>CM062818.1:553558979-554158979 GCA_031772625.1 Pinus tabuliformis
CAAGCACTCATCCGTTTGGAATTAGGGGTTCTAAACATATCCAAAGAAATTCTTGCCCAATTTCTTTCTTTTACCTTCTACCTTGTTGCAATTGAGTCTTACTATGTACTGTCACATCACCCAACTGTTAGTTATGTAAAAATATCAATTGTTACCTTGTCACGCTAATACCAGGCATGTTTTCCTACAACTTAATGTATCTCAGGGGAGGCTATCTTGGTTGCACAATCAAGCTAGATTAGCAAGATATAACTTCACAACATATCAACTCAAACATAAATAAGGTCATTATGTCCATAACAATAACTAGCTAACATGTTCACATCAGAAACTCATAAACAATTGTCATTCATGCCTAACAATCACATATGCATAGTGAATCTAGATTAGTATGACATAATATCACAATGCATTAACTCATACCTGAATGTCATAACCATGATCATTTGCATAGGTCAATTCAAATTAGCACAAAACATAATAACATCAAGACCTTAATGCAATAACCTTAATCATTAACTAACATATAACAATAAGAAGTTAACATATAACATGCTCATCAACAACATATAACCTAATCGTCAAGCTAACTATCATATAACAAGAACAAGTTAACCTATAACATACTCACCAACGACATACAACATAATCATCAAGTTAACTAACATAAAGTAACAACAAAAATGCATACAACCACAAGTTACTATCATTCACGACTATCCAACACATGTGTATATGACTGCAATAATCAACTAACACTTATCATTTATGTAGCCATAACGTCAATAGAATGAAAAGCATACACATAACCATAATGAATATAACAATCCTTAACCTACATATCTGCATGCCCAACATACAAACCTGTATGATGACATGATCTTGCCTCGAAGTCCATTGTTGCAACTTCACTCCGATAGTCTGCATCTCCTGCTCTATCTCAGTCAACACATTAGAAGCATAACATACCAGTATCATCATGATGACCTAATTGTATACAATGACCTTATGCACAACAACCTTCACCATGAAAATGCATGCAAACAACACATAGACACTAACATGCATAACAATGCATATACAACCATACACTCATGATGACACATCCCACAACAACACCATCAACCTTCACATGGTGACATCATTACAACCATGATCAACACCATGCAAATGCAACAAGCACATGAACTACATGCATAATGAACTCATATGCAACTGACATGAATGCAAGACCAACACATCGACCATCCAGTACGAGGGGTGAACCATGCTCTAATACCACTATGTAACACTCTCCTCCCACATCTACCCAAGTAACCAGGGTAAACATGTGACGATAAGTTACTATGATATGATTTGACCTCCTAAGTCACCTTAAGGAAGTGGAACCGACAAAAAGACATCATACACACCTTCCACATTAGCAACAGAACTCCCAGGAGCCATCCCAACCACTCAGGTAACCAGCCCCTGAGACCAATTGAGTTTTTAGACCATTAAACCCTCAGACGCTCCCTTGATATGGGCATGCATGCATCCAGGAGGCTCTGGACACTCCCACAACATGCATGCGTCTAGGCACTTTTCTGCTCAGTGATGTGCCTATGTCTCTAGGATTTGAGCCACTTTTTTTCGGCCCAGAGCCCAGATCACTGCCCAGAACTCAATGGCACTTTCGGAAATGAATATACACAACATAAAAATGATGCATTTGCAAAAAATCAACAAGGATTAGATTGGACCCCTAGTGGCCATGACAAACATTTCGTCAACACATGTCACAAATATGTAATTTACAGGTTTAAACAATAGATATGAGCATAGGGGTTTCATCCTTATCCGTGAATTGCTAAGAATCATTGTTCCCTTATAGAATTAGCTGCAATTTCATCTATTAGGCCATAGATACATTGTTCATTCATTTATAAATCAAAACATGATGAGAGCCATACATCATCGCTGTCATAGAACATGCTCATAACCAACATATAACCACCATCATAATAATGATAATACAACCATCAAGATCACATAATAACAAGTACACTTACCCATCATTTACAAGAGGAAAGATATCTTATTAACATATGAAAAATGCAACCAGGTCTGGGACTTCCACGTACCACCCGACTGTAGACATGGCTAAGCCAAATCTCTCTTCAACTAGTCACCCCCGTGCCATATTCCAAGCATGAATGTGGGATCTAATAAAACACATCAACAAAAACCATCAAGGGATTCCAGAGGCCAAACCACCTCAACCCATCAAACAACAATTCCACCCCACGGTTGGACATCACTAACCATCACCAGATTGGTCTCTACCCAAGCCTCCCAGGGCTCTGGAGCGTTTGTTCCAACCAAGGCTTCCATGACTAATAACCCAACCCACAACTGTTGCTAGGCTTCTAGAGCATTTGTCCAACCAAGGCTTCCAGGACTATTAATTCAACCCACCAAGGGCTTCCTGAGTATTTGTCCAACCAAGGCTTCTAGTACTAGTAACTCAACCCAAGTTGTTACAGGGCTTCCAGAGCGTTTGTCCAACCAAGGCTTCGAGGAAATAGTAACTCAACCCAAGCTAAAGGAAACGTGAGAACCAACGAGAAAAACAAAGAATTGAACCCACAACACCATGGCTATCCAGGAAATGGAAGGCTAGGCGAATCCACTGTCAATCTACACAATCCTCGATGCTAGTGATAGATCATGACCAAGAAACCACATGCATATACCATGCATGCCAAAACAGGTGAGGGAACATACATGCAACTCGGTACTTGCAAGCAAAGCCCGTTGTAGCTGCTGATCTCGATGTCCTCTTGTGTTTTCCTACCCTTCCTTTGTCTTCTTGCTCCAAGAATCTAAGTATGCCACACTCTCCAAGAGTGCTCCAAGAAAACTCTAAGTGTCCAAGAGTACGAGAGAGAGAGAATAGAATGAGAACTCCAAAACTGAGCTAACAAAAGCTACATTGACCAAGCCTGCCCACTGATCCTCAACAACCTTTTTATTAATGAGGCCTCTATTTTCTTCAATTTCCATTATTTTCCTTCATTTTCGTCCGCACATGCAACTTGTGACCTTTCACCTTCCTTTTCTCTTAATTTCCATTATTTTCATAAATAAAATGCCAATAAACGCCTCATTCCTTTCCAAAGCCTTTGCCATTGCCTTTGCCAATTTCCTCAGCCATAATAACTGAAGTGAACACCTGCTATGATGTTTTTCCCACCATTCAACTTGGAATATGTGTCACATGACCTTGGTCTTATATTTTTTTACATGGATTTTTAACTAGGGTTGTTACATAATCAACTTAGCAATTTTGGTTGGGCCCATATTTTTGGAGTAGCTAATCAATTTGTTGGAAATTCCACATATATTGGTGTTATTTTGTATCTGGTCATGGATTATTTAGGCCCACTGCAATGGTGAGTTCCAAATACTAAGTGTATTTTAGGGGTTTGTCTCTTTTAAAGATTCTCAATAAGACATGGTTATTAATGCATGTTTTTGCTAATATTCTAGACTTAAACTATGTCTTTTAAAATGCAACATGTGCTGATTGAGTGGTGCATCTATATGAATTTTAGTTGTATTATAATATGTTGTAATATTTTGGTTGGATTGTGGTTTAGGGATAGCTCAGGTTTGATTTTTAGGAGATTGACTCAACTTTGCTAGAGAAAAAAAAGTGGAGAGTTTCTACTAAAATAAGGTATTGATAAGATTATATGAAATTAAGTCCTTTAACATTTTGGTATATCTTATTGTTGACATGGTGACTTGTTCTTGTCTAGAGGGTGGCTTAATTAAAGAGAATACTTGTTTATGACTTAAGTTAATGCGAATGTTTTTAGTGAACAAATTTATTTTTGTTGTATACTTGTAGTTTCTACTTAGCTACAAAACATAAAACCACATAACATATATGATCTCATATTTGAATAAATAAACTTGACAAACTAAATGGATATATTTTGTTTTCTCAAAGACAACAATATTGGTGAAGGTTTATTGTTTAAAAACTATGTAATGTAAATGAGAAACTAAGAAAATATTGACTTTTTTTTGGATGTTATTTGAACAAGAGGTGATATGAGATTCAATCCTAGAAATGGCTTTTTTAGTACATGTAAAACTGACAAGTATATTGTATTATATTGTATCAAAATGAAAGAGCTATACTACAAATATAAATGGTAAAGAAAGATTTCATCCTATCACAAAATATCTTATCCTCTTTGCAATTTTAGTTTGTAGTAAAATTAAAAAGAAAAAAACAAATACAAAGAGACAAAAGAAGTAGAACTGAGTTGAATGAATATTTGGTGTTTGATATGAAGTATGTAATATGACAGAAGCTAAGTGGTGTATCATAGGTAATTTTTTTTGTTACACAAATAGTGTTATAATATTGTCTACTAAGCCTTGATGATGAAAAGAGAGTTGACATATAAATAGGTTATTTCTTGTGGTTTATAGAAATTTAATAACCTTAAACTAGGTTGGTTTCCCTAGGGTTGTAAGTCAATATTTGTTTTCCAATTAGTTATGTAAAATGTGGTTTTTAAACCCCCTGCCACTTATACATATCTACCTACCTTCCTATCTCTACCCATGATTTCCTCTTCAATGGAAGACTTTCTTGCCTTTGTCCACCAACTTGTTGCAGTGGGATGGAACTCCATTTTTGAGAGATTATAAAACATTAGTATAATATGTAATTTTAATCAAGGTTTGATTCTTGAACATTAATCAAAATCTCATACATGTACTACTACCCACAACATTACCATTTAAAGTATATATGTAAAATAAGAATATTGGAAGACTCACTAATCATCTATAACCTTGGTAATTTTCCTATTCTCATAACTAAAGGATCAACATTGATGGTTATGTGCACCAAGGCCACTGGATTAAATAGAATATTCCACAACATACGATTTCTTCTTATTTGGTTAGGTTAATAATCTTTGTTCACATTCTACCTTTGAGCAACTAACTAGATGACACATGACTTGTTGATTTTCCCCAACAATGTCAATGAAAAAGTTCATTTACAACATCAAATGTTGATTTTGCACCCATAATTATATCAATAATTAACGCAAGCCCTTTAAGACTTTCCCCATATTTTTATTTCTTTCTTCAATGTGGTTTTTAAGACTTACTATATTAAACATCATATGTTAAATGTGGGTAATATTAAACATGATCTCAATATTTGCAAATCACTTTCAATTAATTTATTTCAGGCATGTGCAAACTCTTCAACAATCTAAACTACATGGAAATATGTCATTGGTAAATGTATGACCATAAACACATCATTGTTAAAAGATAATGAGATTGAACCATTAGAATGAAACTAACGAGTACTTTAAATTGTACATTTCTTAAATGTCAATATTTTTTGATAACTTGATCATGGATACATAGATGTAGATAGAGCAAGTTTTATATTTTCCCTATAAATCATGTTATCAATATTCTACATATTAGAAGAAGATGACTTTAAAATGATGTAGATTTGTTGCTTTATGGCATTAGGATTAGTCAAAGATGCTTGGACTCTATCTTCCATGGAAGAGTTAAGGATATTAAATTATATTTAATTAAAGGAGAATCATCTAACAATTGCATTAACAATTGCATTAGTATTAAATGAATTTTTGGGCGAGCATACATTTTAATGTCAATTCAAACTTGAGATATTAGAACATTGTCTTTGAATGTTTACAAGTGACATTATTATGTTTATAACTTGTGGAGAGGTTAATTTGTCATTCAAGATGGGACAACTCAAAAGACCATTAATTAGAGATATTAGAACATTGTCGTTTAATGTTTACAAGTAACATTATTATGTTTATAACTTGTGGAGAGGTTAATTTGTCATTCAAGATGGGGCAGCTCAAAAGACCATTAATTAGAGTACATGTTTGAGTGAGCAACATTTTCTTTGATGTTTGTGGACTCTAGCCTATTGATCTCATCTCACCCATTTTTTTGCACTCTCCAATGAAGTTGTAGCGGTTACCAATGAAAACACCCCAATCCACACCAATCATCCTTAATTCTCTTTTAATTCAATATTTGTCCCAACATACATCTATTTTATGATTAACATGTTAAATCTTATTTTTTGAGGCACTAGACATAACTACAATCAATGAATAAATATGAATTAATAAGAAACAAATGCAATTGAAAGCTCCAAAGAATAATTCAATTGGTCGAGTTCCCATTGCTAAGTACCTTCCCAATTGGGAAGTCATATGGTCAAATCTCCTCGATGCCCTTAAGATTAGGCCTGACCAGATGACCGAGAAGCGACCAATGGGTAGATCCCTTCGAGTAAATCAACCCATAAATAAATAATTAAAAAAAAAATAACAAATAAAATTGTGAAATAAATCTATTATTACTTTTTCTTAATTATTCACCCATCATCCAAAATAAACGCCTCTTATATTCTTATATTTAAGCATTGTAATAAAAAAAAAAAAATCAACGTTGTCCAACTAACTTTTTAAAAGATTGGCTCTAAACAACTTAACTGTCCTGTAATTAAATATATTCTTATACTCGTTTTTACTATAAATTATAGAAATACCAAAACTGGCATATAAAGTTTTTGTTACACATTTTTCAGTTATACGTCCGCGAAACCCACAACATACGCTACAGAAGTGTATTCCATATTTAGCCATACGTACATTTGGAAAGAAAATACACATTTTTCAGTTATACGTCCGCGAAACCCACAACATACGCTACAGAAGTGTATTCCATATTTAGCCATACGTACATTTGGAAAGAAAATACCTGTTGTATTGAACGGGTGGGCGCACCCCGTCCTCACGTAGTTAGCGGAGCCCTAACACCGTCTGGGCGGATACTTAAAACCCTATGCCCTCTGTCTGAACGAAAAAATTTCCATATTTTCTTTAGATCGAAGCTTCCGAAGGCGCCTGTGCAGATATACTTAGCATCTTCGCCATGACAGCTGCAACCCAGGCCGATCTCTTGGCTGCTCACCTCGAGGAGCAGAAGATTGAGGTAACTGTCCAACCATCTACCCAAAAGATTTCACCATTAAAAAAGCTTCAACAGCTTTAAGTATTATATAGTATGCGGACCTTGCTCTTCTTTGGTGTTGCCAGGGTTTTAGGCTTTGAAATGAAGCGGGTCTAGGTTAAGATTTTGTGGGTTCCATATAGGAATACGCCTTTTATCAGTTATTATGCAGTGTTGACCTCATAAGGCGTTTCTGAGAGTATATTTTTCGGTTGAAATGAAGCGGGTTAAGTAATTGTTAGTGGGTTTTATTTGGCAATCTTTGGTCACTGGTTGCAATCCTCATTCAAGTCACTGTGAACACAGACACTGATTTGCCCTAATAATGCCAGTGGGCTTGTAGCAGGAGACCCATTGTACACTGCTCTGGCTTCCAAAAGATCATGCATATATCAATGTATAAAATTTGCGATGCAAATTGCAACTTTTAACACATGGATTTACAACATAAAGCCGCACCCGATATTTTTATTTCTGGCTATTTTCATATTGAAATAAATAAAACTATTAGCTCGCTTTTACTGCCGTGAGTAGGAAACATTATATTTATAATTTCTCTAATGTTCGTCGCTTGTGAATAACTTGCTTTGAAAATGTTTTTTGTCTTATTTTGACTAATTTCATCTCATCCTCGCATGACAAGCATGTCCTTCACCAATCTGGAAATATTACAATCAGTGTAGCTGGCTAACCACACTGAAATTAGAATCCTTCGGCTATGAAGCCGCGAGTAGGGGTAATCTATGCCCCCTGTTATCCCCTGGAAAAACCCTTGGACAGAGTGTAATCGAAGATGTCTGGATAACCGCTAGGGGGTGTGTCTTGTCTCTTAATTACAGTCCTGCCCCTTTTCTAGTCTGTTTCTTGCTAACGTGGGTCCCTGAATGGTATGTAGCTGGAATTTTTAATGCTTAGAAGGAAGTCCCTCAAACCTGCAATATATTTTGCTGTTTTAAATTTATTCAGATCTCTAACTAGTTTCCTTAAAACCAGCAAACTCAAAGTACGGATTGTGATATAGATGTTCAAGTCAGCTCAGAATACAATAAATCCACTATAGTCTTCCTCGGTTTCTGCAAGAATCAACACAGAGCAACAAGCTTTTGTGCGTTGAAATTTACAAAATTTAGCTTTAAAATCAAGTAATAATTAATAAAGTTGAATTTTCGAGGTACAGATCATCTTATAAAATCGGATGCACTGCATTGGGAAATGAAGTCAAGAAATGAGAACCCAATAAGGTCATTTTTTAAAGTATTATAGCATTAAGTAACACATTTGATTCCAACCTAGAAATAATGAGCACGATTGAAGAATACATTTTCATACAAACAAATATAAGTTCACCTCCAAAAGATTCAATTTTACAATGTCTAGTTCACAGCAAAAAATTACAAAATTGATTTGAGAAAACCAAAAGAGGTGTAAACATGCTCTTGTGCAATTAGATGCAGTCACTGTTGGAGACCTCTATTGTGCAATAGCTGTTTAGATATTTGGAATATTAGGTTCATGTGTTATCTTAAATCCAGAAAGTAAGTGTTGTGGAAGGTGAATATTGAAATGAGAAAGAAGATTGAATGCAGATATCAAAGCTCGAAAATGATGGAACTCCTCTCTAATCTTTGAAATTAAATTAAATGGATCTCTATCTCATGAGGGATGCACCCTCCATGCTATGGAATACAAAAGGAAAGACAGGAGAATAACCTTTTGAACTAACATTGCAACTGTTGTATGAATATCCTATGATTAGGGTGCAATATTCAATTGAAGAAGATGGAGTCTACCTGAAATAAACTGGTGGAATTTGCCTAAACATAGTGCTTAAGTGGTATGATATAAGTCTCCCTTGAATAAATGCATGAAGGATGGATAAGGTAACTTAGACTAAACCTTAGATGGAGTACCCTCTTTTGCCATGAACAACATTGAACTGAACTAAACCGAATGAGGTAACACTGAATTGAACCAAACTTTCCAGAATATCAATCTTCCCAGGAGTTCTAAGGAGGTCTAAATGTTAAAGCTCTGATACCAATTGATATGGAGCACATATAAAAAATGCAAGACGATACTCCCACACAAGAAAGCACAAGAGAGTAAGTATGCGAGTATGAGAGAAATTTGCTGGAACTGTAAAGTCATTTGCTGGAACTGTGCACTCATTTTTATTACTACCAATAGAATACAAAATTAAGGGGAGAGTGAGGAAAGGAGTGAGGAAAGTTGACCAAGTCCCCAATATAATACAATAAAGTGGATGAGTGATTATTTTAGACAGTAACCCAAAAGAGATAAAGTATAAAATCTACTACAGTATGAAATACAAATATAATAGTATAATACATATTCATACATGTTTACTAGACCAAGTCTCATCAATAATAACCAACATTAATTAAGTCTTAAATACAAATATAATACATTCATACATTTTTACTGGGCCAAGTCTCATCAGCAAAATTAATTAAGTTTTAATTCTATCAACCATAAAGTATTAAGTCTTGGGTTGATTGACCTTCATAGGGGCACCAACATTCGTTGGTTGACATTGAATTTAAGTCTAGCCGACTTTGAATTGACAACATCAATACCTGGCATTAATTGTTGACATTGATTTGAACTTTGGACAAATTTGACATTGGACCAATATCACTTCCACAACATTGATAGCGGATCTTGATTGCTAATTCAACTCGATTGTTTGATATGGCTAGTTGGACCATCATAGACAGCTGATGTCAGTTCACTAATCCCTTATCTCTGGATTTATATGTAGACATAGGGAAGAGTACACATGCCAGTGGTTCTTGCAAAGTACTTGCCTCTCGAAGCCCTTTACAAAACTTGGCATACAAAGCACTCCTGCTCTTAACTCCATTATATGTTGTATTACACTTAATTGTATTTTGTAGGGTAGCACCATACACAATTTTTTTGGTATTGTTAATCAAACTATCAGTGATTGATTGAAGTTTTTTGAGTGTTAATCAAACTATCTGTCGATTTATATGTACACATACGAAGTTATACACACACCAGCGGTTCTTGCACGAGACTTGCCTCGTGAAGTCCTTTACAGAAATTAAAATATAAAACACTTATGCTCTTAAATCCATTTTATATTGTACTACACACCTTGTGTTGTGTAGGGCATGATCCTAGATTCCTAGCACAGTAATATAGGTGTAAGTTCATAAGTTATAACTTTATATCATTTTTTTACTTCTTTAGGTGATTAATTACCCCGAACCACCTATTAACTTTGATTTACTTAGCTGATTTCCAAGGCTTGAAAATTTTCTATTAAGTCATTTAGTGTACAACATTGAGTGGCCAACCAGGTAAGGCACTTACCAGCTTGAAAATAATGTGATAATGAGTAGGCAAAGCTATTTACTAGTGCATGCTTCTTTGGGTATTCATAAATCCATCTTTACAAAAGTTAAATTACTATGTTTCAATCCAAGAATTCCAATATTCAGAACTTTTATGTGCAAGAGTATGGTGTACAGGGTTCTATTTTACATATACTTAGAAAGCTAAAAATCTGTTTCAGTGTGCTTGAAGTTGAAAACATCTAACTCTATATTCTCTATGTGATGTCTGAGACTCTGATGGGTCTGTTTCCAGTGTCCACCACCAAACAGCTTGGAATGTTGGTCCCACTTTGACCTTTATTGCTAAAATTTAAGTTAGATCAAAATAAATATAAAATAAAGGTAAATATCATTAAGTTTGAGAACGGAGGTCCATTGGTCGATCATGACAGGGGAGGTCGGTTGGTGTGACAAGGGGATTTGACTTGTTCCTGTAGGAACATTTATGTTCCCTTAACGACGATGACAGGGTATGTGTCTTAGCTTGACGTGATTTGAGCAGTGGATACAGGACCATGCTTTTGAGTTGTCCAGAGGAAAAGTAGCTGAGGTTTTGAAGGAAAGGTTTTATTGAATGGGAATAATGCACAGTTGTGAGAGCTTAAATGGCCGTTTGAAGCCTATTCAACTTCGCAAACGCCAATACATTTCAAGTTTCAAGTGTTCCAAGTTTGTGTATGAATTCCTAGGTCTGTTTTTAGAGTCAACACACTGCCAGAGAACTAATTTTGAGAGCTTATAATGTAACCTTTCACATCCATGAACTCAGAATAATTGAAGGCGTAACCCCAAGGTTTACAGGCTCGGATGGTCCTTGAATGATTTTTAACAAAACAGGATCACATTTATGTGATTTACATAAAAGTTCTACTGATTTTTTGTTTTTGAATATTTTGCAAGTCTTCTATGGAGTCCTGATTTAGTTGGGTGAGCTCTAAATGTAATTTTAAACAAACTTAAATTCCATTCCAATGAGGAATGTCTATTTTTCTGAATGTTACCAAGATTGTCATCTAATATCAAATCTTTTAACTCTGGTTAAAAGCCATTAAGATTTCCAGATTAAGGTCAATACTATATATAACCATTATGAAATGGCACACTAAAGAATTATAATTATAGGCATGAAATTTTAGAGTCAAGGTAACATTAAAGAAAAATATTTGAAGGCATAACTGCCTTAAGACGACAGGGTCAAGGGCTGTTGCATGGTCATGCACAACGCTGCCTCAAGGGCATATAGACATTACAAATTTTTATCAAAATACTTTGAACAAGTGACCATATACCTGGCATAAAATACATGAAAACATTAGACAATTGACTCATGGGAGGGTCTTCTAAGACTAGTTGTGAGCCAGATCCAAGTGATTCATAAAATTCCTGCCGAACATGCAATTACATAGTCATTACTACATTCCCTTTTGACAAGTTTGTTATATGAGAAATAACTCCTTTCCACTCACTTTCTTGTTAAATACAAGTGTAAAATAATAAAAAAGTTTTTAGAGAAGAACCAGGAAAAAAGATTGCTCTGTGCAAGTTAGCTCTGGAGATGCTATTTCTAAGCAATCTAGACTACATATTTTCCTCCCAGCCTTTTCCATGATAATCTTCTTACCCTGAAATGTTAAAATTGGCAACTAGGGCCAAATTCCACTTTGGATAGCTCATTTGATGGAGATGATTATTGCGTTGAATTTCTCTTTTTGAGAGGACCAAAATCGACTTAAAGATCGTCAAATTTGGATAAGTAAAAATGTGTTTTTGAATTTATGCCTTCACATGTGCAAATTGTCAAGGTCGGTCACATCATCATGTAGGCTCATGAAGCCCAAGAGACATCACTTTACCCTCAATGATTTGTATATAAAAAAGAGAGACTTCCAACCTCATTTGGTACTTCACTCTCATACGACCATCTCTCTCCTTATCTGGTTGGTTCGTACAACTTATTGGGCATATCTTTTCCTCACACGTGTGGCAGAAAAAGGACAATTGCAGGAAAAATTACAGGGCCAAAATTTCTCAGTTCGTTGCAGGTTTGACCAATGTTGACCAGGAGTCTTTTGACCACATTTGACTGCGGTTTTCATGCCAGAATATTGTTTTTAGAAGGCCACATTGATTGGCACAGGAACTGAGGTATTTTGGGCACATTTACTGAGGTTGACTGTAGGGCTGACTGCAGAGTTGACCACTGAATTGACCACAAACTTCAAGTGCAGAATTTGACCAAGTTTGACCGCTGATTTAGTGACTGTTTTGGGCTGTCTTTGACCACTTTAGAAGGTCGAGTTTGACTACCTTTGACTGAGCTCCAAAGAGGACTGTTTGCTGCTGTGTTGACCATTGTTGACTTTCTTGTTAGGGCTAAATTTGACTGTTGTTGTCTATTGCAGAAAATTACAGATTTGACAAGGCTGCTTTGATCATCATTTGGCAAGTCAATTTTGACTTTATTGTACTCTCTCTCTTCTGAACATTTGATATAATAATAAAAAAAGGGTTTTCCCCATCTTGGGGTTTTCTTGGCATCCGCCAAAATTGCTGTCCTCTTGTCTTGGCTTGTCTTCTGCATTTATGTTTGATGTTCTATCCTATGATAATGGTTAATGTGATTGCTAATGGATTAATGGAATTAATAATGGGCTAATGGATTAATGAAGTAACTGACCTAAGCAAAGAACATGTTAACTAAAAAATTAACATGGTATCAAAGCTCAGGTGAGGACAAGCCCAAGTAAGAGAGAAAGCAATCATTAAGGCTTCATCACATTAAAGGACAAAGGCAACCCTAGACCAATCTCCTTGTGGCAGAAAGTCAAATTCTGGGCGTGATTTTAAGCCATAGTCTCTATGTTGAAAACCTAATCAAGAAAAGCAAAGAAAGGTGAGGGGCATATAAACCTAAGTTACCAGGATTCAGATATGGATACGGATACGGATCCGGATCCGGATTTGCTAGTAATTTGAAAATCTAAGGTCCGGATACGGCAAGGATACGTCACGTACAATATATATATATATATATATATATATATATATATATATATATAAATTTTTAAAAAACACCTTAAAGCTAAAAAATCAAATACTCCATGAAACCATCAAACATTTTTAGAACATTGAATGATAAAATCATAAATATGAAGATTAAAACATTGAAATGGTGCATTGTCCCTCATACAAAGTAACAAAAAGGATCATGATTCATAATATCATGAATGATAATAGTAAATACATTTACATATCCTCAAATGGATCTATATCTTCTGTGTATTGCAACTCTACATCATGAATAGATGATGGGGGTCCTGGAATGTTGGAAGTTGCATCAGTAGGATGGACTGGTGGTGGAACAATATCCTCAAGTAGGTTGAGGTTATTGTCAGGTTCAAGTCAGAGATCTCAGGCTCCACATCCCACATCCTGCTCGGACCCTTTTTATACTTTGGTTCAACATGTGATAGAAGACGGAGGTTGGAATGAACATAAACAAGGTCCTCAGCCTTTGTTGCTCCCAACCTGTTTCGCTTCACTGAATGGATGAAGCCATATGTACTCCAATTCCTCTCAGCTGATGAGGAACTAGCAACCTGTGATAACAACCTAGTGGCTAGAGTAGAGAGATGAATGCTATCCCCACCATGGAAGCCCCACCAAGTAATAGGATCAAGATGTCTTTGATCATCCATAGCTACTGGATCTGAAAAGCTACCAGTCGACTGTACAAACCCTCCAAATTCTTGCCGGACTTCCATTGCAACTCCCATATCTCTATAAATTTTCTTCAAGGTTGTCTTGTATCCTTGTACCACTTCAGAATTTTTGTTTGGTGCTGTTCTACCAGGTAAAGACAGAATTTTAGAATGATAGTATTTAGGATGCAATGCATATGCCAGAAGGTGTAATGGCGTGGTCATTTTGTTCCACCTTTCTCTAACTATGTCCTTCACTAAATAATAGAATGTTTCATGAGGGTCATTTTCACTTGCCTTGATAATTTCCCTTATCCTCTCCAACATACTATCAATGTTTTCATAAACTTCCCCCAAACCAGGTGTATCTGTATCAAATGCCCTGCTCAAGGTCAAGATTGGTTCAGTGAACCGTAGAAGATATTGAACCTTGTCCCACCATGCATCATCAAGAATGATTGACTTGATTTTTTGCCCTTTATCAGAAGTGTAAGTCCTCCATGATTCCCAAAGAGGGTCAATGACCATTGCTTGTAGTGCTTGTCTCACCTCCACAAGTCTCTTTATGACAAGAGTGTGGGAGGCAAAATGAGTTTCAGCAACTTACAAGTTTCAAAAGGCCAAATCTCAAATGAGAAACCATATATAAATTTGTAATTAAAAATAAGAATTTCTAATACAAATAGTATTGATTAAAAAAATTACCTTTAGTAGCTCCAACTTTGCAAAACCCCGATAAATGGCTTGGGACAATGAATGATTTGTTATGAACATTTGGATTTCTTTTGATGCTACATATATTTCATTAATCCATTCAATCTCACCAATCTTGGCAAGCCTAAGGTTCAATGAATGGACTGCACATGGAGTCCAAAAGATGTGATCATATTGACCCTCCACAATCAAACCTGCAGCTTTACAAACTTGTGCATTGTCCGTAATGACTTGGACAACATTATGTGGCCCCACACTTTCTATTGCATCAATAAGAATTGTGGATATGAAAGATGCATCTTTCTCTATTCCACTGCAATCAATAGCCTTCAAAAACATTGCCCCTTGGGGGCATACTGCAATAACATTAATTAATGGGCGGTTTTTTTGGTCTCTCCATCCATCAGAAATGATGGACACCCCTGTTTCTGCCCATGTATCCCAGATTGCCTGTAGCTGTCTATCCACGGATTGTCTCTTTGATGCCAACAAGGTAGTGCGGACCTTTTCATATCCAGGGCTTTTGTATTCTTTTGGCGCTTCATTAACCGCCTTAATCATTTGTTGCCAGTAAGGGGAACGCACCAAATTGAATGCTAGCCCATTTGCATAGATGCAACGAGCTACATGTTCATCAGCTATGTCTCTACCTTGATTATTGAAACACGCTTCAAGAGGGCCTAGAGTGGCCCTTTTATTAGATGTAGCAGCAGGCCTAGATGGCAATGGAGGCATAGTTGTAGAACTTTGCATAGGGTGTTTTCCCTTAGCAAGTTTCCTATCAGCAACTTCTTGCAAAGATGCATAGAATTTTATTTTTCCAGAACTCAAACCTTGGCCAGGTTTGCCATTTGCATTTTTGGCCCGCTGCATACTTGCACCCCTGTGTTAGTTTGATCGGTGAGATGGGCCTTCACTCTAGTATATGAGCCCATTTTTATATCTTGGCATTCATTGCACTTCCATTTAAATGAACCACGTCCGGGATTTTTTCCAATAATCTCCACATATTGCCATAGAGGAGATTTTGGGTCTGTTTTGATGAGATAGGGGAAATCATCAAAACAGACCCAAAATCTCCTCTATGGCAATATGTGGAGATTATTGGAAAAAATCCCAGACGTGGTTCATTTAAACGGAAGTGCAATGAATGCCAAGATGTAAAAAATGGCTCATATACTAGAGTGAAGGCCCATCTCACCAGTCAAACTAACACAAGGGTGCAAGTATGCATCGGGCCAAAAGATGCAAATGGCAAACCTGGCCAAGGTTTGAGTCCTGGAAAAATGAAATTCTATGCATCTTTGCAAGAAGTTGTTGATAGGAAACTTGCTAAGGGAAAACACCCTGTGAAAAGTTCTACAACTAGGCCTCCATTGCCATCTAGGCCTGCTGCTACATCTAATAAAAGGGCCACTCTAGGCCCTCTTGAAGCGTGTTTCAATAATCAAGGTAGAGACATAGCTGATGAACATGTAGCTCGTTGCATCTATGCAAATGGGCTAGCATTCAATTTGGTGCATTCCCCTTACTGGCAACAAATGATTAGGGCGGTTAATGAAGCGCCAAAAGGATACAAAAGCCCTGGATATGAAAAGGTCCACACTACCTTGTTGGCATCAGAGAGACAATATGTGGATAGACATCTACAGGCAATCCGGGATACATGGGCAGAAACAGGGGTGTCCATCATTTCTGATGGATGGAGAGACCAAAAAAACCGCCCATTAATTAATGTTGTTGCAGTATGTCCCCAAGGGGCAATGTTTTTGAAGGCTGTTGATTGCAGTGGAATAGAGAAAGATGCATATTTCATATCCACAATTCTTATTGATGCAATAGAAAGTGTGGGGCCACATAATGTTGCCTAAGTCATTACGGACAACGCACAGGTTTGTAATGCTACAGGTTCGATTGTGGAGGGTCGATATGATCACATCTTTTGGACTCCATGTGCAGTCCATTCATTGAACCTTAGGCTTGCCAAGATTGGTGAGATTGAATGGATTAATGAAATATATGTAGCATCAAAAGAAATCGAAATGTTCATAACGAATCATTCAATGTCCCAAGCCATTTATCGGGGTTTTGCAAAGTTGGAGCTACTTAAGGTAATTTTTTTAATCAATACTATTTGTATTAGAAATTCTTATTTTTAATTACAAATTTATATATGGTTTCTCATTTGAGATTTGGCCTTTTGAAACTTGTAGGTTGCTGAAACTCATTTTGCCTCCCACACTTGTCATAAAGAGATTGTGGAGGTGAGACAAGCACTACAAGCAATGGTCATTGACCCTCTTTGGGAATCATGGAGGACTTCCACTTCTGATAAAGGGCAAAAAATCAAGTCCATCATTCTTGATGATGCATGGTGGGACAACGTTCAATATTTTCTACGGTTCACTGAACCAATCTTGACCTTGATCAGGGCATTTGATACAGATACACCTTGCTTGGGGGAAGTTTATGAAAACATTGATAGTATGTTGGAGAGGATAAGGGAAATTATCAGGGCAAGTGAAAATGACCCTCATGAAACATTCTATTATTTTAGTGAAGGACATAGTTACAGAAAGGTGGAACAAAATGACCACGCCATTACACCTTCTGGCATATGCATTGCACCCTAAATACTATCATTCTAAAATTTTGTCTTTACTTGGTAGAACAACACCAAACAAAGATTCTGAAGTGGTACAAGGATACAAGACAACCTTGAAGAAAATTTATAGAGATATGGGAGTTGCAATGGAAGTCCACCAAGAATTTGGAGGGTTTGTACAGTCGACTGGTAGCTTTTTAGATCCAGTAGCGCTATGGATGGGCGAGGACATCTTGATCCTATTACTTGGTGGGGCTTCCATGGTGGGGATAGCATTCATCTCTCTACTCTAGCCACTAGGTTGTTATCATAGGTTGCTAGTTCCTCATCAGTTGAGAGGAATCAGAGTACATATGGCTTCATCCATTCAGTGAAGTGAAACAGGTTGGGAGCGACAAAGGCTGAGGACCTTGTTTATGTTCATTCCAACCTTCGTCTTCTATCACATGTTGAACCAGAATATAAAAAGGGTTCGAGCAGGATGTGGGATGTGGAACCTGAGATCTCTGACTTGAACCTGACACTGAATGCCATGACTCACCTCAACCTGCTTGAGGATATTGTTCCACCACCAGTCCAGCCTACTGATGCAACTTCCTACATTCCAGGACCCCCATCATCTATTCATGATGTAGAGTTGCAATACACAGAAGATATAGATCCATTTGAGGATATGTAAATGTATTTACTATTATCATTCATGATATTATGAATCATGATCCTTTTTGTTACTTTGTATGAGGGATGATGCACCATTTCAATGTTTTAATCTTCATATTTATGATTTTATCATTCAATGTTCTAAAAATGTTTGATGGTTTCATGGAGTATTTGATTTTTTAGCTTTAAGGTGTTTTTTAAAATTTTATATATATATATATTGTACGTGACGTATCCTTGTCGTATCCGGATCTTAGATTTTCAAATAACTAGCGGATCTGGATCCGTATCCGTATCTGTATCCGAATCTTGGTAACTTAGGGCATTCATACTTGGCTCAATATCAACACATTAGGACCATGGACAATGTTAAGCATGAATCCTCATCACAAGGAGGCAAGTTATCAAAAGAAACTTCAGGCACTCCTATTGACAGATACACGTCTCATCTCTCAAGGTATGACAGGCATTAAAGTTGAAGGTCGATTTATATTGCAAAATCATATTAAGGTTTGTGGCATAGAAACTCTGTATGAGATTGAGGCTAATTTTTGATTAAAGTATATCCTCTCAATCAAGTGTGAAAAGACCTTGAGGGCTCTTCAAAAGAATTGTGGATCATCTCAAGCTTGTAAAACTGTGGCAAGAATGTGTACTGGTTAACAATGAAATATGGATCAACAAACTTGCGATATACTTGGCAGGCATCTTCAGAGACACCAGTGGTACATTTTCTATCAATAGTCATCGTCAGGGATTACAGTAGCACATCACCTGTCTTGAGGACTTGATGAGAAGTTGGATAACTTTGCATCATTACTGATTATGAGCTTAAGATGGCTCTAATATTTTATAAGGTTAAGATCTTTTCTCTTGCTCATCATATAGATAACCTAAATTGGCTTGAGAAATAAAGTCAAAATTGTATTGCAATATGTGATGAACTCCGTGTTACTGATTCCTGGCTTCAGCTAGTGTTCATCAAACAACCAATGGCCAGAATTAGAATGTTGAGGGAAGAAGTTAGTTTTTTGTCAATAGTTCAAAGTGCATTCTTTTGCAGCAACATTGAATTTTTGAAGAAATCTAGTACATTAGTAGTTATATATATTCCAAACATATTGATGACCTCATGAATCTAGCCCATGATAACATGCTCTAAATTCTAAATTTATCGCTGAGAAGTAATTTGGCATAACTTGATTTGATCTATTACTAGGGTTCTTTTTGGACTATCTATAATGTGATGAAAGATATTAAGATCTGTGCTAATAAGTGCTAGGACCCTAAATCAATGTTGCATAAGATACCTTGGCATAGTCAGACTTAAAGCATGCAGTTTAAAAGGATCAGAATATTTCAAGGCTAAATTCATAGCAAGTCCCTTGGTATCCTCATTCAATCAATAATATTGAGGTACTATTGATGCAAGTATATCATTATTGTTGAGGACTCTTAGTTGAAAATGTTGAGAGTTGTTGATTGAGCAGAGCATGCGAGAAAGATTATCTGTGCATGAATTTGAAAGTTTGCTGATTCAGTTAAAGCATGATAATGTCTCATCTCAAAAGATAAGGAGTGGATTGATAAAGGCTAAATGTCCAACCAAAGCAAGCCTTCAGAGGGAGCTATAGAATTCCTAGCAATATGACCTCTTCTTGCCCAATGTTTATTGATGAAGGTAAGTCATGGCAGTTGATTATGATAATGATGACTCTGATGATGCCTTGATATATCCCTGTTACTTGGGAGGCTGCATGATTATGATTGATGACTTTGGCACATGGGCCTAAGGGTCTATAGCAGGAAAAGGGACATGTTACAGGTGGCTCAATGATTATGTTTTGGCAAGGTCACTCTCTCTATATCTAGAGGGAGTATTGGATTGTAAAGATGCAACTATTGATGATGTCTGATTGATGACCCTCTCGTTTATCAATGTAAGAGCGAGTTGGCTTTTAAAGTCAAGATGGAAGACCTAGCCTTGATGCACTATTCCCTGCACTTAAAGGCCTAATGAGATGGACAAATTGTTGGTTTGCATATGTATATCTTGTGGGATCCTGGTGTTGTTGATAAACACCCCATCAGTCATATGCCTTGCTATGAAGACTCTAAGTCGATTTATGGATGAGCCTCATATATTGGATAACTACTTATTGAGATATCTTTGTGATTCTATTATCTATAATCTAAGGTACATTGCTGGAATCTAAGATTACATGAATATTCTGATGCTGGCTCGGTTGGCAGTGTGATGGATGGAAAGAGCACATCTAGTGCTATATCTCTTGATTCAGTTGCTTTGGAAGCACTATTGAGGCCAAATGTGTATATAACAAGAAGTATGGCTTATTATGAACTTATGAAGCTAGTTGGTCGAGGACAACCCTTTAGTGAGTTATTTGAGCACGCGTTGGTAACCATCGTTGTATATTGCGATATACTTGAGTGGGATTCATTTTTCAGAGAATGCATCTTCCACGACAGCTACAAGTATTGGGTACCACTTTATTTTGATATTGTACATTGGAGAGCTACCAAGCTCCATCATTGTTGGTTGGATGAGCATATTACTATCATCCTTACATGGTCTCTTGGTAAAGTCAAGATTATCTTTCTTCAGAGAGAGGTTAGGAGGTCATGGATAGACCCTACTATGAGGGTCTCGGTTGAACATTGAGCTTTGGGAGCTCCTGGGGGCATGGGTACTTCTTGGAGCTATGTGCGACCATAGGGTGAGTGGTTCACCTTCCCCTATAGGTACACTATGTACAAGGTGAGTGGTCCACCTTCCTTGCGATACTCCATGATGATATACGACAGCATAGGGTGAGTGGTCCACCTTCCCCTATGATACTCTATGATGATATATGAGAGCATAGGGTGAGTGGTTTGCCTTCTCTTATAACTGATGATATATGCATAGGATGAGTGATTCACCTTCTCCGGCGGATACCCCAGTGAGAGATGCATAAAGGCATCTGTCGGTTGTCACACGTGGACATGTCAGTGGGACGTAGTTCATCCCTTCCCCACATGTAGGTTACTCATTCCCTACAATCGATGGTTGACATGTCAGTGGGACATGGTTCTTCCTTTCCCTACGTGTAGGATCCTTCCTACGATTGTTGGTTGGCATGCATGTAGGATGTGGTTCAACCTTTCCCTACCCTCGTTGGTTTGCATGCACGTAGGATGTGGTTTATCCTTTCCCTACAATGGTTGTGACATGTGACTTTAAGATGTGGTTTATCCTTTACTTGTGTGTGGTTGTGAGCAGGATGTGATTTATTCTTTACTTGTTGTTGCCCCAATGTCATCCTACCCATGTAATCTAGGACACATGGGATTGGGAAGTACCTGTCCTCTAGCCATTGAGTTGGAAAAGTAGATAGGGACCATACCACTACAGATGGACACATCGTATACTACTATACTCCCTATGTCTAGGATGCATGGTGTTCAACAACTTGATCTGGGACCAAGTCTGATTGGGGTTCTACCCCTGGACTGACTTTTGTCAGTGGAGAGTGGCAAGGTCTTGTGACTCACTCTCGATATATTCTTCTTCATTATTACATCATTGTTCAACAGAGTTGAGATGAGATGCATAGATGGTTCATGATGATAGGATGGCATGATGGATTGGTAAGTGGAATTCTCCCTAGTTGAGAGGGAGTGTTAAAATTGGAAACTAGGGCCAAATTCCATGTTGGACAACTCATTTGATGGAGATGATTATTGCATTGAATTCCCCTTTTCGAGAGGACCAAAATCGACATAAAGATCATCAAATTTGGATAAGCGGAAATGTGTTTTTGAATTTATGCCCTCACATGTGCCCTCTTTGCTTAATTTTTATAAATAAGAGAGACCTCCAACCTCATTTGGTATTTCACTCTCTCACACAATCATCTCTCTCCTTCTCTGATTGGTTTGTACAGTTTATTGGGCATATCTTTTCCTCACGTGTGGCAGTAGAAGGACGAATTGCCTAATGAATTATAGTGCCGAAATTTCAGAGTCTATTGCAGGTTTAAGTTTTAACCAGCATTGACCAGGGGTGTTTTGACCACATTTGACTGCGGTTTTCATGCTAGAATTTCGTTTTTGGAAAGCTACATTGATTGGCATAGTAACCAAGGTACTCTGGGCACATCGACTGAGGCTGACCGCAGGGCTGACCATAGAGTTGACTGCGGAGTTGACTGTAAACTTCAAGTGCAGAATTTGATCAAGTTTGACTATTGATTTAGTGACTGTTTTGGGCTGTCTTTGCCCACTTCAGAAGGCTGAGTTTGACTACCTTTGACCAAGCTTCAAAGAGGACTGGTTTGCTGCTGTGTTGACCATCGTTGACTTTCTGGTTAGGGCAGAATTTGACTGGTATTATCTGCTGCAGAAAATTACAGATTTGACAGGCTGCTTTGATCATCATTTGGCAAGTCAATTTTGACTTTATTGTACTCTCTGTGCTGAACATTTGATATAATAATAAAGAATTGATCAAAGGGTTTTTCCAATCTTGGGGTTTTTCCCTGGTATTCGCCAAAACTGGTGTCCTCTTGTCTTGGCTTGTCTTCTGCATCTATGTTTGATGTTCTTTCATTAGTTACTATCTATGATAATGGTTAATGTGATTGCTAATGGATTAATGGAATTAATAATGGGCTAATGGATTAATGAAGTAACTGACCTAAGCAAAGAACATGTTAACTCAAAAATTAACATGAAACCCATTTTATTGTGTAGAATTGCCTATAAGGGTGCGAGGAATTTGCTATTGTAGGTTACTCAGCCAGTGATTTTTCTACTGCCAATACTATACTTCCTCCACTTACCAATTGCACCACCATTTGCCAGAGTCAATGAGAAGAATTGATGAAAACGAGCAAGCAAAGTGACAATGGGTATGCTGATGGTACTCAAAAATTCAAAATAACCACATGTATAGCTCACTCTGAGTGAAGTAAAAGTATTACTTCAAAAAAAAATGTAGATTTCAGCCGAACTTAAGGAAGAAAAATAGTTAAGTTTAAAGCTTCACCATTGTTCCTCGTCCTTTCCACAGAAATTCTGCTCTAACAGCTTCCAATGTAACAATGCTATAATAGGCAAAACTGGGGTTTCCACCAACGTTGTGAAAAGCGCGAGTAGGATTAAATCGGCACGGGGAACGAATCGGAAAAAATCGGAAAAATCACGAAAAAGGCGGAAAAAAGCGGGAACAAATCGTTTGGTACAAAAATATTCATTTTTTTTTCATTTTTTTTCAATTTTTTTAATATCTAAACCATCTACAACATAAAATAAAGCTTCACCATTGTTCCTCGTCCTTTCCACAAAAATTCTGCTCTAACAGCTTCCAATGTAACAATGCTATAATAGGCAAAACTGGGGTTTCCACCAATGTTGTGAAAAGCGCGAGCAGGATTAAATCGGCACGGGGAACGAATCGGAAAAAATCGGAAAAATCACGAAAAAAGTGGAAAAAAGCGGGAAAAAATCGTTTGGTACAAAAATATTCATTTTTTTTTTTTTCATTTTTTTTCAATTTTTTTAATATCTAAACCATCTACAACATAAAATAAATACATTGACACATAAATATGATAAAAAAAACTAATATATAAGATGTTTAATATCATTTCTAGCGCTAAAATCACACATAACATTGAATCATGTCCTGAATAGTAAGTCCTGACTCCTGAGTCCCAACTCAGCCTCAAAATATCAACAAAAAATATGATAATGTATCTCATCATGTCATAATGTCATATACAATAAAATGAGGTCTAATCCTATTGATTTCCTCTGCCCCTCTTGCGAGAAAATGCCACAGCTTTCCCTTTCCCTCTAGATGTAGATGCTGGTGCCTGTGCTGGTGGAGATCGCAGTGGAGTCTGATGTGCTCTAGAAGCTGAAGAACTAGAAGTAGGAGCTATAGGAGGTAGACCACGTCCTCTACTGGTGGCAGGGGTAGCCCGAGCAGGTGGTGTCACCTGGAAACATTACAATCTCCCAATCTTGAAATCCTGAAAAACTGATAAGTCTGCTGGATTTTAAATGAAATCTAAAATTCTACTTTCTCCATATGAAATCCAATGAGGCTGGAACCAGTGTTTTACGAAACAGCCGAGTTGAAACCGAAACGGCCGTTTCGGACCGTTTCAATAGCCAGCCCAATGACCCGGCCCATGACCCGGCTCGGCTGACCGAGTCAGCTATGACTCTGTCAACCCGGCCGGGTCCGTATTGACTCGGCCGAGTCATGGAAAGGACGGCTGGGCAGCGGTTTTTATAAAAAAAATTCATTTTTTTGCTGATATTTGGTAAAGTTAAGTAGGGTTTGTGGATTCCAAAGGGTAATGGAATATTGTTAAATGCTTTTGGGGTCCATTTCCCCCTCCCAAACTCTATTTAAGACAGCCAAATGCTCTCATTTCACTCACAACAGTCTTATGCATTTGAGTGAGAGTCTTCTTTGAGAGTTAGTGAGCAGTTCTTGAGCTTGTTTTGGAGCAGCAGTGAGGAGTCTTGGAGGAGCATTGTAGCTGGAGTGAGGAGCTTCTTGGGCAGCCATTTGGAGCAGCATTGAGGAGCTGATTCTTGGAGCAAGCTTGAGGAGGCAGTTTGTGCCTGGAGGTATTTTTTTCCACCTCTATAAATCTGTTTTTACTTAGTAAATTTTAGGTGCATATCAAGATAGCTTAGAGAGTGTTTTTAGTCAAATAAATGAACATTGAATCAATTTTTTTTTTTTTTTTTTTTCATTTTTCAGATTGTTTTCCTAGTCAAAAAATGGCACCTAGAGCAAAAGATCCTGCTTGGGCATATGTTGAAATGGTTGATAATGAGATGTGTTGCAAGTTTTGCCATAGGAAAATTAAGTCAGGTCCTGGGGGGATTCATAGGCTGAAACAACACTTGGCAGGGATTAAAGGCAATATTACTCCATGTCCCTCTGATCAAATTGGGGAGATTAGAAAGAATTTGTTGGAAAGCTTTGAAAAATTTAAAGAAGAAAAGACTAGGCAAAAAGAGATACAGGCTGAAATTGGGAGGAAGAGGGAGATACAAAGAATGATGGCTGCCAACCCCCACTATGAGTTTGAGGGTTCTTCCTCTATCCCTCAAACTGATGCATCAAACCCTTTCCGTTATGTTCCTCCCTCTTTTGCTTCTGTTCAAGATAAGGGAAAGGGTAGAATGAAGGGTGATGGGACTATCAAAAGTTTTTTCACTCACTCAGGCTCCTCTCCATCAGATGCACATGGTCCTGAAGTTAGTATTAGTAAAGGTCTTGCTCAGCCCACTTTAGATGACCATTGGAAGAAAGAATTGAGGGAGACTGCTTGTGACTACATAGCTAGATGGTGGTATGATGCTGATATCCCCTTTAATGCTGCTCGTTCACCATATTATGAGCCTATGTTTGAGGCCATACATGCTGCTGGAAAAGGCTTCAAAGGCCCTACTATGCAAGAGCTAAGGGGGTTTCGTTTGCAGAAAGAAATTAAATCAATTAATGAGTATTTGCAAGATTTCAAGGAATCATGGGCAAGAACAGGGTGTACCATCATGTCAGATGGATGGACTGATCAAAGAAACCGTACCATCATAAACTTTCTTGTCTTCTGCCCACAGGGAACCATGTTTTTAAAATCAGTTGATGCATCTGATAAGGTAAAAGATGGCCACTTGTTGTTTCAGCTATTGGATGAGGTTATTCAGGATGTGGGGGTGGCTAATGTTGTTCAAATCATCACAGACAATGCCTCTAACTATGTTCTTGCTGGTAGACTGTTAGAGGAAAAACACAAGACCATCTTTTGGACCCCATGCGCTGCACATTGCATAGACCTCATGCTTGAGGATATTGGAAAATTAGATTGGGTCAGAAACACTGTAGATAATGCCAAAAGCATAACAAAATTTATCTACAATCATACACTGGTTTTGAGTCTCATGAGGAAACACACTGGAGGCAAGGATATTATTAGGCCTGCCATCACTAGATTTGCTACACATTTTTTGACATTGCAATCTATGCTTTCCCAACATAGAAACTTGCAAAAGATGTTTTCCAGTGATGATTGGAATCAAAGCAGTTGGTCTAACAAACCAGAAGGCAGAGAATTGAAAAGGAAAGTCCATGATGAAACTTTTTGGAGAAAGGCAGCAGAGATTGTGAAGCTTGCTGAGCCACTAGTTAAGGTGTTGCGGTTGTTGGATGGGGAAATGTTGGCTATGGGCTTCATTTATGAGGCTATGGATCAAGCAAAGGAGCAAATAAAGACAACATACAAGGATAGAGTGGCAAAGTATGGGCCCATTTGGGCAATCATTGATGAAAGATGGAACAATCAACTCCATCGCCCTATACATGCAGCTGGGTATTTTTTGAACCCACGGTATCATTATAAAGCTAAGGAGTCAGGAGCTTTGAGGGGGGAGGTCAGAGATGGACTGGTTGATTGCATTGAGCGCATGGTCCCATCGGAGTCTGATCAGCTGCTGATACATCAGCAGGTCACATCCTTCAGCAATGCAACAGGTACCTTTGGGAAGAACCTAGCAAAGATTGCAAGAGAAGCAGATGAGCCAGGTAAACAAAAATTTCAATTTTCAATTTCTTAATGGTTTTACTTTTTTTATTAAAGTTTGTTAAATCATTTATAATTTGAAAGTTAGATATAATTTGTAATTTTGTTGAGCTTCAGCCTTCATCTAACTCATAATTCATTACACTCCTATGTTTTTTGCAGCACAATGGTGGGAGGCCTTTGGTGGCCAGTGCCCTGAATTGCAAAGGTTTGCAATTCGTATTTTGAGTCAAACTTGCAGTGCATCTGGGTGTGAGTGCAATTGGTCTGTCTTTGAGAGGATTCACACAAAGAAGAGAAACCGTTTGGAGCAAAAACGGTTGAATGATCTAGTTTTTGTCCAATACAACCTTCGGCTCAGACGGAACCAATTGCTGAACAAAAGACCTGATTCAGATCCCATTGTGTTGGAAGACATTGATCCAACATCAGATTGGGTAGTGGAGAGTCGTCTACCAGAGTTTGATCCTGATGAGGATCTTGAGATTGATCAACTTGATGTTGAACATGCACTGCAGCCTGTTCAGTTGAATGCAGATCCCGATCCACCAGCCTCAGTCTCACAACCAGCTAGTAGGACTCCAGTTGTAGGTGCTTCGCCTTCCTCTGCTCAGCCACGACAGAAGCGCAGCCGCATTTGTACTCTATCTCAGCTTGCATCTGCTGCACAGCCTAGTGGTACTGGCACCACTTCTACAGTTGCAGTTGGAGACGATGATGATGAGGAGGAGCCATGGGGCCCCTTGTCTGACTCTGATGATGATGATCCAGAGATTGGTCGAGATGATCTTGGCTCCTCTGGCAGTAGCTACTAGCCTCCTTGGTTATTTGTATTTTGTTTTGACTCTTGAGTCTTTGATCATGTATGACAGACTACAGTTGACTATGTATTTACTATTGCCATTGGGTACCATTTTGATATAATGGATTGGTTCATGAGCCTACTTTGATCATATGTTGTCTTCCATGTATATTATAATGTTGTGTGTTTGGAAACTTGAATGAAAATCTTTAAAATTATGTTTAAAATATTTAAATTTTTTTTTTTTTATAAAAAAAATAAATATTTAATGTATTTTTTACAACGACCGAGTCATTGAAATCGAGCCGGCCGAGTCATTACCGAGTCGGAGTCCGAGTCGGAGTCGATCCTCGGCCGAGTCCGAGTTGTAAAACATTGGCTGGAACCACTCTCAAACATCCCGAGTCATTTCATGGTAATGTTAAAAATTTAAGTAAAAGGATGAAAATGAAGATTAAGGAGAATGTCACTTTTACTTTAAGAATTTAACATTACCATGAATAGCATATCCATACTAGGGCCTAGACTTGATCATTAAGCTACCCCACTAAAAAATTATTTGTTTTTTTCAAAAAAATTTGCATGAAAAAACCCAAATGACCAAATGGAAAACAAAAAAAAATGTATAAAATCATGTTGTCTCCCGGCAACCCCACACTTTTTTTCAGAAAAAATCGCGTTTTTTTTCGAAAAAAAATCGGCAAAAAAAAGCCGATTTTTTCGTGTAAAAAGCGCGATTAAATCGGCGCGGGGAAAAAAGCGCGATTTTTCACAACACTGGTTTCCACACAATGGATCAATCTCACCCAGGCCAGCTATCCAAGTAAATACAAAGAAAGAGAACAGTTCAGAATTTGCCCAGTCACAACAATGGCGAGATAAAGCAGTCTGGTAGAAGATTAAAACTTAGGGAAAGCAGAAATTTAAATGGACAAGTAAAATTGGATTTTCACTGTCAAATCTCAAAAACGAACCATCATCCTTGTGTCCACTGGCTTCCTTCCTCTCATGCTCTGAGCTCCTGGTTGCTCTTCCCATGCTTCCTGCCCAGACTTGCTCATGAAAATACAAGGATATCCAAAATTCTGTCTGCTGCTCAAAGCCTTGCTTTTTGGCAAATGTGTGGAGTGTTCTTCACAATTATATTAGCATCGTAAGTTGTGCTACTGTTCAGATATCCAAAACAAGTATATAATAATTTCTGGTCTACTCAGGTAGCTGGTAAACTTGTAGAAACCAGTGTTGATAATATCAGTATCGGCAAGGGTCCAGAAAACATCTTATTGGCAATATCGGCGAAAATATCGGCAAAATATCAGCAAATATCGGCAAGCATAAAAAATATTTTTTTTCAAATTTTTAAACATAGCAAATATGTTGCCGATATTTTGAAAATATCGCGATATTTTGAAAATATCGCGATATTTTCAAAACAGAAAATATCGCTATATTTTCTTGGCGATATATCGTTTTGCCGAAAATATCGCGATATTTTCGAATATCGCCGATATTATCAACAATGATAGAAATTTCATATGCTGTAGCCCCAACCCAGTTTCAAGTTTTTGCACAAGGTTTAATTCCCAAATCCCAACATGACATATAGCTGATATGAATGTTAGACTTGCATTCAACTTAAAACATAGGACTACTCTACTTCTTTTTAACTTTAGCAGCTGCTACAAGAATTAAATGCAAGCAACACACACACAATTTTTACAGTGATTTGGTCTAATGACCCTGGAAAAACTCACAGGGGGAAAACCAGTTCTCAAGGAGGATTTAATTGCTTCTTAGGAAATAAATACACAGCAGAGATAAAAACAATGTATCTCCTTTTTATGCTTGCTGATATCACTGCCCAGGTTACATAGAATTTCGTGCCAGAGTCATACAACCCAGCTGTGATTTGCCTTGAAATCTGTGCATGATGTTACCTTACAGTGCCTTGATTTTTGTGCCAGGAATAGCAGGAATCTTCTCTGAAATTTATGCCTCGACTGTGACCAAAAACAGCCTCGAAAAACTCACTACAGGACCCCTAAAAATGTGCTGACTGTACCATGAATTTTAGCAGAGACAGGCCTAGCTTTCTGTGCCAGGCTACCTGCCTCGAAATGCGTGCTCAGTCAACAGAATGAGCCCTTGAATTTTGAGCCTGATTAACTCCAGAAACTGCCTCGAAATCCACTCCTCTATTTCTGTGCCTAGAAAATCGGGTCTGCTCTCTGGAATTCAAGCTAGCTGATTCTTGGGATTCGAGCCTCTTGGTTGCTGTAGTTTCGGCCTGCAATTAATGGCTGAAGCTGCCTTCTTCTCCTCCTTTCTAGCTCCCCTTCTCTACTCAATAGGTCATGAGAATAAATGAATATAAGCCTCTCTTCCTTTTTCTTTTTCGTTGTCTTTTCAAAAGATGAGAACCCTAACCCTTGATATCTAATGGCTGAGATTAAATATCAACTCATTAGATCAAGGGTGGAGATCATTCCCTCTCTTGACCTCTCTCTAATGTGGTCCCCATCAATTAATGAGTCTCCTAGACATTTTTTTAATGTTTTTGTACCATGTGCATTTTTCTCTCATAAAGTCACTTTTAAAACATAAAAGTCACTTTTATGAAGTGTATTTTGTACTTTTTTCATAAAGTCACTTTATGACTCAAGTGACATCAATAAATTCAAGTACATGGTATATCTCTTAAAAGTACTTTGCTCCATGACATTAATAAAACTTATAATGTCCCAAGACAAAAAAGTCATTCATGTGTCTTCCTAGGTGAAAATGATAAATGCACTAGGAAACACCTCCTTGGTACCATTATTTTCAACAAAACTGAGGACAAATGGCTACATATATTTGGTGCTCAAAAGATGGGCCACTACATATTGTGTATGCAATCAGACAGTTCATATTGCAATATAAGTTGAGCATATAGATGTGATATCCTCCTTTGGCAATTGTGTCCCTCTTTTGTGTATGCATGTTTACAGTCTGTTATCTCATTTATCTGCATTACACTTGGATTCACACTTAGTCACCTGGCTTAATATTTACATAACCTTTGGCTTTCCAGATCCCTTGGTTCGATATTGATTAGATTGCTTGAAGTGACACTGACCTACCTTTACAAGTCGACCTTCATTCATTGATAGACATTAACTTGGAGTCTAACCAACTTTTGACTCTGCCCCAATATCAATACCTAATATTGCCAGTGGCTACTGATAGTCAATTTGCCTTGAACATTTGATATGGGTGGTTGGCCATCATTGACAGCTGACTTCAGCTACAACAATTCCTAATCACCAGTAGTATCTATAGGTTTCAGTATCAAACTTTCTCTAGACTTCTCTGAACATTCTAGCAGCTCTTGCATGGGATTTACCTCAAAGCATTTCACAGATCTTGGCATAGACCATCTCTGTTATTTGCTCCATTATAGGTTGTACCAAACATTTTGTTTGCATATGCATTTTACCAAATTAGTTCTGATATAAGAATCAAACAGTAGAGGAGAAATCTCTCTTGCACTTGTGTAGCTCTTCCCTGTATTTACGTTTTCTGTTTTTTTAACTGTTTAATCTGCACCACAATTACATTCACCTTGCTTAGCATTCTCGTAAATAACCTTGGGATTTCCAGGTTCGCTGGTTCTGGAGTTTACGCTTGGGCCCTTGCATCGTGTTGTTTGAGTAAAAATTGATTGACCTTCACAGGCAGGCTGGCATTCATTCATTGACATTTACTTGGAGTATAGCCAACTTGGATATCAACTCAACGTAAATTCTCGACATCACCGGTGGCTTCTGATAGCTGACTTGGGTCAGCTGTTGACATAGGTAGTTGAATCCTCATTGACATCTCACTTCAGTTACGGCAGTTCTGAATCACCAATAGTGCCTAAAAATTGAAGTTTTATTTTGTAATTCAATCACTGTGGAGTTCTTTGGGTACTTGGGGTGGAATACACACTCTAGAAGCTTTTGCAAATGATTTGTTTCTCACTGCCCTTTAAAGAACATGGCATATAGAGGTTCATGTCTATATGCCAATTTCATGGCATATAGAGGTTCATGGCATATAGAGGTTCATGTCTAGCAGATTTTATATGTTATACCAATATTCCACCAAGACTCCGGTGCGGGGAGACACGGGTGCGGGGAGATGCACAAGGGGGAGACGGGGGTGCGGGGAGACGTTGATATATATATATATATAATAATAATAATTCAAATTCATATTCATTGTTCACTGTTCAATAATGAAAGTATAAAGATATTGAATAGACAATTGAATCATTGATCCATCCTCATCATTCATTTTGATACATGCATCATTCATGAATCATGCGACATTCTCAAGTCTCATTATTGAATTATTCGTACATACCATGAGTTTCGATAAAAAAAATTTAAAAATCAATTATGAAATATTCAAATACATTGATTTGATTTTTTATTTTTGGTATTTTAATTTTTAATTTGGGTCTTACTAGACAAATTTAAAGGGGGGCGCCCAGAAGCACCCTTTTTGAAGGGGGACACCCAGACGCACCCTTTTTGGGGCGTCTAGACTCCCACACTGAAGGGGGATGCCCAGATGCACCCTTTTTGGGGAGTCTAGACTCCCACACTGAAGGGGGATGCCCAGACGCACCCTGTTTGGGGAGTCTAGACTCCCACACTGGGAAACGCACCCCCACGAGACTCCCCGTCCTGGGTGCGAGGGGTGCGTGCACCCGAACCTGGGGGGAGTGTCCCTGTGGAACATTGTATTCCACCAAGTTTCTGGGATGGGGGAGTGCAGGAACAGGTAGAATCACATTAGGGACTTGTAGGAGCAACCCCCAAATTTTATGGGAATTCAGGGGGGGTAGGGGGACATCAGGGTCCCTAGCATAGGGGTTCCGATCTCTAAATTCATAAAAGTAATAATATTAATAATAAATTTCGAATAATAACAGTTCATCCCACCCAAATTCATCATCCCACAAAAATGTGCAATCTAGTGAAAATGCTATAATCATGGCAATCCAAAAATCTTGATAACTGTTAAGACTGCTGAATTCTGAATAGAATATGAAATTTTACTTTCTCCATATGTGAAGTTTGATGAGGTTGGAACCACTCTCAAACATCCTGAAACAATTAATGTTAATGTTAAAAATTTAAGTTATTTTAAGAAATTAATATTACCATTAATTACCAAGGTCACAATCTCCTCAAATCTCTACCCCCAATCTTTGTTTTGCCTTAGATGGTTGTGAGACAAAAAATAAGTGGAGGTGAATCCCCCCTTTCCTTGTATTTGGCTGGGGAGGGGGGCACTGCTGAATGCCCAGACACCCTCCTTTTTGGGAAACACATTCCCTACACTGGGGAAATGTTTCACCAAGTTCCCAAAAGGGGGATGTGGGGATGTTTCCCAGGCACCTCCCACCCCTGGAGCATAGGAAATGAGGGGTGCATGCTCCCCACCTTGGGGGATACACCCCCATGGAACACTTAGTTACAGAGCATTTATTGTATGCATATGTAATTAATCAGGCAATTGTGATATAAGAGTCGAGCATTTACATGAGATGTCTTCCTTTGGGTACTTATGTCCCTCTTTTGTGTATGTATTTTTGCTGTTTTGTAAACTCTTTTTGTGCACCATACTTACAGTAGCACTTTAGTAATGCAGCTTAATATTTATTATTCACACCCTTAACATTGGGATTTCTAGATTTCTTTTTTACCAAGTCTACTTCTTGGGCACTTGCATCAGTATTTATAGGACTTCTGTGAGTATCATTAATCTAAAAGATATTATAGTCACTCACACGTGGCAGGTTATCAATCTCCCTGGTATTTTGTTTTGCATCTGGTATATTCAATTGAATAGAATGTGAATAAATGGAATCGTGGAAAGGAAAGCATCATAGATCAGTGTTTTCAGAAACGGCCGGTTCGGAACCGACTCGGCCAAGTTGGTTTGAGCCAGAGCCTCCCTGGGCAACCTGGCCTATGAAATGGTTCGGCCGGCCGGGTTAATACTGAGCCGGCCAGGTTGTCTAACAACTCAGCCGGCTAGGTTTTAAGTTTTTAACCCGGCCGGTTCGGCCGAGTCCGAGCCTACTCGGCCAGACTGGAAACTGCGGCCCGTTAACATCAAGTGTTTCAAAGAGGCCAGCATTTCTGATGGCAGACAACAATTGTTGTAATGTATAAATGAAGAATAATCGTCATACCATTCTTAAGTTTTAGCACAGACCGCATCTGTGTACTCTAAGGTCATATCTTGAGATCGCATGTCAAATCACTGTACCACCCTCGGATTATGTATGTTCTCAAATGAGATTATGTATGTTCTGATCATTAGAGGAATTTTCTTCCTAATTATGGTCTTATTTCTGAGATTTATGAATTTATATGACTTATGTCAATGATTGTAGTAAAGACAACAGGTCCTTCAGGTTGTCGTCTTTGCCTTTTGCATTTCATTACTTTGCCAAGTCCCAACTTAATGTGCTATTAGTTCATAATTCAATCTTCAACCAGACTTTGACTCTTGTTCTCTTGAGTGAATATATGACCAGAATCTTCTGCATATGGAGCTTCAGTTTGTTCCTTGATAGACTCATTACCTAATGCCAATAGATGTTATAGGCTATAGCTACCTCCATGTTTTGAAACATGAATGAAAATCTTTAAAATTATGTTTATAAAAAAATTAAATATTTAATGTATTTTTTACAATGACCGAGTCATTGAAATCGAGCCGACTGAGTTGATACCAAGTCGGAGGCCGAGTTGGAGTCGACCCTCGGCCGAGTTGGAGTCGGAGTCGGAGTTTTAAAACATTGTCATAGGTTGTCTGAGTGCAACAAAATTGTTAAATGGAGCCTCCATGATGGGTTAATTGAACAAACAGTAAATTCTGTGATACCAGATATGCCTGTGCAGAGCCTGGGATACATCGTTAACATCAGATGGCCCCCTTTTGAGGAAACGTGTCCCCTACTTTGCGAAAATATTTTTCCATGTGTTTCCCTGAGTTCCCCCAAAAGGGAGATATGGAGAAACATTTCCCCAGGAGCCCCCCACTCGTGGAGTGAGGGGAACACGGGGGTTGTGCCCCCCACTCTGGAAGATGCGCATCCTGTGGAATTCTGGTTTACATATCATGTTTGAGGGCTAATATTAATGAGAATTCCTCCTTTTGGAAGGCCTTATTTCCAAATTCATGAATGGTATTCTGAATTTTTTTCTCGTGTGTATATATATATATATATATAGACACATAAACATGAGAACAAAATTCAGAATACCATTCATGAATTTGGAAATAAAGCTAAAAGGAGGAATTGTATATATAAACATGAGAACAAAATTCAGAATACCATTCATGAATTTGGAAATAAGGCCAAATGGAGGAATTCTATATATAAACATGATAAAAAAATTCAGAATACCATTCATGAATTTGGAAATAAGGCCAAAAGGAGGAATTGTATATATAAACATGAGAAAAAAATTCAGAATACCATTCATGAATTTGGAAATAAGGCCAAAAGTAGGAATTGTATATATAAACATGAGAAAAAAATTCAGAAATACGATTCATGAATTTGGAAATGAGGAAATGAGGCCAAAAGGAGGAATTCTCATTAATATTAACCTTCAAACATGATATGTAAACAAGAATAGTATCCAGGATTTTCTAAATTTTTTTTGCTGTATCTTTACTGGATGCCATACATGAATTTGGAAATAAGGCCAAAAGTTGGAATTGTATATGTAAACACGAGAAAAAAAATTCAGAATACGATTCATGAATTTGGAAATGAGGCCAAAACAAAGAATTCTCATTAATATTAACCTTCAAACATGATAAGTAAACAAGGATCGTGTCCAGGATTTTCTAACTTTTTTTTTGCTGTATCTGTACTGGATGCCATACAATGTCATTGGTGATGGTTATGGTGGTGTCTGTCTTTTTCTGGCACTGCCAACTGGTTTTCCATTTATTTGGATAAAACCAGGTGAAAGAATGAATTTACTATAATATGGCCTCTTGACTTTCTTTTGCTTATAAACTTTTTGTCATTAAGAGTTTTTAATAAAAGATTGTACTTCCTTTTTTAGTCTGATGAGCCCATTCTAGAAGATGATAAAGATGATGATGATGAAGATGATGATGAAGAGGATGATGATGATAAAGAGGATGATGATGGTCAAGGTAGTGTTTCGTTCCAATTTTTTGTACGGATTTGTTATCTATTCTGTAATATGCATTTTTTAGGGATCATTATTTCAGTGCTTTTTGTTCTGTTACGTATAAATTCCATATTCTGACCTGTAATTTGTGATGAGCAGAGCAAGGTGGTGATGCAAATGGAAAGTCAAAGCAAAGTAGAAGTGAGAAGAAGAGTAGGAAAGCAATGCTAAAGCTAGGGATGAAGCCTGTCACTGGTGTAACCAGGGTTGCTATAAAGAAAAGCAAAAATGTTGGTTTACCTCCTACTACTTGTCCAAAGTATTTCTCATGTGTATAAGATGTTTTTAGCAAATTGGGATCATTTTTAGCCTGTTCTCTTTAAGGAACCATTGTAATATTATTGGTATAATTTTGCAGATCTTATTTGTCATCTCAAAACCCGATGTTTTCAAAAGTCCAGCATCAGACACATATATAGTCTTTGGTGAGGCTAAGATCGAGGATCTGAGTTCTCAGCTGCAGACACAAGCAGCTGAGCAGTTCAAGGCTCCTGACTTGAGCCATGTAATGGCTAAACCAGAGTCATCTGCTGCTGCCCAGGAGGAAGAAGAAGATATAGATGATACTGGTGTGGAGCCAAAGGATATTGAACTAGTGATGACCCAGGCAGGCGTCTCAAGAGCTAGGGCTGTTAGAGCTTTGAAGGCTGCCGAAGGAGATATTGTCACTGCCATCATGGATCTTACAACTTAGATGACAGCAACTACTATGATATTTTTTTCAAGGAGACATAAATGAGCAAGCAAATTGCCAATAATAGTGCACTTTCCCGTACTCAACAGACATGATTATTTAGGAGAGTTAATTTTTCAGTCACTTCCTGTTGTTTGGTGTTTGTAAACATTAGTTAGCCTAAATGTTTGCCTTGACTTGCAATGTAACCTAGATTCTGTTTGGGAGGTTGTGCTTACATTTATGTTGAAAGGTAATCAAATGTTGTTTGAGAGACTACCTACTTTTTGAGCTCAAGGAGTCTTGTTTTCCTGCAAGCATTCGGGCAAAGAACCATTTTAGTAATTATGAGTGAAGATGTTATGCCCTCATGATACTCGTGGAAAAACTAGCTAAAGGTGTTACTGTTACTTGTGTATGGTCTTTCTTTTTTAAATTATAATTCTGATAGATTTTGTTCTGCATTATATTCGAATTTCCCAGAAATGTTATATATGATAGATTGCAACTAAACCTCCTACATGCAACTTTATCGGATCTCATAGTCAATAATATAGACAGATTACGTCTCCGGCTGTTCAATAATGATTTCAGGCTTCTCTATGAAGCTTCAGCAGGGGTGTTTCTGTTGGTTTATCCACAGGTCTAGGTTTTTCAATCTGGATTTATGGAATATTGGATCGTTCTTTGTGATTGGAGATGAAACATTTATTTAATTTAAGAAGGGGCAATAAATGGTAAAAGTCTCGGGATAAATTCCAAGATCTCGATGGACAAAGCAATTACAAATTTGATGCAGGCCATCTCTATTATGTTTAATCTATTGTTTAAAATTAAAAAACGGTCTTCAACTTTTCACATGCTGTTAGACGACCAGCCTATGTCAGGCTTGCTGGCAGGAAAGGTGTTCCCTAACGATCAAGGCAGCAACTTTCCTTTAATCTTGCCATTATAATTTGTTGTATCCTTAAAGCAAAACATCATCTATGCGTAATCCCTTGATCACACGTTAACCTCATGTCATAGATGCTCAATCATTCCGCTGGCCCTCATCGGAGCATTGTTAGATTAGCATCAACATAATACTTGAAACTTTGTAGGAATAACGAGGGGTTAATTTCTAATAAGGATTAAATCATGGAGCATTGGTCTAGGGCACTTTTCCATTGTTCGGGAACTCTACGTCCTGTTACCCAGGTCAGTGCTTATGAGTTAGATTAGCAATGGAAGATATTATCCAGCTTATGTTTGATATACACCTCACTGTGGGAGCTCTCTTCAACAAGGTGGAAATGCTGCAATGTGATAAATATGCATCCAAGGCTGGGTAATCTGTTCCTTTGTTGTCTATTATGGATTGGGGTCCATTTCAATGCCCAATGGAAATGAGGCGTTTCAGGTATATACTACGTATGTTTATCATTCTTGAATATAGGTAAAGTTTATTCTTGGTTGACATCCATGTCTATCATCCTTTGTTTGCAAGAAACAATCATGTTAGTGTGTATTACATTACCTGGAAAATTTCGATATTTCAGGCAGTGGGTTGGTCCTTACATCCATGTTAGATAAGTCTTAAAGCTCAGTCCGAACATGAACAACCTGCAAGAGTATATGACTATCTGTTCTTCACTGTGTACCATGACACTCACCAGTTGATCCCAAATTAATGCCGACTTTATGCATCTTTTCATGATAACATATTGCCCACAAACTTTTGGAGAATCCATCAATAGTTTCATGAAGATTGGAAAATACGCGCAATACTGCTTCAGAGCGAACAATTATGATATCCTGACAATACACTGGCCACGCAAAATTCCACGAGACACACAGGGCTGATGTACACGAATCAATTTTTTTTGAATACTTTTTTTCGCGGAGTATTCTTTGTCTACATTCAGATAATAGAGCAACATTCATAACAAATCTATATAAATGCATTACCTGCACAATTGGAGAAGCATAGTCCCCTTGTGTATGAGTGGGATTTGTCACAAGCTTCAGGGACAATCTTCATCTTTTCAAGCATAACCCCGCTACAATCTTCATCTTATCAAAGCATAGCCCCGCTGTTAATGAGTGCAACTTGACCCAAGCTTTATGGGCAATCTTTCATCTTTTCAAAATTGCAAAATTTTTGGAACAATTACTATTCGTAGACTATGGAGCAGGCTAATTTGTGGATAAATTTATTTTTATTATTATTGTTTTTTTTTTTTTTAATTCCTATAAATTTGGTAGAAATTTTGCTTACAAGTTATAATTTCATTTTGATCATAGAACTTTGCTTTCAGGGAGTGAGGAGATCAAAGCAAAACTATGCCCGTTGTAAAAATTATGATATACGTTGGCCACACAAAGTGGCGCGTAGGAAATTCTCTTTCCATGTGACATACATTCAGCACTGTTTATACTTCATTTAAAAATTTTAATTACTATTTTATAAGTGGTGAATATTTTTTTTGCATCCAGATAAATTGAACAATACTATTGGTTAAAGAGCGACCTCTTCCAAGCTTTATAGACAACCTTTCCTCAAAATGCAAATTTTCTGGCACAATCATCTCTCAACTATTAGTACCTTATATATGTGGATTGGTTGTCTGTTTATCTTCTCAGATATTTTGCTTTATAGATTTTATCAGAAATCCCGGCCGGCTTCATTTTATGTATAGAAAATGTGTTTGGGGTGTGCCAAGACAAACTGAAAAATTAAGCAATCGTACTAGTTACACTAAAAGAAAATGGTGAATTAAATATGAGAATATCATTCATACCAGTTACACTAAAGGAAATGATGAATTAAATATGAAAGTATCATTGACCATTTGTTGGGGCATGTGAAACATACAAATGTGAGAAAATGTAATTGATGTAGAACCTCATTCCAAACTTATCTAGGACCCTTTTTCTTAACGTATAAGGTCTTAAAAACGTCATGACCAACTTATAAATTATAACTGGAATGTTCATATATAACAAATAAAGTAATTACCTGCAGCAAAAAAGTGTGGGAAGTTGAAAATATCTTAATGTTTGGAATTGAAATGGAAAACATTATCAGACATATCAAGGTTGATCTTACCTTTTGAAAAAGCATGGGTTATTTTGCAGTTCCACAGGATTTTCTCTTTCTGAGCACAATGTAGGACCATTTGGAGTTCATTGGAATTGCGGATTATAGGACACTTGGAGGTTTTTTAAAGGGATGATTATAGGGTTTGTATTACCATTGTGATTCGTTAATGGAGAGCCTTATTCCAATGGTGGTGAACCCAACCTCCAAGGATGTGACTATAGTGGGCACTAATAGGATTAGGGGGTTGTACAAGAGTAATGTCCTAGTCTGTTGGGGCCTACAGCATGATATATGGCAAGGGTTAGAACAACCAAAAGATAGAAACACCATCACATGGGAGCTTCTGAAATTGAAAGATGGTAAGAGGAGAAAACACCCTATCTTGAAGGTTGCTTATGACATGGGGCAAAGGAGGAGGCTATAGAGGAAGAATGCTTTTGATTGGGGATAACGCCATGTGGTGATGGATGCACTTGTGTCGTTGATGGTGGTCCCTCTAATGCTTCACTACATGGTTAAAAAGAATGTTGTTCTTGCCTAAAAACATAACTTTGCCCTCTAAAGCAAGGTTGTCCTACTCACAAGGGGATTTGAAGCAAGAAAGGTCAAATACACTTTATACATGCATTTGGGAATTGCAATTAAGTTACGTGGAGCTCAATTATGGTAAGAAGAGCTTCAAATGAAGAAATGGGAATTAATAAATATATTTGAAGTTATATTTAGGTCCATGTTGGTTGAAACATCAATTTAAACACAACTTCAAGTTATGTTTAGGTCACTGTGGACCTAAACCCAATTACTAATTATAATTTTAAGTTATGGAAATGTTAGACCTAAGATAATGGAGAAAAATGGGTATAAGTTGAATCATAAAATTCAATTGGGTGTAGTTTAGGTGGTTTCGAGGAAAAGTTGTTACTCTTCCCACTTTGTGAAATGTTTGCTTTGTTGATGTAAGGAATGACCACCATCAAGTACAAAGAGTTCATCTTGAAGAAATGGCCTAATTAGACTTCTATTTTTGAATAGTGAACTCTTAACAATCTAATGCAATGGTTGTTTTGATTAAACGAAAAACTTCTTCAATTTTAGCCTAGTTGTCGTTAATAATTTAATTAAATGAAAAATGTTAAAATGAAAGATGGCCTTCTAAAGCTAAATATGCAATATGCTAATGGAAATCCTCAACTAAGATCTCAACAAGGAGAAATAACCAAGTGAAAATACTCAATCAAGTGAAATGAGTGTAGTGATAACTATGAAGGGTTCATTGAATTATATTAACAAACACTTCATATAACTTACTATAAAAGGAGCTTAGTCTATCATATTGATCTAGATTGGATCATTATATTGTTTGTCATCCATCTCAATGGTTTAAGGGTGGAAAATAAGAAAATTAACTTACAAGTGTTGATTTAGTAGTGAGACCTAGTTTGGAGAATTGGGGTTAAAAACCATTCGAGACCAGTTTGATGCCTTAAATGACACTTTTTGGAGGTAAAACTTTTGTGCTTAAGTGCCGCACCCTGTTACACTAAAAAATGTCACCATGACTATTTACAGTTAGTATGGCTCAATCAACAGTCATGCTACCCTCTTAGGCAAGTCTTATGTCTCTGCTATCCATCTCAAACTCAAAGAAGAGAGAAAGTCTTGTAAAAAATGTGTTTATCTCTGGGGACGCAGATTCTCTCAAGCCTAACCTGCGGGGACGCTCACAATGTTCACAAAGGCTGCGTCCTTGGACGCTCTGTAGGTTAAGGGACAGGTGCGTCCTTCTGTAAAAGGCAAAATGCGCGAGTTTCATCTTAAAAAAGTTACTTGTGGTTACTTCTAGAACTTTCTAGAGGTCGGTTTGATGAATTGGATGCGCCTCCAGTTGGTTCATGTATCTCTATTAAGGAGGAACTTATCCCATCAATAAGGGAGCTATCCCACCCAAAGAGGGGGATTATCCCATTGATGGTGGACCTGAATAACCTCTTTACAGCACTATAAATAAAGACATTGAGCCAGAGGGAGGAGAGGTTGGAGCTATACATTTTCTTTGGGTAAATGCTGCAGGAATTAGGACTCCCATTTAGAACCTTGTGAGGAGAGATTGTCTTTGCTTGATTCTACTTGGAAGTGGGTGAGCTTTGTCAAAGTAGAGGAAAACCCTTGATGGACCCTGGGAGGAACTTGCACAACACCAAGGCCAGTTTGTAAGAGTTTCTTTGTTTCTTTGTTTTGTTTAGGTTGGACTCGTCCGAAGGATGAGCTTATAATCAAGCATATGTTATCCTCCTCAAGCTTGTTAAAAATAAAGAGGTACTTGCCAGAAATGGTGGGGGAAAAGAGAGAAGAATGAACCTGTTTGTTACCTTTTGTCTCAAAAGAAACTTTATTACCACTCTTGAACACGACACTTTTTCATTCACCTGGGTTGGGAAATCTTTTACCTCACAATTGATCAAACCACTTTGAAAGTCTTTAACCGGGTTCCGGGGATTAACTTTGAGTTATTCGTCACCAAGCCATCTGTCGTGTCGTTATGTGTTCAAGAGGTCTGCAAGCAAAACTTTCATCTGCAAAATACTTGTCATCCATTTGACCATCCCTGAGTTAGTCCTTACAGCAACATTTCTTCAACTTGAACAATGATTTCGTGTTGCGGGCTTGCCTGCAACGGGTCGCTTTCTATCGACATCGACACATTATCTAGAAAGATGACTTAGGAATCGACAGTACCTTGAAGTCTGCATGCATCAATGGCAGGTTTCTCGCCTTTGACGTCAGTTTACATCATTGACTTTCGATCAAAGGATTCCGTGAAGTGTTCGACATCAAAACATTTATTCACATTTCACGGGTTGTGCTTGGTACTTTGAGAACCATTGACATTACTGGTGGTCTCTCTCACGCTTGTTAACAGTTTACATCATCGACTGGTAATCAAGTGGTTTCTACCGTGTTCGACATCAAATCATTTAATCACATGGCTAGAATCGTACCAATTCGGGAAATAGAAGTGAAGACCCTGGATCTAGTTTCTTCCATCCAGGCTGCGAGGAGTTTTGTATTCATTATCTATGTAGACTAATCATAAACAGATGGCTGCGTCCACACTGTGTCTACAAAAGTCTATAAAAATGATGTACTGCAAGATCATTCCTGTATCAGAGTAGTTAGTCCATTAGTTAAAGTTTTGAATCTGAGTATGGGAATGCCTACCTCAGTGATGATATAATCTTATAAATGTATTTTGTGTTGAAAATTGCAGGTTCCAACCAGGTCATCCACAAGACAATCCTTGAAATGATAAAGCGCTTCACCCTTCCTAGAATTACAAAACCCTAATCTATTCCAGGCTTCGCACTTTAGGGGGCAATCTGTTACACTAAAAAATGTCACCATGACTACTTACAGTTAGTATGGCTCAAATCAACAGTCATGCTACCCTCTTAGGCAAGTCTTATGCCTCTGCTATCCATCTCAAACTCAAAGAAGAGAGAAAGTCTTGTAAAAAATGTGTTTATCTCTGGGGTCGCAGGTTCTCTCTAGCCTTACCTGCGGGGACGCTCACATTGTTCACAAAGGGTGCGTCCTTGGACGCTCTGTATGTTAAGGGACAGGTGCGTCCTTCTGTAAAAGGCAAAATGCGCGAGTTTCATCTTAAAAAAGTTACTTGTGGTTACTTCTAGAACTTTCTAGAGGTCGGTTTGATGAATTGGATGCGCCTCCAGTTGGTTCATGTATTTCTATTAAGGGGGAACTTATCCTATCAATAAGGGAGCTATCCCACCCAAAGAGGGGGATTATCCCATTGATGGTGGACCTGAATAACCTCTTTACAACACTATAAATAAAGACATTGAGCCAGAGGGAGGGGAGGTTGGAGCTATACATTTTCTTTGGGTAAATGCTGCAGGAATTAGGACTCCCATTTAGAACCTTGTGAGGAGAGATTGTCTTTGCTTGATTCTACTTGGAAGTGGGTGAGCTTTGTCAAAGTAGAGGAAAACCCTTGATGGACCCTGAGAGGAACTTGCACAACACCAAGGCCAGGTTGTAAGAGTTTCTTTGTTTCGTTATTAATACAAACTGGTTTATTTTTCTCAATAGCTTGTGTTAATGAGTTATTTCATGTGTTCCTTGGTCTGCATGTTGAATATATGTTTTATTATATGAAATGCAAGTGCTTGGTAATTGTTTGATTGTTTGTGGTTGCAGGAATTGACTTGAAGGAGGAGCTCATCCGGATCGGCAAGGACGGACTACAACAACAGCGTTTTGGAATAAGGTAAGCCTAAACACTTGTAGTTTTCATGTTTTAAAAGGTGTATTTAGAGAAAGATCACTCCATTTTGTCTTGTTTGTCGCTAGAGAGTTTAGACTCCTAGGGAGGTCAGTTGTGTCCGCACAAACGACTTTTTCCGCCACGACAAATTGGCGACTCCGCTGGGGAATCCATTAATGAGAGAGTCTTTTCCTTTGTGTGAACTTTGCTCTGTGAAAATCACTTTTATTTTCTGGTTTTTGACTGTGAGAATTAGTATTTGGGTGGCTTAGCTTTAGATTTAGTTAGATTTGGTTTTTCTTAACTTTTCCAGAAGGACGCACCCTCTGAGTACTGCACAGTGCGTCTTTGGACGCGCTGTTGCCGTTTGCACAGAGCGGGCCCGCGCCTGTACTAACGGGTTGCCTGCGTCTTCCTGTAAAAATTTAGGAAAACTCCATTTTTTGCTTTAATTGGTTTTAGATTTTGGTTTTTCTTAATGTTTTCTGCCCAGATCCTTTAGTACCCTGTCAAAAATTTTCACCTGAACTTGTTTCATTAGCATTCCTGCTTTTAGCTTTCATCAATTGGGTGTTTTGAGTCTCTTTTTTGAGAAATTCTTAATTTGATTTCCTTTGGTCATTACTTGGAGGTTTCTCTCAGTCTTTTCACAATTTTGCATCTTTTTGCTTTTGTTTTTGCAAAAAAAAATTCCCCCTCATTCGCCGGGGGGGGGCTAAATTGTGTATGAGTGTTAATCGCCTTTGAGTGTTTTTATGTTTTGATCTTTGGAACTCTCACCCAATTTTCTCGACTTGCACTTGATTGGTTCTTAGATTACATTAGAATCATCTTGTGTTTGAGAATTCTCTTGCATAGATCACATTTGCATAATTAGAGTTCTCAGTTTCAGAATATGAATGAAAAATGTGCATAGATTACATTTGCATACTTTTCATGTGAATTGTGCATAGATTACAATTGCATAGTTTACATTCCGAAAAATCAATCGTAGTTTTAGATCAGCTTTCTTTGATTTGAATTTACACAAAAATAAAAATAAAAATTGGTTTGGAATTGATTTGCATTAGTTTTTCTTGATGAAATTAGTGCATTAGAGAATTTGTTAAATTTTCTCTTAATGATCAATTTTTTGCATTGTTGGAAGTGAATGAAAACTCTCTCCTTACTCTAGTTAGGATTCATCGAATTGAAAGGATTGCATTATCATATTCGATTGCATTCAGTTGAGTCGGGTCATAACACCATTGGTTTCATCTCCATTTACCCATTTGAGTAATAACAGCCTTAATAACACAGCGCTTAATTAAAATTCATCTAGTAATTTTTACATTTCTAGGGCTCTGAAACACCAACATAGCTTAGGCTAGGGTCTTGGAGTAGGTAAGTACTTAACTCTCCAAGACTACAAAACCAAACATATAGTTTATCTTGAGTAGAATAAATCCAATTGTTTCAATTGCACTCTGGGAAAGCTCCTCTTAAAGGAGAAGCACGAGCTCGTGTCCGAACCAGTGAGGGGATCATTCCCCCCTCGTTGGGAACGACGCCAGACAGTACGTATTACAAACGGTAAACCTCGGATTAACCATTGTCGAGGAGCCAGGGGTCACTTATCGGTAAACCTTGGATTGTTGTCAAGGAGCCGGTAAGGGGATTGAGCTTGCTACTCTGCCCTTGCGTGCTGTCGGAGTTTAGACTGTTCCCCCAGGTGTATTTGTTACTGTTGGTGACCTTAGTGACCATAATCTTTAGGGTTCTACCGAGGTGACGGTGGAGGGAAGGTCCCACTGTACCTGGAGCAGACGTCGGTTATACTCACTTGGATTTTCCGGGGGGTTCACTTCACTTCGAGACGGTTAAAGTGGAGGAACTTGTGCCGGTCTATTCATTAAGCAGGTTGCCGGGGTAACTGTTCCACCCACCACTTCTGTACTGAATTCGGCGAGGTTGGGCTTCATCACCAACTAGTGTTTTCGGTCCGGAAAGCTTACTGTTTGTGTGTGGTTTGACTCCTAGATTTGATAGCGCGTGTTAATTTGTTTGTTTTTACTTTTAGAGACCATAGGTGTGAATTGTGAATTTTAGTTGTTAAGTGTGAATTGTGAATTGTTAATTTTAGTTTTAAAAATTGTTAATAAAATTCACTGAAGTTGGATATAATGGCAAATGTTCCGGAATTTATCAACCTAGGAACCCCTCCTAACGAGAATCCTAGTACTTTTCCTTACTTTGGAAATGTTGGTCCTCCTTATATGGCTACTTTGTCATTACCTGGATTTACAATAGGTTTACCGATATGGTTATTTTCAACTTCGTTGGCCCAAAGTACTCCAATTGTTCCACCTCAACGGGATGCTTCACCTCAACAGAGTTCACCATCTCAACATCACCAACCTTCTGTTGACCCTTTACCTTCTTCGCCTAATTTTTCTTCCTCCATTTCTTCCTCTTCGCCTGGTAAAAGCCTTGATGCTAGTAACCAGGAGGCTAAGAAGAAGAAGAAAGGGAAGAAGAAGAAGAAGAAGAAGAAGCAAGATAAGAAAGAAGTCAACCAACCAACCATGGCTGTAAGTGTTAGTTGTGTTGAGGAAAATTCCGACATGCACCGTAAACCCAAATACCCTTGCAGGCTTTGTAAGGGTGACCACTTCCTTGTCAATTGTCCTGGTATTCCAAAGGTCTTGGAAGTATGGTCAGAAAAATCTCATCAACTTTCTGTTGATCCATCAACCAGTGATAGTCAGGTTCCTGGGGAAAAGGGTAAAGTTAGGTTTCCTTGTAAGTTATGCAAAGGGAGTCATCAAACTCACATTTGCCCTCACATGGATGAAGCCTCAATGTTGTTGGAAAACCTTACTGTTCCACAGCAAGAATTTCCGACGGGTTACCGTAAACTTTCTCCCAACCTACCGTCATCTAACAGAGTGATTGATTTAAATTCAAGTATAGTCGATCACACTCTCCCATTGGAGAGTGAAACTCATGTCACTCAAGTTGATGATCCATTAGTTGATCAAGTGGTCGATTCAATTTCACATTCGGTCGATCCCACTTTCCATTTAGAGAGTGAACTTCATACCGCTCAGGTTCTTCTTGTTACATCAGATTCTTCTATGCCAGGGGGCATTTCACCTGTTACTACAGAACCCCCTCCAAGTACTGAGGTCTTTTCCTTTGACTGGAATAGACTGACAGAACCTCGTCTTCCTTCCTCCATCCCTTTCCAAATCATTGTCAAGGCTGGTGGTAGGGACATACATCGTACTCAGGTAGATGAGGGTGCTTCTGTTAGTATTTTATCCTCAACTGTTTGGAAAGCTTTGGGTTCCCCTCAGCGTGCGCCTATTACGCAGAATCTGAAAGCTTTTAATAGAACCATTAGTGAACCCTTAGGGATCCTTCCTAAGTTTTCTATTACCTTGGAAGGTAAAACTGTCTGTATTGATCTTATGGTAGTTCGAGGTCCCTTGGATTTCAATTTACTCCTTGGGCGAGACTATGCTTATGCAATGAAAGCTGTCGTATCGACACTCTTTCGCGTGATGTCTTTCCCTCACAATGGCAGTATTGTGACTGTAGACCAGCTTTCGTTCCCTAGTCTTGTTTCAACTACCAATAATATGACACCCCTAAATGTTCCTGATTCTAAAGTGGTATCTACCCTGCCACGGGTTAATTATGTGGCAACTGATCCCATGTTTTCAGTTACCAATGTAAGTGAGCCTCTCACTGTTGATTTAGATCCGGTAATTGACATGGAAAACTCTATGGGATTACTTGAACACGATGTTCTTATCCCTTTTGAGTCCCTTGACATGTGTTCCTTCCAAAGAACTGTTCTTCCTTCTGATGAAGATCTCTTGGAAGCCATGATCAAGGTGTGTCCATTGACATGTCTTTCTTCCAGTTAGAAGCCATGCTCAGTGTGTCCGAGGAAAGTTCCTTTTACTGTGTCAACCTCGTTAAAAAATGAATCAGTTGGCGAGGATAGTTTTTTCCTATATCAACCTCGTTAAAAAATGAAATAGGCTGGCGAGGATAGTTTTGTTCCTGGGTCAACCTCGTTAAAATATGAAACAGGATGCGACGAGGAGAGTTTTTTCCTGTATCAACCTCGTTAAAAAATGAAACAGGCCAACCGAGGAAAGTTCCTTTTACTGTGTCAACCTCGTTAAAAAATGAATCAGTGTGTGCGAGGATAGTTTTTTCCTGTATCAACCTCGTTAAAAAATGAAACAGGCTGTCACGAGGATAGTTTTTTCCTGTATCAACCTCGTTAAAAAATGAAACAGGTTAGTACGAGGATAGATTTTTCCTGTATCAACCTCGTTAAAAAATGAAATAGGCTAGCATGAGGATAGTTCTTTTACTGAGTCAACCTCATTAAAAAATGAATCAGGTAGGTTTTAGGATATGTAGGTAGATTGTAGAAAGTAAGTGTGTGCGAGGACAGTTTTGTTCCTATGTCAACCTCGTTAAAAAATGAAATAGGGTGTCCGAGGAAAGTTCCTTTTACTGTGTCAACCTCGTTAAAAAATGAATCAGTTGATGATGATAGTTCTTTTACTGAGTCAACCTCATTAAAAAATGAATCAGGTTTGAGGATAGTTCCTGTTACTGAGTCGACCTCGTTAAAAAATGAATCAGGTTTGAGGATAGTTCCTGTTACTGAGTCGACCTCGTTAAAAAATGAATCAGGTTTGAGGATAGTTCCTGTTACTGAGTCGACCTCTTTAAAAAATGAATCAGGTTTGAGGATAGTTCTTTTCTTGTGTCAACCTCCTTAAAAATGAAACAACTCCCTTTTCAAGTTAAATATTGAAAGTAAACCTTCATTTCATCCAGCCGGTTGAATGCAATGAAGCCTGGGGGGCATGTACCTCATTTCGCATCATTATGCTGGGGGCATGCGAACTTTTTGAGCATCGTTCCTTGTCTTGTGTCAAGCTCGTTAAAAAATGAAACAAGGGTAGGTTAAGTAGGTAGATTGTAGAGAGTAGTCATGAGCATAGTTCTTTGTCTTGTGTCAAGCTCGTTAAAAAATGAAACAAGGATTTTATGAGCATAGTTCTTTGTCTTGTGTCAAGCTCATTAAAACATGAATCAAGGTTTTTAGAGCACAGTTCCTTGTCTTGTGTCAAGCTCGTTAAAAAACGAATCAAGGTTTTTTAGAGTATAGTTTTTTGTTAGGTAGATTGTAGAAAGTAGTTATGAGCATAGTTCCTCGTCTTGTGTCAAGCTCACTTAAAAATGAAACATCTCCCGCAAGTCTTTCCAAGATCTTGAGAGTAAAGCTTCATTTCATCCAGCCGGTTGAATGCAATGAAGCTTGGGGGGCATGTACCTTGATTTGCATCATTATGCTGGGGGCATGTGAACTTATAACAAGCATAGTTTCTCGTTTCAAGCTTGTGTAAACATGAAACCGAATCCGAGCATAGTTCTTTTCCTGTGTCAAGCTCGTTAAAAAATGAAACAAATCCTCCTCTACTTGAGTCGAGAGATTGACTAGATCTCGTAAATGTTAAGTTGTATTTTTAGGTTAGTTATTTCAGTTTTTGCATAATTTTCTTAAAGTTTTAGGTCGAGTCTTTCAAATGATCTCGTTCATGAATCTTCATTCCATCCAACTTGTACTTAGTTGAATGAAATGAAGTAGGGGGGCATGCACTCTAGCAGTTATGCTTAGGGGGCATCAAGCACAGTTTTATCTCTGTTTCAAGCTTGTGTAAAAATGAAACTACTCTGAAGCATAGTTTTTCTTTGTTTCAAGCTTTTGTAAAAATGAAACCTATCTCGAGTCAATTTTAGTTATTTTCAAGACACGTTAAACTCATGAAAATACCGAGATTATTTTGCTATCTTTCATTCTCGTAAAACAAATGAAAATGCCGAGTTCTTTCCGTCTTTTCCTACTCGTAAATTAAATTGAAAGTCGGCCATATGAGTACATTTTTATCATTTTTTTCGAACTCGTTAAAACTTACGAAAAAGTGAAAACCATGAGTACATTTTTATCATTTTTTCGAACTCGTTAAAACTTACGAAAAAGTGAAACCTCAGAGTCATCTTTTAAGCCCTTTTCTGACTCCTAAAACATGAAAAGATCGCCGAGCGTTTCTTTTACACTCGTTAAAACGGAATTAAAAGACGGTCCCCTTTTAGCTCTTTTCTGACCGCAAAATCAGGAAAAGATTGCCGGGTTTTTGTCGTTTCAAACTCGATAAGGAAATAAAACGACGTGTCCTTGATCGCTTTTTACTTTTCAGGTCAACGACACTATTATGAAACTACTCCTTGGTCGCAAGATCAAGCGGTTCCCCCAGGTATTATTTTATACTTTTTCGGGCTTGAGGGACACAAATATACGAAAAAGTTCAACGTGGAGTCTCCTTTTGTTTTTTCAGACTCTCTAAAAATGAAAAACGCCGAGTTTCTCCTATACTGGGCTCGTTAAACTTTTACAGTAAAGGACCTGTTCAATTACAAACAGGAATGAACCACTCCTTCCTAGGGTTCGAATTTAAACTAGGTTGGACTCGTCCGAAGGATGAGCTTATAATCAAGCATATGTTATCCTCCTCAAGCTTGTTAAAAATAAAGAGGTACTTGCCAGAAATGGTGGGGGAAAAGAGAGAAGAATGAACCTGTTTGTTACCTTTTGTCTCAAAAGAAACTTTATTACCACTCTTGAACACGACACTTTTTCATTCACCTGGGTTGGGAAATCTTTTACCTCACAATTGATCAAACCACTTTGAAAGTCTTTAACCGGGTTCCGGGGATTAACTTTGAGTTATTCGTCACCAAGCCATCTGTCGTGTCGTTATGTGTTCAAGAGGTCTGCAAGCAAAACTTTCATCTGCAAAATACTTGTCATCCATTTGACCATCCCTGAGTCAGTCCTTACAGCAACATTTCTTCAACTTGAACAATGATTTCGTGTTGCGGGCTTGCCTGCAACGGGTCGCTTTCTATCGACATTGACACATTATCTAGAAAGATGACTTAGGAATCGACAGTACCTTGAAGTCTGCATGCATCAATGGCAGGTTTCTCGCCTTTGACGTCAGTTTACATCATTGACTTTCGATCAAAGGATTCCGTGAAGTGTTCGACATCAAAACATCTATTCACATTTCACGGGTTGTGCTTGGTACTTTGAGAACCATTGACATTACTGGTGGTCTCTCTCACGCTTGTTAACAGTTTACATCATCGACTGGTAATCAAGTGGTTTCTAACATGTTCGACATCAAATCATTTAATCACATGGCTAGAATCGTACCAATTCGGGAAGTAGAAGTGAAGACCCTGGATCTAGTTTCTACCATCCAGGCTGCGAGGAGTTTTGTATTCATTATCTATGTAGACTAATCATAAACAGATGGCTGCGTCCATACTGTGTCTACAAAAGTCTATAAAAATGATGTACTGCAAGATCATTCCTGTATCAGAGTAGTTAGTCCATTAGTTAAAGTTTTGAATCTGAGTATGGGAATGCCTACCTCAGTGATGATATAATATTATACATGTATTTTGTGTTGAAAATTGCAGGTTTCAACCAGGTCATCCACAAGACAATCCTTGAAATGATAAAGCGCTTCACCCTTCCTAGAATTACAAAACCCTAATCTATTCCAGGCTTCGCACTTTAGGGGGCAATCTGTTACACTAAAAAATGTCACCATGACTATTTACAGTTAGTATGGCTCAATCAACAGTCATGCTACCCTCTTAGGCAAGTCTTATGCCTCTGCTATCCATCTCAAACTCAAAGAAGAGAGAAAGTCTTGTAAAAAATGTGTTTATCTCTGGGGACGCAGATTCTCTCAAGCCTTACCTGCGGGGACGCTCACAATGTTCACAAAGGCTGTGTCCTTGGACGCTCTGTAGGTTAAGGGACAGGTGCGTCCTTCTGTAAAAGGCAAAATGCGTGAGTTTCATCTTAAAAAAGTTACTTGTGGTTACTTCTAGAACTTTCTAGAGGTCGGTTTGATGAATTGGATGCGCCTCCAGTTGGTTCATGTATCTCTATTAAGGAGGAACTTATCCCATCAATAAGGGAGCTATCCCACCCAAAGAGGGGGATTATCCCATTGATGGTGGACCTGAATAACCTCTTTACAGCACTATAAATAAAGACATTGAGCCAGAGGGAGGAGAGGTTGGAGCTATACATTTTCTTTGGGTAAATGCTGCAGGAATTAGGACTCCCATTTAGAACCTTGTGAGGAGAGATTGTCTTTGCTTGATTCTACTTGGAAGTGGGTGAGCTTTGTCAAAGTAGAGGAAAACCCTTGATGGACCCTGGGAGGAACTTGCACAACACCAAGGCCAGGTTGTAAGAGTTTCTTTGTTTCGTTATTAATACAAACTGGTTTATTTTTCTCAATAGCTTGTGTTAATGAGTTATTTCATGTGTTCCTTGGTCTGCATGTTGAATATACGTTTTATTATATGAAATGCAAGTGCTTGGTAATTGTTTGATTGTTTGTGGTTGCAGGAATTGACTTGAAGGAGGAGCTCATCCGGATCGGCAAGGACGGACTACAACAACAGCGTTTTGGAATAAGGTAAGCCTAAACACTTGTAGTTTTCATGTTTTAAAAGGTATATTTAGAGAAAGATCACTCCATTTTGTCTTGTTTGTCGCTAGAGAGTTTAGACTCCTAGGGAGGTCAGTTGTGTCTGCACAAACGACTCTTTCCGCACGACACACCCCCTAGCAATATTCTGTACTCAAAGATCTCTAATGGTGCAAGAATCACATCAACTAGAGTGCACATGCAAAAGTTATGCCTCTTGGAATGGCCTATTATGACTGACCAATATAATTTTAGAGGATGACACGTTAGCCCTTGTTACTAATGAAAAAGGGGCTAGCCATGTGGGCACTACGAACAAGAGCCTAGAAGGGTTGAATTGTAACACATTGAGGGTTGAATGGGTCAAATTTAACCCCTAGTTTGTTATTTGGTTGTGTTATAATCGAGTCACTAAGACAAAAAGCGGTTCAATTTTGTTCTAGTGAATTCAAGATTGGATAGAGAGAGGGCGAAACATAAACCCTTTTGTAGTAGCTCACGGGCCACATGTCCTACTCCTTTGTATTTGCACCAATTCCATTAAGAGAGTCTAGAGCGATCTCGACTTCTCGCTGGTTTTTTTCTAAAAGGGTTTCTCGCGTCATATTTTGGTGTTATTGTGGTTAGTGTGTGATTGCTTTGTATGTTCTATGTTTTCTGCATGTCATATATTGCATGCATAAACATAAAACATTAATTTAATAAATCCATAAAATAAAAGGAAATCGACCCTAAGAGTATAGCTTTCGGATTTCAATATATTTTTACTATATCTATTGTGATGAATTGTTTAGTGGAATATCCACAACAATTTATGGATCATATTGGTAGCAGAGTGGGTTTCTTTGGGTATATTGTGGGGAGTTGCAGGGTGTTAGATCAGTTTAAGAAGAAAGTCATAAAACCCCAACCATAATTGATGAATTAGTTTTTGAGGGGGCCTAATGGTTAAGAGCATGTGTTTCCTCAGAAGAGGTCATACATTCAAATCTAGAGGGGGTAGAGTATGTACACCTCTGTAGACTTTAGCATTCAAATTGTTGTGCAGAGGCTAGTCCCTTGTCCCACAAACAAGAGGGGTCTCATACACCAATTTGGTGTTTTGTTTTCACTTGACCTTAAAAATAAATTATTACTATTATTATTAATAACCCTCGATATATCTTTTTCTCGATGTGATAAGTCTCAAGGAATAGGTTCTCCCACCCTTGTGGAGTCTCGACTCTTTGCCAAGTCATAAATTCTTAGTATATCTGGCTTATAGGTTGTCGTATATACTCTTGGTGTTATAGTGGTAGCTGTTGTTGAATGTGTATCTTGGGAGGTACTCCCACAACCCTTGGCGTACTAGGTTTGTGAGGAGTTGACCCACAAAAAAGGAGTTTTGTGGGAAATGTAATCAAGTGATGGGTTTTGTACCCAAAGTTGTGGGCGCAAGACTAATGAGAAAATCGATTGTTTAATCATTGAAAGCATGTGGGGCTGTTGATTTTTCCATGGCACTTAAGAATCAGGTTTGAGTCTAAGATCAAGTTCACAAACACATTCAAATGCCACAACACAAGCACTTTGCATAACAAAAAACATATAACAGTGAATCAACTCAGTGCATAAGACAATTTTTAACCGAAATTTGTTATATTAAAAATCCTAATACAACAAACATAGGGCTCCTGTACTAGGGATTATGGCCCTTACAACCTTGATACAAGAATGACTGGGACTTGGAGTCAACAACCTATGACTACTAAACTTTCCCTGAACAAAGTACACTTGATTTACTTGCTAATGTAGCTCTCCATAGCCCTTTCATGTACCTTGAACATATTTGGCAGGTCCTTTGCTACTCCTTCTACTGCTCACAAGACTTTTGCAACTTAAAGATGCTTGCATCTTTCGCTGTCAATACTGCCACTATCAATTCTCCTGCTTGCTCCAAGAGTGACTAAACATAGGCTCATCAAACTTCCCTCTATCTACTCCCCTGCTCCTCCAAGATATCCAACTCATTGAGTCTTTAACAAACTACCCTCTAGCAATGAAAAGGCCACTCCATCATCACTGCTCTTAGGGTCTTCATACTCAACCCTCTTATCAATGATTTGTTAAACATCAAATCATTGAACTAGGGCTTCAAGGATCTGCCCACTAACCATCTCCTTGTTTCTCATAGGATGACAAAACTTAGGGCTTTACAATTTGCCCTCCAACAATACTTCTGTTGCTCCACAAGATATTGTTCATAGGGTCTTCTAGGGCTACCCTTACACAATGACAAGGCTGCTCCTTTGTCACACAAATTAGGGCTTCTTTAGCAACCCACACACAGTTCTATTGCTTCATCAAAATAACTGATCTAGGGCGTCATAAATCTACCTTCTATTCATCACTTTGATGCATCAAACATGACAAAACTTAAGGCTTATGACCAACCCACACATCTCCAAATTCCATAGAACTTAGGGCTTGAATATACAATCCACTAACTAACCTTGGATGCTCCAAACATATTAGTTCTTAGGGCTTTCGTACACAACCACTAATAATCCACAAAATAGTGCGTAAACCTCCCTTTCGACCAACTAACACCTGCACTGTTCCTTGAGGGGACTTGGCTCTCACTAGGCCTTCTCTTCTTCCACAAATATGACTGTTCTTAGGCTACCAAAACTTTTTTTCAAAAATACTTATGAACAAACCTTCCAACCAACAAATCTCTAATGAATCTTCCTTCTTCAACCCCTCTTCCTCCATGCCAACAACAACCCTCACTTGTGTCCAACCTTCTCACACTTCTATTGACAACTTAGAGCATATACAACCCTCTTTAGGTTATGTCAACACTTGGATTCCCTTGCGCATTTACACTTAGGTTTGCGACCTTCATTTCAAGGATACACTAGACTTGTCAACACCATCTTAAGGTCTTGACCCTTCCAAACCATGACCGAATCTTGAGCGAGTTGTTTTAGACTGTTGGAAAGACCAAAATAGGGGAAATATTTACTTAGGAGGAAGCCATAACTAGGGCACAAATGTACATAATAACATCCTCCAAAACCCTCACTCAATAACCTACACAAGGACAAAAATCACATGAGGAATTTGTCCTCAAACCTAAGTAGAACTCGGCCTTCCCACAGACTAGAGAAGACCCACTTGCTCCAAATTCGGCCTTCATTAGGTGCAACGAAATCCTCAGGTAATTAGACCTCCTTCTAGGGAAGATTCACATAATATATGCTAGCTTGTATGCCCTTCGAGGAATCAATCTTCACCTATTTTTATAGCCTTCTATGGTGGTATCATTTCTCGCTAAGGATGGTGACCTTTAGCCCAATCCGACGTGAGTTAACTTGCCAAAACCCAACTAACATAAGAATAAAATTATTTCGCTAGTTATTTCACCACATCATCGAATCCCTTGGTGCCCCTTAGCCCTTCAAGGGTGCCCCACATGCTCTCAATGATCAAACCATCAAATTCTCCACTTGGTTTTGCTCCCACAACTTTGGGTGCAAAACCCACAGCTTGGGTACACTACCCACAAAGCCTTGGTGGGTCAATTTATCCCAAATCCACTACCCTAGGGTGTGGGAGTACTTCCCAAGATACACAAATCAACACTCCCTCTTAGCGATGGAGGTACTTCCACCACTTGGAAGCATTTCGTCATCGTCATCAACAACATTATCCCAATCTTTGGCGTTCACCACTGCAACATACCTTGTAGAATGAACCACACTCATCTTGGTAGTGTCTCTGCCTCATCTCGTCAAAGCCTGAAGATTTGAACTTCCATAGGGCATATCCCTTTGAAGCTAAACTCCCTCAGAGTCTACACAACTTCCAATGACTCACACTGCTATTGAACTTGTGTCCTTCCAAGGTTAGTTTGAGTTGCGGTCAAACAATGGGCCTCATCACACACATTACCCAACTCAATAAGAAATCTAATCCTCCCGGGTAAAACACCATACGTGCACATGACCCCGATCTCAGAAGCGCAACATCACGACCCAATGAAGATACTAGCTTGCTATCTTCTTTTCCTTCACACCGAGCCAGCTCGTCCATGCTAAAGCAACTGTTAATCAGCCCCAATGATCCATGTCAAGTCATCAAAATTCCATGATTTTCAACATGCCCTACAAAAAAATGATTTTCACCAAGTTCTCCACCGATCCACCAGAACTCGCAGCCCATCTTTCCACCTAGCCAATCGAGACCACAATTACATGTCCTCAGCTAAACCATTTTCTCCATGATCTAGACAATTTCTTAGCTCCCTTTGAGCTTCTTTGATGTGCACACTTTGATCCAATGCTGCTTCAAAGTAGCTCTGATACCATGTTGATTTTTCCATGACACTTGAGAATTAGGTTTGAGCCTAAGATGAAGATCACAAACGCACTCAAATTCCACAACGCAAGCACTTTGTACAACGAAAAACATATAACAATGAATCAAATTAGTGCACAAGACAATTTTTAACCCAAAACTTGTTATATTACAAATATTAATACAACAAATGTAGGGCTCCCGTACCAGGGGTCATGGCCCTCACATACAAACCTTATACAAAAATGACTAGGGCTTGGAGTAAGCAACCTATGACTACCAATACTTCTCTGAACAAAGTACACTTGACTTACTTGCTAATGTAGCACTCCACAACCCTTTTAGTCCACGTACCTTGAACACATCTGACAGGTCCTTTTCCACCTCTTCGGTTGCTCACAAGACTCTTGCAACTTTCAAAATGATTTCATCTTCAGCTATGAATACTACCATTATCAATCCTCCTGCTCGCTCCAAGAGTGACTGAACATAGGCTCGTCAAACTGCCCTCTCGCTGCTCTCTTGCTCCTTCAAGATAACCAACTCATTGAGTCTTCAACAAACCACCCTCTAGCAATGACAAGGCTGCTCCATCATTGATGCTCTTAGGGTCTTCATACTCAACCCTTTTATCAATGATTTTTCACACATCAAATCACTGAACTATGGCTTCGAGGATCTGCCCACTAACCATCTCCTTGCTGCTCATACGATGACGTAACTTAGGGATTTATAATATTCCCTGTAATAATACTTCTATTGCTCCAGAAGATATTGTTCATATGGTATTCTATGGCCGCCCTTACACAGTGACAAGGCTCATTCCTTGTCACACAACTTTGGGTGTTTGTAGCAGCACACACACAATTCTCTTGCTTCACCAAAATAACTGATCTAGGGCATCATAAATTTTCCTTCTATCCATCACTTTGATGCACCAACATGACAAAACTTAAGGCTTATTACCAACCCACACATATGTAAATTCCATAGAACTTAGGGCTTGAAAATAAAACCGACTAACTGACCTTGGCTTCTTGAAGCATATTAGTTCTTAGGGATTTCATACACAACAACTAACAATCGACAAAACAATGCGTAAACCTCCCTTCCAAACTAGGTAAAACTTATGTTGTTCCTTGAGGGCACTCGTCTCTCACTAGGCCTTGCCTTCTTCCACAAATAGACCTATTCTTAGGCTTCCAAAACTTCTGTTCACGAATACTTATGAACAAACCTTCCAACCATCCAATCTTCAATGAATCTACCTTCTTCAATCCCTCTTCCTCCATGCCAACAACATCCCTCACTTCTGTTGAACTTGCTCACACTTCTGTTCACAACCTAGAGCATATATGATCCTCTTTAGGTTCTTTTGACACTCGGATACCCTAACACATTTACACTTAGGTTTTCAGTCCTCATTTCAAGGATACACCAGAATTGTCAACACCATCTTAGGGTCTCAACCCTTCCAAACCATGACCATATATTGAGTTAGTTGTTTCAAACTCTTGGATAGACCAAAACAGGGGTAGCATGTACTTAGGAAGAAGCCCTAACTAGGGCACAAATTCACATAAGAACATCCTCCAAAACCATCCCTCAACACACCTACACAAGGAGAAAAATCACATGAGGAATCCATCCTCAAACTTGAGTAGAACTTGGCCTTACTACAGACTAGAGAAGACCTCACTTGCCCCAAATTCGTCCTTCATTAGGTGCTAGGGCTTCTAGATGTACTCAAACCTCCTTCTAGGGAAGATTCACATAAGATATGCTATGTTATAAATATGATCTGATAGTATAAGATAATAGAAATAAACCCATAAACAACAAGATCTGAATATAGAAACACTTCACTTTATTAATCAAACCCTTAAGGTAGGGCAACACCATACATTCACTCCTTCAGGAAGGAGAACACTCCACAAGCCATATCCATGTTCATACAATATTCCTTGACATCTCTCAATGAGGAGTCTCTAGCCTCTATATAGACATCATACATACAATACCATGGGTCATTACCATGGTTCCCTCAACACCATCTATCTAATACCATGGGATTATTACATTATTGCTAACTACTTGTGGTCCCTTACATGATACGGGTTAACCACCTTATTTATTACTATGGACCATCCCATTATTACATTATTCCCTTGGGTACCTCCCTCTGTACCCCATACTATCCCCCGTAGGTATACTACATGCTAGCTTGGATGCCCTCTAATGAATCCATCTTCACCTCTTTTAATAACCTTCTATGGTGGTGTCATCTCTCACCAAGGGTGTTGACCTTTAATCCAAGTGGACGTGAGTTAAATTTCCAAAACCCAACTAACATAAGAGATACAATTTTTTCTTTGATTCTTTCACCATATCATCGAAGCCTTTGGTGCCCCTTAGCCCTTCAAGGGTGCTTCACATGATCTCAATGATCAAACCATCAAATTCTCCACTTTGTTTTTCACCCACAACTTGGGTACACTGCACACAAAGCCTTTGTGGGTCAACTTCTCCCAAACATAATACCCTTAGGTGTGGGAGTACCTCCCAAGCTAAAAAAATCAACATGGGAACCCTTGAAGGGCTAAGGAGCACCTAGGGCTTCAATGATGTGTCGAAAGATGAACAACATAAATCTCATTTCTTAAGTTAGTTGGGTTTTGACAAGTTAAACTCCAGCCAGCTTGGGCTAAAGGTCATTCCCCTTGGTGAAATGTGAGACCAGTAAAGAAACTATAAGTAGAGGAGAGATTGAGCTCATTCAAACCATCCAAGCAAGCACAATTCTCATGTGATTTCTGTCCAAGGAAGAGGTTGAATACCTGAGGGAGACATAAAGCCTTAAGGAGGACAAGTTGGAGCATATGTTGTCTAGTTCAAGTCTGTGATAGTGGCTGAGTTTGCTCAGGTTCATGGAGGTGTATCGTTGTGATACTTGACCCTCAAGTAGGTTTGTTTTGTGCATGTTTTAGAGGTATATTTATGTCTTGTTTGTTAATTTGGTAGCTCAGGGACAATTTCCCTAATTTAGACAGTCTTCCTCATCAAGAAAGACCCATCCTAGTCCTTGGAAGAATTTAATTTGGTTAAGGAAAAATGTATTTTTAAGGAGGAAATCCACATGTGCACAAAAGGACATGTCAGATTTAAAGAGAAATTAGACACCCTTAAAAGCATACAAATACAAGTTGACCTCATTTGGACATCTTCATCAAGCATCTTCTTCTCTCTTTTATCTGGATTGGCTCGCACAGGTTTGAGATTGGTTCGAAAAATAGATTCATACAAGTCCCAAATTGCAGGGTCTGATCTCACACGTGTGAAAAGAAGAAATTGATTTGTAGTTGCAGGGTTGGAATAGGGAATTCTCGGCTATAGCCGCTCGCTTGATAGGGTGATCCCTATAGATGGAATGCTACAACTGCACTGATGGTTACTAGGTCCATGTGGCTATGACCTAAGATACTTTTGACAATTGACCACAGATTTTGATCGTTGACTACAGGCTTGGAAACTCTGATTTCAATCAGATCTGTGTATTGGGCTCATCTCTTGGATATTGTTTGGTTGGTTTTTCTAGATAGTATTTTGATTGGTGAATTGGAACATTGTACTCTCTCTTTGCTGAACATTTTATCACAATATAATAAGAAGAATAATTTGAAAGTGCTTTCCTCATTGTGGGTTTTCCCCTAGTCTTTGAATAAATCCTTGTTACTTTGCTTGCTCTTGGTTGTCTTCTACTGTGTATTGCATTGATTGTTCCATCTACAATTGCTATTAATCATTGGAATATTAGATTGTGTTGAGAGACTGCTAATTAAAAGAGAATAATTGGGATAAAGTGATTGTAACAACACATAACAGTGGAAAATTAACATGGAATTAGAGCTAAGGTGAGGACAAGCCCAAGGAGACAAGAGACAAGAGTAATAATTTTTGAAAGAAGCTGAAGGAGCCTATTTGATTTGGTCAAGATGTCTACCTATTAATTCAATGATAATGAAAATCTGGGTGACTCATCTAACTTTGCTGCTTAGAAGATCAGGTTGGAAGTTATACTAGATGACAATGATGTTTTGGAATATATGCAAGGAAATGTACCCGAGTCTCAGTCAAATGCTTATGTTGCTGTCAAATCCAAATACAAGAAAGGTGATCACAAATCCAAGAAAATTATTATTGATGGTTTTCAATACCATTTACTTGTTTATATTTGTAGCTTGAAGAAGTTTGAGGATATTTATGACAAGATGGTTGGGATGTATGAAGTAAATAAATTAAATAACATCCTATCTTTGAAAAATCAACTCAAAAAAATGAAGATGAACAAAGGGGAATCTGTGCAATCTTATATCATGACTATCCTACCTAAGGGATCAATTGCAATTTGCTGGTGAAAAAATATTTGACAGAGAGTTGGCAGTGGTGACTCTTCAAGGTGTTCCTCCTATTTTGGAAACCTTCATTACTACTTTAAGCAACAATAGTGTTCTTCCATCATTTGATGAGATCGTTAGTAAATGCACTCAAGAAGAGGCCAGGATGATTTCCAGAGTAAGAATTCAAAAGCATGAAGAAGGAGAGGCCTCTACTATATAATTTTTGTTGATGACTTATCCAAGAAGACATGGATATACTATTTGAAGCATAAGGATGAGTATTTTGACATGTTAAAGGACTTCAAGTTGCTGATAGAAAATAAATCAAGGAAGAAAATCAAAATATTTAGGTCTGACAATGGTGGTGAGTACATTTCAAATGAGTTCATTGACTTCTATAAGAAGGAGGGTATCAAGAAGGAAACCATTGTACCTTACAATCCCAAGCAAAATGGAGTGGCTGAAATAAAGAATAGGTCTATCATAGAAGCTGCCCGAGCCATGCTCCATGATCAAAAGTTGCTGAAGTTCCTCTAGGGAGAAGTTACAAATACAATGATCTATGTACAAAACTGGGTTCCTCATCAAGCATTGGACAACAAGACTCCCGAAGAAGTATTCATAGGTGTGAAGCTCAACATTGGACATCTCAGGATATTTGGTTGCCCCATATATTTCCATGTGCTGAAGGACAAGAGGAACAAGCTGGAAGCCACCAGAAAGAAAGGTACATTTGTTGGTTATTGTGAAAATTCTAAAACATTTATAATATACATATCTGGTCAAAGGAAGATCGATTTTATCAGGGATGTAACTTTTGATGAAGATGTCGCCTTTGGAAAAGCAAGGGACCTTCCTTCGCCTCCTCCTACTGAGAAGAAAGGTGATGATGACATACTAGAAGGTCCTTTTGTGCCAGAATCTGAGAAGGAAATAGTTGATGATCCCATGGATCCTATGGACCCCTTGGATCCTCCTCCAAGTGACCCCCCTACCAGGAAGAGACCATTATGGCTTCGTGATACTTTACAGGGTGCTAAGAGATATTTCCCTACCAAAAGGACTTTAGAGAAAGCAAGAATCCATGTCGCTACCAGGGATACATTGTAGCTATGAGCATTATGATCTAGGATGAGCCTTCTACCTTTGAAAAAGCTATGAAAGAACAAGTTTGGAAGGATGCCATGGCTGAAGAATATGAATCGATCATGAAAAATTATGTATGGGATGATGTGCTGAAATGTAAGGGAAAGTTTGTTGTAACTTCAAAATGGCTATATAAGATAAATCATAGAGCTGATGGAAGCATTGAGAAGTACAGAGTAAGGTTTGTGGCCGAGGTTTCTACGAGAGAGAGGGAGAAGAATATGATGATATATTTTCTCCCATTTCCCGCTACACTACCATTTGATTGATTATTTCCCTTATTGCTAGTTAAGGATGGACACTTCACCAAATGGACGTAAAGATGACATTTCTTCATGACATACTACATGAAGAAGTATATGTTGAGCAACCTCAGGCTTTAAAAAGTGAAGGACCAGAAGACTCACATTTGCTGGTTGAAGAAAGAAATATAAGGTTTGAAGAAAGTTCCTTAAGCTTGGCATTCCCATATTGATAGTTACTTGGTGAAGCTTGGATTCACAAGAAGCAGTGTCGATCCAAACCTCTACTTCAAAGTGGTCCAAGGTATGCCTTTGATTTTAGTTTTATATGTTGACGATATATTCTTGAAAGGTAGTGAGCCCCTGATGCTCGATTGTAAGAGGGAGTTGGCCTTCGAATTTGAAATGAAGGATCTTGGTATGAAAAATTACTTTATGGAACTAGAGGTGTGGTAGAGACCTGAAGATATTTTCCTTTCTCAAGGAAAATACGTTGTGAAGCTATTAGAAATATTTAGAATGACTGAATGCAAATATTTGGCCACATTGATGGAGATGAATTTTAAGAAGTTATGTGGAGACACTGCTGGACTTGACTTGATAGACCCCTCTAAGTATCGATAGTTGATTGGGGAATTGATGTTCCTGGAGAACACACGTCCGAATATATGCTTTGTAGTGAACAGTTTGAGTCAATTCATGACCGAGCCCCTTCATGTACATTGGGTTTCTGCCAAACACGTATTGAGATATTTGCATGGGATGATTAACCTTGGTTTGAGATATTCTTCCAGTGATGCACAAATTCATGGTTACACTGATGTTGGCTGGGTTGGAAATGTTATTAACAAGAAAATCACATCTGGGTGCTACTTTAGTTTGGGGTCTATAATGATATCTTAGATGAGCAGGAAAGAAAAATTTGTGGCTTTAAGCACGGCTGAGGCAAAATACATTGCTGCTAGCATGGCTAACTCCGAGGCAGTTTGGTTGAGGAATCTCTTTGGAGAGAAATTTGAGTAGGTTCTAGATATGACAAACATATACTGTGCCAACAAGAGTGGGATCTGATTAGTAGAGAATCCCGTATTTCATGACAAGTATAAGAATATTGAGATTATATATCACTACATTCGAGACATGGTGCAGAGAGGAGCCATGAGACACCATCACATTTGGATCAATGAGTAGATAGAAGATATACTCACCAATCATTTTCCAAAAGGGAAGTTCTTGGTCTTCAGATAGTGGCTTGGATTGATGGATGTAACCCTCCCAGGTAGGGTCTTGACTGATATAGGACATTGAGCTATGATCTTCCCCCCCTGTTTGAGCTCGCAGGGTGATGAATTGAGTTGGAGAGCTCCTAGGTTTGAGGAAATTCATGGACAATAGGTGTTTCTGATCCTTACCTCATAGTAAGTGTGTATCTCCCTTATTTTCATCTAACGGTTGTGATTGATCCTTACCTCACGGTAAGTGTGTATTTCCCCTTGCCGAGTATATCCCAGTTGGCATCTGGTTTCCCACCCATCTGGCCAATGGGTGTTGGCTGCTTGAGTTAGGCACGATCTTTACCATTTATGGTAAGTGGCATCCCGATCAAGGTAGATATGTAAGCATTCTACCACTAACTCTTGAGGGTCAAGTTGGGAAGATCAATAAACAATATGATATGTGCGATCTTTACCATTTATGGTAAGTGGTATCCTTCCTATTATCACCAAACAATGGAATAGGCATCATCCTTACCTCATTAGGTAAGTGTAATCACTCTTATTGTCTATGGATTCCGGGTGGTAGCATAGGATCCTTGATGATGACGATTCCGGGTGGTAGCATAAGCTCCTCGATGATGACGATTCTGGGTGGTGCATAGGCTCCCTCATGACGTTTCCGGGTGGTAGAAAAGGATCCCAAATGGATAAAGGGTGGTAGCTTGAGATCCCCTATGATTTCAAATTCTTATTCTTTTAGATTCGTGAGTGTTAAGTAGAGATGAGCAGAGATGAGAAAAGATGAGCAATGATGACATTTGATTTCATGATAACGAGATATTTGAGATGGGACATATATTGTAGTCAGTCATTTCTCTCTAACTGAGAGGGAGTGTTAATTTGGTAGCTCAAGGACAAATTACCTCCTTTGGAAAATCTTCCTCATCAAGAAAGACCCCTCCTAGCCCTTGGAATAATTTAATTTGGTTAAGGAAAATTGTATTTTTAAGGAGGAAACCCACATGTGCACAAAGGGACATGTCAACTTCAAAGAGAAATTGGATACCCTTAGAAGCATATAAATACAATAAAATTTGACCTAATTTGGACATCATCATCAAGCATATTCTTCTCCCTTTATTTGGATTGGTTCGCATATGTTTGAGATTGGCTTGTACATGTCCGAAATCGCACAGTTCGAGCTCACACGGGCGAAAAGAAGAAATTGATTTGGAGCCACAGGGTCGGAATAAAGAATTCTTGATTGTAGCTACTCTCTCGATAGGGTGCTCCCTACAGCTAGAAAGATACAACACACCGATGGTTAATAGCTCCGTGCAACTGTGACCTAAGATACTTTTAAAAGTTGACCGCAGGCTTGGACACATTGATTTGAATCAGATCTATCTATTTGGCTCATATCTTGGATATTGTTTGGTTGGATTTGCTGTATTGTCATTTGATTGGTGAACTGAAACACTGTACTCTCTCTTTGCTGAACATTTTAGGACAATCTAATAAGAAAACGATTTTGAAAGGGTTTTCATTGTTGTGGGTTTTTCCCTGGTCTTTAACCAAATCCTCGTGTCTCTTATTGGTCTTGATTTCCTTCTACTGTCTATTGCATTTAATATTATATCTACAATTTCTATTGATCATTCAAATATTAAATTGTGTTGAGAGATTGCTAATTAAAAGAGAATAATTTGGCTAAAGTGATTGTAACAACATAGAATAGTGGAAAATTAACATTGTTTGTGCCCTATTTTAGGCATTCTTCTTCACATGATCATCCACCAAACATCTATCCCTATGCAACCTAATTTTTGTGCATAATAATGAGGGTTCATACCCTTAAAATATGACTTCCTTTTGTGGTTTGTGTTGAAACTTGTCAACGTTAGTTAAATTCCACAAACCATTACGATTATCCTTGACAAATACTCCACTAATGACTCAAAATTTTAATGAAATTGACCTAGTAGGTGGGACCCCTCATAAAGAGAAAAGCCTTTGTCAAGCATAAAGTCAATTTGCATCCTGGTGAACTTGATTTTTTTTTTTAATGAGAACATAGTGAATTAATTGTGTAAATACTTCATGCACCAATATGATTTAAGAGACTTCTTTCATTTCATAATTATCTAGGTCATGAGGAAATATATATACATGTATATACAATAAGTGACAATGGGGAAATTTTATAAATTGATGATGAAGCACTCCATGTATACTCACAGAATTGAAGAATTATATATTTATAAAATGATTATCGGTGGTTTCATATGGTACACGAGAACTATATGTAAAAGAGAAAACATATTAACGCCCTTGGAAATATCAAGGGTATAACTTAGTGACAAAAATTATCGAAATGATTCACAAACTATATGGGCCAAAATAAAAGATATCTATATATATACAGATATGAACGATCCGATATATTAGTGCTATTGGGAAGTATGGGAATCATGGTCATAAACAATACTTTCTAACATATATGGTTCAAAGTATGGGGGTTTTCAGTTCGATATGCTATATTTACAAAGTTCATTTTAAACATATATATTGATAACGCCACTGCTACGTGTCAAAGTGATTGAATGAAAAACTTTGATAATAGTTACATGATATGATTACCGATGATATGTTCTCAGGTTGACATTAATAACAAGATTCAACACACTATTTAATTTAACATTGATTTCGATTGATAATGGGATTAATCTGAGCGGTCGAATGACTTGGGGATACACATAGCTCTGTTGAATAACATGATTGGTTTGATTGCAATTCATTACATGTCGTTTTGCAATGATTCATCATCCACATCTTGTACTGGTCATAACATAAATTCCTCTTAAATATGCTCGTCCTCCTTGATGGTGCTATGCATTGTTCACCCTTCGTAATGCCAACTCATCCTCCCTCCACACTAATTTTTATCACCTTTGCATATTGTTACTGGCTCATACTTAATTGGTTTAACGACATGGCATGCAAAACCTGACGTTCTATATGTTGACTCGTTATATGCTGTACCACCTTCCATTTCAACTTTTATTGCTGCATTTAGTTTCCACTACTATTCCTACCTCGACTTTCGCCTCCATTTACGCTCTTCTATGAAACTTTCAGAGAGTCTATCATTTCTCATTTATGCAATTTTATCACTATGTAAAAAAAAAAGTGAACAAAACCTAGTTCTGAACTAGGAGACGAACATGTAGAAAATCCTTGAAAGTTTGTAACTTCTAATGAGAGCAAATTGATCTGCAAAAGATACAAGATCTTTCTACCAAAATTCAGCGGAAAGAAAACAATGAATAGAAACAAAATCACACATAGAACACAAAATTTATCAGGGAACCTTACTAGGAAAACCCTCTCTTTCTTGTATTAAATCAACTTAACAATATGATCTATTACGTAGAATTTGCTTCAAGCCTGAAGCTCCTTGCAATACTGATCAACTCTACACAAGACTTGCCCAACACTTAGGCAAATATGGCTTGTTAGGAGCTCTTGTTTTCTAGTGCAATTATGCCCCTAAAAAACAAGAATTTATCCTATTTCTTTATGCAATTCCCAAGGTAAATTTTTGTTCTTGATCCTCAATATCTTAGCACAAAAACTTGTTTTAAATGAATAAATAGCTCCGTGTCTTCATTCAATCTCAATAGGCAATTCGAATTGCATGACCTACTAGGTCTAAATTTAGTAGCTGCAGCTAGTTAACTGAGAGTAAGTTGAGTTAACAAAAGTCAGACTATTCAACTAAGCTCAAGAACTCAAGTCTATCTCTATTCTAGAACTAGAGATCAGTTATCTGACAAACACTACATTTAACTCCACTAGATAGCTAGATTTTAGCTATCAACTAGTACATAACTCAATGAAATTCATCTAACTCGAATTAAATGACAATGACTCAGTGATAGGCAACATCGCACACGTTAACTTACAACTAACTCAAATATCTATGAGACTGAATTCGAACTAGCATATTTGACTAAGGCACAAGTCAAAGAAGCCATTCCTTGCTATATTTTCAGCAGAACAAAGGTGATCATAGTGGGCAGTAACTAGAGATTTTGGTTTCAAGCTCGCCAGATTGATAGGTATTTTGATTCCACTGGTTTTCTTGTTTTATCAGAGTAGGAATCATCCCGAGTCTTCTGTTTTCTAACCCGTTCCCCATTTCTTGGTTATAATAGTCCAACACAATTACTTTTCAACCTTGAATGCTCATTTGTTTTAAAACTCTTGGATGGTTTACGTAAAGAAAGAAAATTTTATGTTATTGATTACAAGTTTGTTTCTCTTTGATTGCTCTGCATGAGTCATTTTTTGATTGGCTTTGGCTTTAAGCCTTGCACACTTTAGGTGCATCTCCCTTAAGAATTTCCTTGGGCACATTGCACCTAGAAATCTATGCTTTTTCGTCCAAGTGAATATGCCTTACATATGAGTCTTTTAAGCTTGCATTACAAGTCTCAAACTTTGTACATTCTAAGGTCGACATTACTCATGTTCAAAACCATGTCTCATAATGTGCATGGTTTCCAATGACAAATTCATTGAGAGTTAATTAAATCTGTACGGATATTGTTTTAGTTCGTTAGTTCCTTTTAATATTGAACGATTTTGAGTGTTGTGAAATTTTATGATCAAAAACATAATTCATTAACTAAAACCCTAATCTATTGTTCAGTTACTGTAACCTTCCCACCCATTGGAGCCTACGAGACAACTAAGTCTTGGGAAAAAAAACTTTGGTTGTTTTTGTGTGCAAGGCATTTCATTCACTTGCTCGGTCTAACCAAGAAATTTGTCTTTGTTTTAAATAAAATAGAAACCTTCATCAAAGTCTCCTATGAATGCACATAAATCTGTTCCATTGGTTCACAATTTAACAATCAGGCCTCTAGTTATATATTATGATTTTGGCATTGCAGTCCCTAGTATACATCGTCCACATTCTTATATTCGATATACTGGAAGATTATATCAAATGTTTTCATTTCTTTGTTAATGTCTGCTTCCAGAAATGAACTGTTTGTCTATAACACGAATAAATCGACACTTCCTCTGTAAATTTTAAAGGGAAATCAATCTTCATGGACTTACCTTACCTCTAAACTATTCATGTACGTCCTTTATCGAATTATGAAAGGTCAAATAGTATTTAATTTTCCTTTGGGTGTTTTCACATGCTTAGCAACCTGCATATACGCTACCCTTCCCCTCTTACATGTATTCTCTTTTGTTGTATTCTTAGACGATTTACTAATCTGGTTAGCAATGAATTCCATGCTTTCATTTACTTGTTAATAACTTATGTGAATTTATTTCTAGTATGAGTTTTTCATTAGAAATAGGGGCAGGGGCAGAGGTAGAGAAGGAGGAAATAGAGATATGAAATTGGGTGTGAGAAGGTACAAAAGAACAAGAGTCTTAGTACATTTTGATGCTGATTCACAGGAGTTGAGACAATTGGTATGCATTGGTGCGGTGAAAATTTAGGTCAACGAAAGCCTCAGCCTATGGTGCAACCTCAACCATAGCTCCCCCCATTCCACATCCACCTAGAATTGGTATTCCTGTCCTACCACATGCATTTGCTCCTCTCATTGTCCCAAATAATGATGGTTGGGAATTTTCCATCCCTGCACAACCACTTCGTTCAGCCCAAGGTTGGCCCACTGTATCAATGCCTTCTTGTACCACAACACATGTTTCTCATTTAAATTCTGCTGCTTCACGTATAGTCCACTCCCCTCCTGCAACACCACAACCTTCTACACATGCTAGTCAACATCCTTATTCTATTCAACAAGTTTCTAAACAACTCACTCTGCTTCCTGGTCCCATTGGTTAGTCTTCCAAACAAGCGATCATTCCCCAACCTGTTGTGAGTAACAAAAGGTAGAAAGCATAGGTAACTCTTTTCGATTCTTCGCATGGCTCATAACGTTCTGTCATGTCTCATCCTCGCGAAGAAGAACATCAGGCAGAATCTACTTCATCTCACAGGTAGGGACATCAGTTATGGTATTTAACACATATTTTGGTATGTTTTTGGGTCTTTCTAAGTCATGAATGTTGACATACTTATTCATGATGATGATGATTTCTTCCGTTTTGGTTAGATACTTTACATTGCATATACTTATAGATATTTATGATGATCTATTTTGGTGTTGGTTTTGTTTGGAGGGAATGACTCATGGCTATACATAGAAAACTCTGTTTATACACTACACTTTATTTATTATGGTGACAATTGTGATTATGGATGAACAAGGGGTAATGGGAGGCACAAGGGTTTAATTTTTTATGTGCTGATTTGTTTTTAATATTATATGTGGAGAAAATCTTGGTGATGTGGCACATGTTTTGATTGATTAAACATAGATATGTTATTTTATATGATGTGTTTTACTACTATGGTTTCGATTGGGAATTGTATGAAGTAAAATTCTTGGTCACTTAGCTTCTTTATTTATGTATTTGAAGAAAAATAAATTATAAAATCAAATCATAGAAGACCAAGGGTCCCACCTACTAGAGTCAAAATTAAAAATATTTTATAAACTTAGAGCCTTTGTAACGTCCCTCCTCATTCTTTATAATAACAAAGATTAGAAATGATGTTAAATACAATATTTTAAGTAAAGAAGCTTCCCAAACTATTTTGGATTCCTTTAAAAGGAGGAAGGATATGTGAAGGTAGACAAAGAGAACTGTGAAGAGAGGTATGCTATAGAATTTTTGGTTGTCGTTTTTCCTCTGATTTTAATTTCTTATAAGTTAGAAACTAATCCTAATGGTGAGCACAATCCTATTTCTCCAAGGGGAGACAGATAAGAGCCAGTCCATTAATATTTCCAAATTTTGTCTTTCTGATTTATTCATTGTTGTTTGAAGATATGGTAACCCTTTACCAGTGGTAACAACTATCTTTTTGCAGAAACAAGCTATCCATATTTACACTTGTATCAAGGATTTCGATCTACTTCCATTCTTGTTTATTTCCTAAGCTATTGTATATGATTCAATTTACATTTTAGTAGTTTGCGATAAGAAAGATCAAAAGCTTTCGCAAAAGCTTGACTTTTCAGTATTTGGATTTACCTTTCATCATTAATAGAATAAACCATTTTCTACAACTTTGTTATATCGCGTATCTTTGCTTATTATACATTTTATAATATTAATCGTTTCCTGTTATCTATCACAACTTATGCTCTGCAAAATTTAGGGCCTCCAAGCCAAAATTTTGACTAGCCCGTTGCTCCAACAAAATCTGATTTATATTTTTTGTTTCCTTTTCTTCTTGTTTATCATGAACCTACTGTAAATGGTGAATTTATGATGTATACATTTTTGTTTATTTTCCAATGTAAATTCTTTATCTATATTTTTGGATTATAAAGCACAAAATCAAAGAAAACCATCAACCTGTAGTTATAAATTCTGAACACCTTGTCTCATTATCTCGTTGTGATAATGAGATTGGAGGAGTTGAATTGTTAGAGCTTTTAACAAACTTAAACAATCATCAACATATTTTGGTGACCATACTGGGGAAAGATTCATTCCTTCAACCTCTTTCAAATCTTGATTAATCTACGGCTATTCAATCTCTGGAACAACCCAATCTTGAATTTTGGATTCGTGATCAAACAAACATCACCCATTCCTTACTTGATTTCATTCTCAAAATTCAACCTCTAATGAGGAGTGTGCAAGGAAGTGGGCCATTATCTCCCTAGACATTGAGTTGGAGAACAAAGGGAAGATTTTCATAGACAAATCCATCAACGTGAGCGCCCAGACCGCTTGTAGTCTATCATCCCGATTTTTTTTAATTCATGACAATTCTGTTGAGAATGCAACAAGATGATGGAGATTAGTGGAAAGGAGTCGCCTTCACTAAGTGGGCCCGCAGGTTATTTTTGACGCAAAGTCTATTTTTAGACATATGGATCATGGTCTATGAGTTGCAAGAAACTATTTGTGGATGATTGGTCATGTTGGTAAAAATAGATGGACTTCTATTTTTAGACATATGGGCGGTTTCTATTTTTAGATTGCCAGGCTAAAAATAGAACAGTCGAATATTATTAGCTCATAATAATATTTGGACTATAAACATTATCTTATCCTCTTGGAGCACTTCAGTTTGAGCTACAGATGTGGCACATGCAGCTGTCAGAAGGAAATACACTTTTCTTATGAGTCAGTTGAGCTATTGCATGATGGACTTCAGTTAGAACTCACGTGGTTGAGTTTGGTGGAGTTGATTGAGGAGTTGATGGAGTTGTGTTCAGTTTGATTTGGTTGAACTAGTTGTATTTAGTTTAACTGCAAATACACTAGTGATGAGTGATGTGAATTAATTCACTAATTATTAACTCATAAAGCAACTAAAGAATACATCAATTAACTCAGTGCATGGACAGTTCAGTGGAGACAGGTGTTAGAGGTTGAGATTGCTATCAGTTGTGACTATAGTTGTGCATGAGATTTTCACAATCAATGGGTTGATTATTTCCAATGAGGATTGTGTGGTTCAACCAAGGGAAATACGAGTTTGGATCAGCCATAATCATCTATTCTCATGCAGGATTGCGCAGTGGAGGAGATTTGAACCTGTGATTGATTCAGATCTGAGCTAGTTTTGTGTGTAACAGGTGGAGATAGTACTGAGTACTTGTGAGGAGTATTGTACTATGTATTGTTACATGTTCTCAATCATTATACTATACAAATAGTGTGGGGTTTTCATCTGCATGCTTTCCCTGGGTTACATACTATGTTAATGTGCGCATGCGATTGATGTTTCATTGTTTTTAATTCCGCAAAATTGATGATGAACGTAGAGGAGGTTATGTATTATGCATGTATTCCGCAATAGTGTATAATCGGAATAATCTCTGTGAATAAGTGTCATATTATTCAAAATTTCTACATGGTATCGGAGCTGTTGATCATCAGATCTATTATTCAGAAAGTGTTTACATTTTATTTCTTCAGGAAGAGTCTGTAATCGGGCCAGGTAGCCTCTGGATTCATCCTTCCTTTGGAAGGTGAGATATCCGGTAAAATCCCATACAGTCAATCTCTGAACGAGAAATACTTTGTTCGCACGAATTTTAGATCAGAAGTGGTTGAGTTTTGAGCTGGTGGAATTCGAATTTGCAGCAGTGTTTTCTTGGTGTCAAAGTTGAAATGTCTTTCAACGGTTTGCGATTGGAGTATGCTCTTGAGGGCAGCTCGAATTATATTGCATGGAAAGACAGGATGGAGGCGGTGTTAGATGATAATGGGCTGAAGGAGTTCATAGAGGTTGAGGTCCCAAAGCCTACTGATACTGCTCAAGTTGATGCTTGGAAAAAGAAGACAACAAAGTGTCAAAGGATTCTGTTGGAGGGCGTGAAGGATCACATTGTGTCCAGCCTGCATGGAAAGGCTTCTCCATACTTGATGTGGAAAGCGTTGACAGATTTATTCCAAAGCAAGAGCGACCAGAGGAATTTGGTGCTCAAGGATAAACTTAGAAACATTAAGTGTGAGAAAGGAGACAGTATGCCCAAGTATCTCACGAAGTTCACTCAGTGCAGGGATGAGCTGGGAAGTGTGGGGGTGACTGTCGATGATGAGGACTTGGTGAGCTTGGCTCTTCTTGGTCTTCCGAAGATTTGGAATTCCTATTAGGACTCTGTCAATGGTCGGGAGAAATTGCCAGGATGGGAGAGACTTTGGTCAGATCTTGTGTAGGAGGAGATCAGGCGGAATACCAGGGACGGATCTTCATCAAAGGCAACTGATGAAGAAAATTGCGCTTTGGCTGCCAAAGCAAAGAAGGGGAAGAACAAGAAAGCTTCTCATTCCGGTGCGAAAGGAAAGAAGCAGGACATGTCCAAGGTGAAGTGCTTTCACTGTCACCAGCATGGACACTATGCCACAAATTGTCCACAGAAGAAGAAAAATAAGCAAGCTGCTGGATCTGCAGCAGGAGAGGCCTTAGCCTCGAAGTTTGAGCTTGATTTTTCGTTGGTCGCATGCTTGGTATCAAGTGTGATGGGATCGGTATGGTTCTTGGACAGTGGTGCGTCTTTTCACATGACAGGAGATCGAGATTTGTTTTTTGATCTGGAGGAGAAAGATCTTGGAGTGCACATCGAGATGGGGGATGATGGTAGATACAGTGCGACTGGTATCGGTACCATTTCCTTTGAGAGGGAGTCTGGTAAACCCTTCATATTGAAGGAAGTGATGCATGTTCCAGGATTGAAGAAGAATCTTATCTCTGTGGCGATGTTAGAAGACAAGGGCTATGATGTTGTTTTCAGCGAGGGAAAGGCTTTCTTGCGCAGTAAGACAACTGGAGAAACCTAGAAGATAGGGGTTCGAGTTAGGAACCTTTATCAGTTGCATGTAGATGGCTGCGCAACAATGGCATGCAAGGCAGAAGGATTGGGGAGCCGGGATGATGGAGAGCTGTGGCACAGGAGATTGGGCCACCTTCACCATGGAGCCTTGAAGATACTGCAGTAGATTACTACTGGGCTTCCTAAAGGCACTCTTGCGCAGTCAGATCAGTGCAAGGGGTGTACTTTGGGAAAATTTGTGAAATCCACCTTTCACAAGAAGGATAGTCACGCCACGACGATCCTTGAGAGAATTCACAAAGACGTGTGTGGACCTTTCTCAGTAGCTTCGACATCAAAGCATAGGTACTATGTGATCTTTGTTGATGATTTCTCTCGAAAGTGCTGGATCTTCTTCATGCAGAAGAAGAGCGAGACATACTCAAATTTCTGTGAGTTCAAAGCACTGGTCGAGAAGGAATCGGGGAAGAAGGTGAAGGCTCTTAGGAGCGACAATGGTGGTGAATTCATCTCTGGAGAGTTCAAGGACTTCTGCATTGCAGAAGGGATTCGAAGAGAGCTCATAGCTCCCCATAACCCACAACAGAATGAGATTGTTGAGCGGAAGAACAGAACGATCGTGGGTGCTGCATGGGTGATGTTGCATGATCAGGGCCTACCCCTTCACTTGTGGGCAGAAGCATGCAATACTGCAATATATGTGCAGAACCATTGTCCTGACAGGATACTTGGAATGAGTACATCCGAGGAGGCTTATTCTGGTAAGAGGCCTGATATTTCTCATTTGAGGATTTTTTATTCTAACGTTTACATGCATGTGATGAAGGATGCCAGGAAGAAGTTGGAGCCGACCGCAGAGGTTGGGATATTTTTGGGGTACACTGATACACCCCACAACTATCGTGTGTATTTTATAGACAGTTGCAAGACTGTTGTGCGACGGGATATAAAATTTTAGGAGGAGAAAGCCATGAAGTGTTCGCTTGAGAGGGAGCCACACTTGCATGCAGATGAGGAGCTATTAGTTCCTAAGAATGAGCTTCAGGACGTGGATCAGCCATAGGACGAAGTTCATGGAGTGGAAGAGACCACTCATGCAGCTCCAACCATCAGAGGGCGAAATCACATCACAGAAGCTGAGCCACTGGCTCAAGATGCAGAGAAGGTTGTAGGACCACCTACAGCTCAACGTAGACAAAGACAATCACCTGATCGGTACACTGGATACATGGCTCTAGTGAGAAAATGTGTTGTGACTGAGCCATCCTCTTTCGAGGAAGATGTGGAGGATCCCGCATGGGTAGATGCCATGGTGGAAGAGTATGATTCGATTGTCAGAAACAGTGCATGGGAGATTGTCCCAAGACCGGAAGGGAAATCAGTGGTGGTTTCGAGATGGATCTACAAAGTGAAGCATGCAGCTGACGGGAGTGTGGAAAAGTACAAGGCAAGATTTGTTTCCCAAGGCCTTTCACAGATAGAGGGGATCGATTATGAGGAGACCTTTGCACCTGTCGCAAGGTATTCTTCCATATGGATGATTCTTGCTCTCTCAGAGCAGATGGGGTGGCACATTCATGATATGGATGTGAAGACTGCGTTCCTCAATGGAGTCATTGAGGAGGAGGTGTACATAGAGCAGCCCGAAGGTTTCGAGATCTTCAGCAGAGTGTCGCATGTGTGCAGGCTCAAGAGAGCGCTGTATGGGTTGAAACAAGGACCACGTGCTTGGTACACACGGATAGATAGTTATTTCACTGGACTTGGATTCTCCAAGAGTGAGGCGGACCCTAACCTATACCAGATTGTGGTGGAGGGTAAGTTGCTTATCATTGTACTTTATGTAGATGATTTGATTCTGACAAGTGATGAGCTGTTGATACTTTCATGCAAGGATGATCTTGCTAAGGAGTTTGAGATGAAGGACTTGGGCCTCCTTCATTATTTCCTGGGATTGGAAATTTGGTAGCGCAGTGATGGACTATTTGTTTCTCAGGGTAAGTATGCTCGAGAGATACTGGAGAAGTTCAACATGCATGGCTGCAAGCCTGTTGATACTCCTCTTCCTGGAGGTTGGAGGAAGGAGGATGCTACTTCAGCAGAAGTAGTGGATGCCACTGTTTATCGACAGTTGGTGGGGTCGCTTATGTATCTGGTCAATACACGACCCGATATATGCTATGCTGTTAACCATCTTTCACAAGCTATGGTTAAGCCAGCCAAGCTCTTCTGGAAGGCAGGCAAGCATGTATTGCGTTATCTCAGAGGCACATCGGGATATGGATTGTGGTACAGACAGGAGGATGAGGTGAAGCTATGTGGCTTCACGGATGTAGATTGGGCAGGGAGCCCAACATACAGAAAGAGCACATCTGGAGGGGTCTTCAGTATCAGGTCGACAACAGTTTCTTGGTACAACAGGAAGCAGAGATCCGTGGCACTCAGTTCAGCAGAGGCCAAGTATATGGCAGTAAGTTTGGCTGCATGTGAGGCTATATGGATGAGGAAGATCCTGGTCGGGTTGTTCGGTTCATACTTGGAACCTACTGTGATTTATTGTGATAGCCAGAGTTGCATTAAACTCTCAGCTAATCCAATATTTCATGATAGATCCAAGCACATCGACATCAGGTACCATCATATTAGAGATTGTGTGCAGCGGAGAATCATGTTACTTTCAGACATTCCAACGGAGGATCAGGATGCAGATATCTTGACGAAGGCGCTCACCAGGAGCAAATTCGAATACCACCGAGGCAGGATAGGGGTTGCTGATAATCCATATCTTGTTGAGAGGGAGTGTTGAGAATGCAACAAGATGATGGAGCTTAGTGGAAAGGAGTCGCCTTCACTAAGTGGGCCTGTAGGCTATTTTTGGCGCAAAGTCTATTTTTAGAATATGTCTATTTTTAGACATATGGATCATGGTCTATGAGTTGCAGGACGCTATTTGTGGATGATTGGTCATGTTGGTAAAAATGGATGGACTTCTATTTTTAGACATATGGGCAGTTTCCATTTTTAGACTGCCAGGCTAAAAATAGAACAGTGGAATATTATTAGCTCATAATAATATTAGGACTATAAACATTATCTTATCCTCTTGGAGCACTTCAGTTTGAGCTACAGATGTGTCACATGCAGCTGTCAGAAGGAAACACACTTTTCTTATGAGTTAGTTGAGCTATTGCATGATGGACTTCAGTTAGAACTCATGTGGTTGAGTTTGGTGGAGTTGATTGAGGAGTTGATGGAGTTGTGTTCAGTTTGAGACTAGTTGTATTTAGTTTAACTGCAAATACACTAGTGATGAGTGATGTGAATTAATTCACTAATTATTAACTCATAAAGCAACTAAAGAATACATCAGTTAACTCAGTGCATGGACAGTTCTTTGGAGACAGGTGTTAGAGGTTGAGATTGCTATCAGTTGTGACTATAGTTGTGCATGATATTTGCACAATCAATGGATTGATTATTGCCAATGAGGATTGCGTGGTTCAGCCAAGGGAAATACAAGTTTGGATCAGCCATACTCATCTATTCTCATGCAGGATTGCGCAGTGGAGGCAGGCAAGTAGTGGAGGAGATTTGAACCTGTGATTGATTCAGATCTGAGCTAGTTTTGTGTGTAACAGGTGGAGATAGTACTGAGTACTTGTGAGGAGTATTGTACTATGTATTGTTACATGTTATCAATCATTATAATATACACATAGTGTGGGGTTTTCAGCTGTATGCTTTCCCTGGGTTACATACTATGTTAATGTGCGCATGCGATTGATGTTTCATTGTTTTTAATTTCGCAAAATTGATGATGAACGTAGAGGAGGTTATGTATTATGCATGTATTCCGCAATAGTGTATAATCGGGATAATCGCTGTGAATAAGTTTCATATTATTCAAAATTTCTACAAATTCGATCTAATATGTAGTCTGGTATTATCCCTGAATTGAATGATTAAAGGAACATTTCCAGTTCCATGCTTGATTTTATCTTAAATAACACATCTGATATCCAACAGTTGAATCATGATTGGTATGTTATAGCTCATACATTTGACGAAGCTAATGAATGTGAGGCCTTGATTAACCAAAATGTGAACATGAATCCCAATGCGTACACAATCCTTGTCACTGATTTTGCATGTGAAGTGAGCCTTGGTCTTCCTGACACCTTAGAGGTGATAGTCCTGAATATACTCCCATCAATGAAATTTGATGTCGCATGATTGTTTTGGAAGTTGAAGCTTGCCGTCATTTCCTTCAAAGCCTCACAAGTTCATCTCACACCACCTCACCAGCCATACGAGTCATGTTTGTAACACAAAGTCAAACTTAAATAGGGAATTAAGGTTCCACTTCCTTCGAGTCCTCTTCAACTAGTTCAATTTCTATTACTACTCCAACTATTTCGATTAGATATATTTACTCATGTTTCAATACTCAATGATCCAACACTAATCCGCCCAAGGTTATCCAAAATTTTGGACTCTTTCAATTTGAGGACAATGCTAATGCAACTCCCTGACATATCTAATCCCCATTGAATCTAGATCCCATGAACAATCCTCTCATTAAGTTTAAGGATCATCTACCTAATTTTTCTATCGATGGTACTATCACCACTGATGAACACTTGATTTCCTTTTCAAATAGTCGCCACAATATTGGGGCAAATGATAATGATGCATGTATACATATGTTCGCCAATTCCCTCTCCGACAAGGTTGTCGATGGTTTCTTTGAGTTACCTTTGAAAGCCTTTAGTACTTGGGATGAAATTTTCTATTAGTTCAAATCCACCTACGGTGAAACTCGGAGTGTGATTGATCTGTTGCGTGATTATAATAACGTTTCTTTCCCGAAAGGGGAGAAAATTAAGAAATTCAATCTTCATTGTACCAAATTTTATAATCATATTCCCGATATTATATTCCCAAATAAACAAGCCACGTTGGTGCACTGTTATAGTGCATTAACTCCTTATTTTCAATGAATAGAATAAAAGAATGCCACTAATCTCGAATCTGCCTAGAATATGAAGAGCAACTTTGAAGAATAGGTATAACTCTCAAAAGTTAAGCAAATCAAACAGATATGATCTTGATCTTATAGCTCAGGAAAGACACGAGTAACAAGTTTTCATATGAAATAATAATTAACTCCCAACTTGAAGCTTCTACTTCTGGGCATGTTCATGCTACCCAACAAGTCTATCAACCTGTTCCTCTCCTGTCTTGCCTATGGTGTGATTTTTGCAAGGAATACCATGACGGAAATATGTGTCAGATTTGCAAGAGTCCTAGGGATAGAATCTTTGGTAAAAGTCCCGAACCTATTGTGGATAAACTTGATTAGGAAGATGAATAAGATGTTCTAGTCGTAGAAAATAGAAGTGCCCATAAAGCTCTCACCGCTAAAGAAAAATGTTCTAAACAACACTAAAATAAAAATCCCTTGGATCCCATTTATAACTATTCATATTTACATACTTCCATTTCTACTCAAACTATACATTCCTTTCCTTCTTCTTCTTCAACTTTGTTGCTCAGATTCAACATCTTGACTCAAGTGGCAAACATTAAGGTTGATGTTTCACTACTTGATATGGCCACAATTCCTGAGAAACAAAAGAAACTAAAAGTATTCCTTGAAGGGAAAGTCCATGCTCCAATCAATTACTTAGAAATTTCAGATAAATAATCTCGTCAAGAGACAACTTTTGTTACTAATAATCCTTATAGTCCCTTTAAGACCTCTCCATTCTACGTATCCATAAAAATACATGATAAAATTGCACATTGTTGCGTTATTGATGGAGGGTTTGGACCAAAATTGGATCCATATATGTTCTAAAAGTCTCCAAAAGTGCTTAAGATCATCCATCGATTGAAACAAACGAGGGAGGAGAGCCCTTGGAAGGGTAGAAATGCACTATTGGGAGGAAAAAAATGCATTTAAACAATCAAAAACCCTTATCGCAGGCTTAAAACTCAAGAACGCACAACTGCCATTAGATCTGACCGATCAACGACACAGATCTAAGCGGCTAAATTGCAAATCGGTGGTCGCAAGCAGTGGCAATCGACGCTGGACACAACCGATCAGCGATTGTCGATGATCGGATCAACGGGTCGCAATCGGCGAAGGCGATTCGACATTATCAGCACAGACCAGGGGGGAGTTGCGACTGTGATCGACGATTAAACGTGGACCATCGATCGCGCGCAGATTGACGGCCCACGTCGCATCGTCGGATCGTTATCGACGGTAACCAAAGGGGCAGGGCTTTCACATATACATGCATGTGACTTGATGGGCTGGACCCAATGGTATTATAAATGATTTCTTATAAAATTTCAGGTCTGTGACAAAGCCTTGTTTAATGCATTTTTTGTGTATTTCATTATACAATGAAATACAAAGGAACCTTGGGTCAGTGCCGATAGCGATGAAGCCCGGACCTGAAAGGGTTCGGGAAGTGAAATATATATATATTTTGAAGTCCACCAAAGGCATTTTTTCACGTTTTCTAGTGTTTTTCACGAATTTCCAAATACAAAGGGAAGCGAGGGAACAATTCGACTGCAATATGCGACAGTGACCCGAAGGGTGGACCTGATAAAGGAATTGATCATGTTTATGGACTTTTTGAAGTCCGAAAAGGACAGAGAAGGGCAGACCCGATAAAGGAATTAATCATGTTTATGGACTTTTTGAAGTTCAAAAAGGACAGAGAGGGGTGGGAATTCTCAGAATTGCTATGCTTTCTGTTCATAACAGAAAGCTATCACTATCCACGTTTTAAAAGGATTTCATAGGCCCGGAGAGCCATTCCACTACAGAGCAGAGGCCGAATCAATGACAAAGCAGTCATTGAGCCACAGCACGCGCAACTAGCCCGCAACAGAAGTGATTAAGGAGCATAGACAACGCAACACTACCAAATCAACCCGAAACGATCATGGAACCACAACACGACACAGCCAGAACAAACAGAATGATCGTGGAGCATCTTTGACATGAGAGAGCTCCAAGACAACACAACAATTACCCAAAATATCTGAATGCGGTTATTCCTCTGTCAGAAGAGGAAAACCTTTGAGCCATGCTTGCCGATTGATGGAATCAAACAATTAATGAGACAGAGGGACAATTCAAGACCTCTGAAGCTTCAGAAGGCTCAACATCATTATAAAGAGCTATAAATTCCTCCTCTGTTCATTCAAGATTTTCATCTTCATTCTAAGCAATATAAGCTTCTTTTGCCATTATACGTTCAATGTCCATTCTCTTTGCTGTTCTATGCTTGCATTTGAACAATTTGTTCATGTTTTATTTGTGTCTAAGGCCAGATAACTGTCATCTTATCTCTGCTTTGATATATTAGATTTGCAAGCTTCTTTGCTGCCTGTAGCTAGCCATCCATGTGTGGTCATATATGCATATGCTAGTACAGTCAGTATTCTCTTTTGCCACCTGTAGCTATCCATTCATTTATGTTTATGTATGCAATCTGTTGGTACAGTTAGTGTTCTCCATCTATCTACTGAATATATAAATTATTGAGCATTAGTGGTCTAAAGCCTTGTATTGATGAGAGCGTTCATGCATGTCTTGATTGAGAATAGAGCTGAAATGTTTATCTAACTTGATCCAAACCATCATTTATTCCAATAGTTCAGAGAACAATATTGAAGATTATATGTTACCAGGCATCTCCGATTTGCAACCTAGGAGAGTTTCCTGGAGTGCTAACATAATTGGCGCCGTTGCCGGGGAGAGGAAACTAAAGCTCAGCTTCCTTGGGAAACGACATAGATCCAACTTTGATGATAGACAAAGTATGGGCACTTTTTTGGTTGTAATCATCTATCTGGCGATTCTACTAGAGGTCGAACCTCTTGGCAACTCCACTTCATAGTTCTAGCTCAGTTTGTGAGGCATACTCAGAGAAATCCTTAAAAGCTACAAGTTGACCCAATACTTGACCCTGAAAAAATCATCAAAGAGAGAAAGGTATTGCAGAAAGGAGCACCAGGTTCAGGTAAATCTAAACAATCTCCCATATCTCTTCAAGAAAGGCTTGTAATAGAACAAATACATGTTGAGAGTATAGCACCTAATACTAGCAGTGAAGAAAAACTCTCAGAGATTCATAAAGTTCCTTATTCTTTAGGTTCTCCTTTTGCTTTAAGCCCAAAGGAAACCTCAACTCCTATCCATCATACTCCTTTAGTCCTGTCAGTCACTCCTCAACCCTCTATCATTTAGACTGTTATTACTCTTTTAGCCACCACAGCTATGGCAGGTCCACAAGCACCTACCAAAATGGAAAGAATCATAGCTGCTAGGTATGGACCTCTAATACTGCCCACTTCTTTGAATGCCATTCCTACTCGAGAATATCAGAAGTATATGCTTAAGTTCACTAGGACTGAAGGTGTTTCAACTGAAGAACATCTTGAGTCATTCTATAGCTATGCTGATAACTTGGACATTAGTGAAGATGACGTCTGGATGAGAGTCTTTGTCCAAAGCCTAGATGGAGAGGCTAGAAAATGGTTCAGGGCACTGACCCCAACATCTATAGCAGATATTGAGGCCTTAGATGATGCATCCCTAAAGCATTGGGGGATAAGAAGGATCTCCTTTACTACCACACTGAGTTTGGGAACTTACAGAGGAAAAATGGTGAGCTGCTGTCTGATTTTAATAAGAGATTTAACTGCATGTACAACAAGATACCAGCTGAAGTGAAACCCACCACTACCTCTGCTAGACTCATCTATGCCAATGCCTTTGATTCTGACTTATGTTTACTGTTGAGGGAGAGGTGATGTGCTTATTTGACTGATATGCAATATGTAGCCCTGGAAGTAGAATCAAACATCATGGCTACAAAAAAGCTCAAAGGTAATGCTGATAGAAGAAGACAGAGGGGCGAGCCTTCATCATCTTTAGATCCCAAGATTGATAAAATGGCCAAGATGATAGAGTCATTAGCCTCTGAAGTTTCCAAATTAAAGGTTGAGCAACACTCTGGGACAGGGATGGTTCCTAATACCTTTGTTCCTAGAGATCCAAATCCATATAGAAGAGCTAATGAGCAGTTGCAGATTTTGCAAAGAAACAAAGATGCCAATGAAGACCAAAGGATGAAGACCCTTTTTCAAAATGCAGCCATGGAAGAAGAGCAGTTTGAGGAAGATGATGAGATCCATTGTATGGAAGACAAAGGCAGCACCACTTTTTTAACCAAAGTTTCATATGAGAAGTCATTATTCAATGACCAGATCAGACAAGAATGGGATGGTGAAGCTGTTCTATAAATTGAAGATCAACACCAATATAATCTGAGGTCGATGATGAATAATGTCAAGGAAATTCCTATTCATAAAGTTGCTGTCCATGCAGAACAACAAGATAATAAGAAGAAGCAACCGACAGTTGATCCTATCATCCTCAAAGCTCCAGCCATAGATGTAAGAGGCCTTGACAAGTCCCCTTCTTCTGTTAGTTTTCAATCGAAAATTCAGAAGCTAAGAATACCTATACCTCTGATTGAACCGGTGAAGAATGAGTCCTTCAAGAAATCGATCCTTGAGGCTCTTGGGCCTAATGCCATCCAAGCTTCCATTGGCTATGTAAATTTGCAAGATGACCAACCAGCTGTTATTCTCAGCCCAATGATTGAAATTTCTGATGACAAATCTCCATCATTCTATGTTTCTCTGTCTATTCATGATGAAATCCTTCACAATTGCCCTCTAGACACTGGAGCCAGCCATAATTCAGTGCCCAAGGCTATCATGGATAAGCTCGGTCTTGACATTATAAGCCTTATCAGTTAGCCTCTACTCAACTTAAAAAATCAGTTTGCCAAATCACAGAGGAAGAAGGCCCACAAATTTGGGACATGTTCTTTGATGGGGCTTGCTCTGAGGAAGTTGCAGGAACAAGTGAAGTCCTTGTGTTCCCCGCACAAGAATGCATTGATTCATCTTTCATATTAACTTTTCAGGTCACAAATGACACAAAAAAGTATGAAGCAGACCTTATTATTCAACAGGTGTACAAAACCTCCCAATCAAAACATCCAAGGCTGAAAGCATACAGAGAGGAGGTGAAATATAGACCATCTCTGCCTGATAATATCAAATGCTGGAAAGTTTTTGAAGTAGAGGATCAAATCAATAGGCTTTTGCAAGTCTTTGATGAATTGGCTGATATACACATTGACCAAGAGAAAGAAACCTTTCATAGAAAGGTAAAAAGGGTCAATTTTCAGTTTGGTGACTGTTTTCTCAAAAGGAATGCATCAAAGGAAGGATATGTTTTTGATGGCCCAGTCAATGGGTTGTTCTTCGAACTTTATTTCAGTTAAATCTTTCAAGCCTTGTAATTGTAAATATGTTGTTTTCAAAGTTTTTATTTCATGCTAAATAGACTCCATGCCTAATGCAACACTAGGAGGAAGATTTGATCTTATTGTTTATAGGAAAGGCATTGATCTGTAGTTCTTGAAACCTCACAGGGAGGATTTCATCCCCAGAAGGAGCCAATGTTAGCCTCATTGACAAAAGGCCCAAAATTGGATCCATATATGTTCTAAAAGTCTCCAAAAGTGCTTAAGATCATCCATCGATTGAAACAAACGAGGGAGGAGAGCCCTTGGAAGGGTAGAAATGCACTATCGGGAGGAAAAAATGCATTTAATGTTAGAAAATTATATATTACGGAGCAATGGAACACATAAAATATTGCAGAAATATAAACATAGAAAACGCACAAAACAAGAGAGACACAGATATACGTGGTTCACCCAGTTTGGGCTACGTCCACCCCGAACAGCCAGTCCTTCCTTTCTATTATCCAGCAAAATGAAGAGATACAACTTACAGCAAATCCGCTGTAATATCCTCTGTTTTCTCTCACAGTCTCACCTCTCTGTTTCTCGCTCACAGAATACACACCTATCACACAGCCTCAAATAAAATACCCTCATACAAAGAGAGGGGTTGCCTTCTAGGGCAAAAAACCCTAAACTAAACATAAGTTCTACCGTCAGATCATCCGCCTAATGAACGGCCCAGATTGACTAGAAATTACTATACTTTTACAAGGCAATTTTACAGCTGTTTTTAGCTTCGGGGGTGCTGCCCCCGAAACCCCCCGCCAGGGGGGGGGGGGCTCCCAAAGGTCGCAGCCGCCCCCCCTGGACCCCCCCTGCAGCGAATATTTTACGGGCGGCGTTGCCGTCCCCATTTCGAACTGGGGTCCTATGTGGCGATACCTTTGAATATAGAAGATAATAAGGCTCCACACCCAACATTTAAACAGTCAAAAACCCTTATCGTAGGCTTAAAACTCAAGAACACACAACTGCCGCTAGATCTGGCTAATCAACGACCCATATCTAAGCGGCTAAATTGCAAATCAACGGTTGCAGGCAATGGCAATCGGCTCTAGACATAGCCGATCAGCGATCGCCGATGATCAGATCGGAGGGTTGCAATCGGCGGAGGCGAGTTGGCGTTATCGGCACAGACCAGGGGGAAGTTGCGACTGCAATCGGAAATTAAATGTGGATCGTTGATCACGCGCGTAGATCGATGACCCATGTCGCATTGCCGGATCGCTATTGGTTTTAACCAAAGGGGCAGGGCTTTTACATATACATGCATGCGACTGGATGGGCCGGACCTGATGGCATTATAAATGATTTCTTGTAAAATTGCAGGTCTGCGCCAAAGCCTTGTTTAATGCATTTTTCATGTATTTCGTTATACAATGAAATACAAAGGAACCTTGGGCCAGCGCTGATAGCGATGAAGCCTGGACCCGAAAGGGTCTGGGAAGTGAAATATATATATTTTGAAGTCTGCCAAAGGCAATTTTTCATGTTTTCCAGCGTTTTTCACGAATTTCCAAATACAAAGGGAAGCGAGGGAACCGGCCGACTGCGATATGCGACAACGACCCAAAAGGCGGACCCAATAAAGGAATTAATCATGTTTATGGACTTTTTGAAGTCCGAAAAGGACAAAGAGGGGCAGGAATTCCCATAATTGCTGTGCTTTCTGTTCATAACAGAAAGTAGTCACTATCCGCGTTTTAAAGGGATTTCATAGGCCCGAAGAGCCATTTCACCACAGAGCAGAGGTTGAATCAACGAAAAAGCAGTCATGGAGCCACAACACGCATAACTAGCCTGAAACAGAAGTGATTAAGGAACATAGACAACGCAACACTGCCAAATCAACCCGAAACGATCATGGAACCACAACACGACACAACTAGAATAAACAAAATGATCGTGGAGCATCTCTGACATGAGAGAGATCCTAGACAGCACAACAATTACCCAAAATATCTGAATGCGATTATTCCTCTGTCAGAAGAGGAAAACCTCCGAGCCATGCTTTCCGATTGAGGGAATCAAACAGTTAACGAGATAGAGGGACATATCAAGACCTCTGAAGCTTCAGAATGCTCAACATCATTGTAAAGAGCTATAAATAGCTGAAAACTAAATGTAATACATGTTCAACTTTTGGAGATTATTCCTCCTCTGTTCATTCAAGCTTCTCATCTTCATTCTAAGCAATATAAGCTTCTTTTGCCATTATATGTTTGATGTCCATTCTCTTTGTTGTTCTATGCTTGCACTTGAATAGTTTGTTCATGTTTTCTTTGTGTCTAAGGCCAGATAATTGTCATCTTATCTCTGCTTTGATATATATTAGATTTGCAAGATTCTTTGCTGTTTGTAGCTAGCCATCCATGTGTGGTCATATATGCATATGCTAGTACAGTCAGTATTCTCTTTTGTTGCCTGTAGCTTGCCATTTTTATGTTTATGTATGTAATCTGCTGGTATAGTCAGTGTTCTCCATCTATCTACTAAACATATAAATTATCAAGAATTAGTGGTCTAAAGAATTGTATTGGTGAGAGTTTTCATGCATGTGTTGAGTGAGAATAGAGCTGAAATGGTTATCTAACTTTATCCAAACCATCATTTATTCCAATAGTTTAGAGAACAATATTGAATATTATATGTTACCAGGCATCTCTGATTTGCAACCTAGGAGAGTTTCCTGGAGTGCTAACAGGACCAAACATTATGCCTAAAATAATCATGGAGGAACTTGGTCTCCAATGTTCTGATGATACCCCCCAGAAGATAATAGGTTTCAACAACTTGTTACAAGAATCCATTGGTATAATCAAAGATGTTTCCCTGGTTGTCTATGCTAACCCCGAGATTAGGACTACATGTAACATAGAGGTGATGGATATGCCAATTTCAAATTGTTCTATCATATTAGGAAGAGATTGGAAAGTTCATATAGATGGGTACTTATCTTTTGATGGAACATGTCATAAGAACATTCCCAAAAATGATAAAAAATTATTGTCTATAGGGAAGGTTGGATCACTCCTTTAATCAAAGGTTTACCTCAATCAAATATTAACTGTGGTGAGGAATACATGGGCATTTAATCCCTCTTTATAGGGAATGATGCTCCCCCACCTAGTGAACCTCAATTCAATGATCAACTTTGGTATCTAGACTTTGATGGTGCCTCATCTCACGAAGGAAATGGTGCCAATATTCTCTTATATTCACCTCAAGGTAAATTGTACCAATCTACCTTTAGAGTAGAATTTATTGTACCAATAATGATGCTAAGTTTGAAGCCCTTCTTCTTGGAATTGAACAAGATCTTGCATTAGGATGCAAATCTCTAACTGCTAATGGCAATTATGAACTTGTTTTCAACCTTGCTAAGAAAGTATTTTCTCCCAATAACAAGTTAATTAAGCGTTACACTCAATTGCCTTAGAAGAAAATCTCTCTCTTGAATGATTTCAATATTACCCACGTTCATAGAGAGATTAATGCTTTAGCTGATCAATTGACTACCTATGCTTCGATTCTCTCTCATCAAACTCTACCCAACAAGCTTGGTTGTATCTTTTAATATTTGTACATGCCCCATATTCCTAATAATAAAGAAAACTGGTAAGTCTTTCAAGACAACGAAAGCATTTGTGTTTTTATTCAAAATAAACCAGTCAATGACAATCAAATTATATCACTAAAAGACAATAAGTATCCTTCAAGACTTTCTCCATTGGAAATTTCCTTTTCTCTTAGTGATGTTCCTTCATCAAAGAATAATCATGTAGAGAAGTCTAAGAGGAAAATTGTTGAAACCATTTTGATTGACATTGGAACCCCTGATGATCCCCATCTTTTACAAATTAGGGCTCAATGCATTGATCAAGAAAAAGAGAAGTTATTTTCCCTTTTCAAGGAATTCTCTTATGTCTTTTCCCGGTCATATGAGGATATTTGTGAGTTTGATCCTGGTATTATACAACATGTTATTCTGATTAAACAAGATGGCATACAAAGGCCTGCTAATCCTACACTTGAAGGCACAATTAAGAAAGAAATAGATAAAATTATTAATGCTCATTTATCTAACCTGATAACTATTCTGAATGGGTAGTAAACCTGGTCCCAATTAGGAAGAAAAATGGGGATATTCGTTTGTGTGTTGATTATCGATCTTTGAACAAAGCTAGTGTTAAATACAATTACCCCTACCCAATATGGATCAAATTCTACAATATGTTGTAGGATCTCAGATGATGTTGCTTTTGGATGGCTTCTTTGGTTACAACTAGATACACTTGAAGAAATATGATAAATTTAAAACCACTTTCACCACATGTTCGGGCATCTTTTCCTATGAACGCATGCCTTTAAAATTAATTAATGTAGGTTCTACCCTTCAAAGAACCATGCATTTGGCCTTTGACAATATCATTGGGAAGATAATCTAGATCTATCTAAATGATATGGATGTTTATTCTAAGTGTCATGATGTCTTCTTTTATCATCTCAAACATGTTATGCTTCGGTGTAGACGATTCATTATCTCACTTAATCCCAAGAAATCTATTTTTGGTGTTACAATTGGTAAGTTATTGGGGCATATCATTTTAGAAGTAGGTATCGATATTGATGCTGACCAAGTCATTGCAATCAAGAATATTCGACCCTCAAATTCAAAGAAAGAAATTCAATTTCTTATGGGTAAAATCAATTTTGTTAGAAATTTCATAAATGATTTTGTCAAAATCATGAAACCTATCCATAATATAACAACGTAGGATCATGAATTTAAATGGAATGATTCTTCTCAATTGGTTTTTATCACCATCAAACAAGAAATCACTTCTGCGCCTATCTTAGCTAATCTTGACTTTACTATATTTTATCATATATAATAACACAACCGAAGAGGATATTTCTATCATCCTCATGCAAAAATATGATCAAGAAAGAGCACTCGATCACTTTCATGAGCTAGAATTTACTAAATGAGGAGTATAAATACTCTTTGATCGAGAAACATGCATTTTCCCTAGTCAAAGTGATCGATAAATTTAGACGCTATATTATTGGCAAGCACACAGAGGTAAAAGTCCCTTTACATATTGTCAAGTTTTTGTTATCCCAGACTTTGCTTTAAAGGAAACTTGCACATTGACTTTCCGAGATCCAAGAGCATGTTGTGATGATTGCTACTTCAAAAACTATAAAGGGAGGCGACTTGGCATTACATATATATCAACATTCAGAGCCAAGTAATTCAAATGATGATGATGGATCCATATCTGCCTTGTTCTTAATCAATGAATAATGAATTGATGTTGCAAACTAACCATGGTACAAAGATTTAATCTTTTATCTTCAAAATCAGAAATGCCCCGAATACTTGAAAAAAATTTCAATGTAGATGTTTACATTTGGAGTCTTCCAAGTATTTGATATTGAATACTATGCTGCACTGTAGGTCTTATGCTGGATTAATGTTGAGATGTGTTGATGACCATTCTGTTGCTAATATTTTGTTAGCTTCTCATGGTTCTACACTAGGAGGTTTCCACATCGGTTGACACTTTGCAACAAAATCAATCACACACAAAATTTTAAGTTATGGTTTCTACTGGCCTACAATTTTTGCAAATTGATATAAATATGTACAAAGCTGTAAATAATGTAAGTAGGCATCTGGAAGAGAGAAATTCCATGCTATGCCTCTCTGCCTTGTGATCCATGAATTTCCATTTGCTAAATGGGGTTTATATTTTAGAGGACATATCAATTCGCCTTTGTCAGCTGGTCATGTTTTTATGCTTACCACTACTGATTCTTTTACTAGGGGAGCTGAAGTTGTTCCTATAAATAATTCTTGTGATGACAAGGTTATAGAGTTTCTAGAAAATAATATTTTCTCATGCTTTGGACTACCCTTGGAATTGATTTTAGATAATGTTCCTGCTTTCATATCTGCACATTTTACTCAATTCTATAATCAATACCATATCAAGCATTCGACTTCTTCAACTTATTACTAACAAGGTAATGGACTAGATGAGTCTGCTAATAGAAACCTCATTCGAATATTGAAAAATATTATTAAGGACAAGCCTCATATATGGCATACCTTATTGAAATTTTCATTATGGGAAGACCTTAATACTATCAAATCTTGTATAGGTGCTTCTTCTAGCGTGTATATAGACAAGATGTTACATTAGCTACTGAATTAGAATTCTTGTCGCTTCGTCTAATTTTATAGGTTGAAGAAATTACTTCAAAAGATGTCCCATATAGAGTTTTAGCACTACCGACTCTTGAAGAACAATGAAACCACTCTCTTGAAAATCTTCAGTGCATAATGAAAACAGTGAAAAATTATTTTGATAAAAAAAATCTAAGAATGTCAGTTTCATTGTTGACCAAAAAGTCCTTTGGGACTCAACTCATGTTGAAAAAGGTAAACATCATAAATTTTAGAGGCTGTGGATTGGTCCTTTTAAAATTTCTTCTATTTTCGGGACAAATAATTATTTTCTTAAAGATTAGAATGATCGTGTCCTACCATATACCACTAATGGCTCACATCTAAAGCCATTTGTGGAAGTAGGAACTCGTTGAATCATCATCATCTCCTTGAAACTATTGTACATAACATTTTGTTTTCTCTTATTGTTTCGATTGTTGTGTTCTTTCAAGTTCCCTTTGCCGATCTTTTCAAATGTTTATGTTTTTATTTTATATATTATTGTTTACTATTGCTTCATTTTATACAAAAGTGGGGAACATTGGTAGTAAATCCTTCTACAAATATAATTTTTTAAGGCTATTATTTTTCTGAATATATAAGCTGATATTATAAGTTTTTATAGCAATAATCTTTTATAGGAAGTGAGGAATCTTTTCTCCTGATCTTCAAATGGGTCACTTTGATTCTGTTCAAACCTTATTTTTAACTGCATAATAAACCTCAAGATATGCTCTCTACACACTACTCCTTGGAGTCCTTGCTTCATATTGTCATGAAAATTTGCACCATATTTTTCTATAGTAAAATGATGTTGGTTTCAACGAGAGATGTTGTCTTATGACTTGCTTCCAGCAATTCTCCTTGTTGAGTCTCCAATGTTGATACCTGTCAACATTAGTTAGCTTTTGCAAACCATTGTGGTTATTATTAACTAATACTCCCCTAATGACTAAATTTTTTTAGTGAAAATGACCTAGTAGGTTAGGCCCCCAATAAAGAGAAAACCCTCTGTCAATCTTAAGGTCGATTTGCATCCTAGTGAACTTGAACATAGTTTTTATGAGGACATATTGAATCAACTATGTAAATACTTCACATGCCAATCTAAGTTGGGAGACTTCTTTCATTTCATAATTGTTTGGCTCATGATAGAATATATATACATGTATGGGGACATGTTATAAATTGACGATGAAGCACTCCGTTTGCACTCACATAATTGAAGAATTATATACATAAAATGAGTATCGATGGTTTCATATAACACACGAGACATATATGTAAAAGAGCGAGCATATTAACACTATTGGAAATATCAAGGGTATAACCTAGTGGCAAACATTATCAAAATGATTCACAAACTAGATGGGTTGTACTATATATATATATATATATATATATATATATATATATATATATATATAGATATATACATACATACATATGTTTATATATTCACACACACATATGTTTGTATATTCACACACACACAAATATATCTATATCTATATATATATATATATATATATATATATATATATATATATATATATATATGAACAAGCCGATATATCAATGCTCTTAGGAAACATTGGAATGATGGTCATAAACAATATTTTATAAAATATATGGTTCAGAGTATGGGGGTTTTCAGTTTGATATGTTATATTTACAAAGTTCGTTTTAAACATATATATTGATAACGCCCCTGCTACATGTTAAAGTTCTTGAAAGAAAAACTTTGATAATAGTTATGGGATGTGATTACCAATGATACATGACATTAATAACAAGATTTAACACACTATTTAATTTAGCACTAACTTCAATTGACAATGGGATTAATCTGAGCCGTCAAATGACTTGGTGATACACATAATTCTGTTGAATAACATGAATTCTTCAGTTGGAATTCATTACATGTCTATTTGCAGTGATTCATCATCCACATCAATTGTATTGGTCGTAGCATAAATTCCTCTTAAATATGCTCATCCTCCTCGACGATGTTATGCATTGTTCGCCCTTATAATGCTAACTCATCCTCCATCCACACCAACTATTATCCCTTTGGAATATTGTTATTGGATCATACTTAATTGGTTTATAACATGGCATGCAAAACCTCATCTTCTGTATGTTGGTTCGTTAAATGTTGTACCACTTTCCATTTCAAATTTTATTACTGCGTTTATTTTCTACTACTATGCCTACCTAAAATTTCACCTCCATTTACACCCTTCTATGAAACCTTTAGAGATTCTATCATTTCTCATTTCCACAATTTTATCACTTTAAATAAAACTTGAACGAACCCTAGCTATGAACTAGGAGGACGAACGAAGGTGATCGTAGTGGGTTGTAATTAGAGTTTTTGGTTTCAAGCACACCAAATTTCTAGGTATTTTGTTTCGACTAATTTTCTTGTTTTATCAGATTAGGAATTGATCCTAGTCTTCTGTTTTCTAACCCGTTCCCCATTTCTTGGTTATAATCATCTTGCACGACTTATTTCCAACCTTGAATGCTCATTTTTTTTAAATATCTCATATGGTTTTTAGAAAGAAAGCAAATTTTATGTTATTGGTTAAAGGTTTGTTTTGCTTTGAATGAGTCATTTTTTGATCGGATTTCGCTTTAAGCCTTGCACACTCTAGGTGCATTTCCCTTGAGAATTTCCTTGGTCACATTGCACCTAGAAATCTTTGCTTTTTCATCCAAGTGAACACGCCTTGCATATGTGTCTTTTAAGCTTGCATTACAAGTCTTTCACTCTATACATTTTAAGGTCAACATTATTCATGCTCAAAACCTTGTGTCATAATGTGCATGGTTGCCAACAAGAAATTCATTGAGGGTTAATTAAATCCTGAAGGTTATTTTTTTAGTTCGTTAAGTCCTTTTAATATTGAATGATTTACAATATTGTGAACTTTCATTATTAAAATCCTAATTCATTAATTAAAACCCTAATATATTGTTTAGTTACCCTAACTTTCCCACCCATTGGAGCCTTCAAGAAAACTAAGTTTGGGAAAAAAACTTTGGATGTTGTTGTGCGCAAGGCATTTCATTCACTTTCTTGGTCTAAAAAAGAAATTTGTCTTTGTTTCAAATAAAATAATAATCTTCATCTAATGCTTCTATGAATGTACATAACTTTGTTCCATCGTCTCACAATCTAACAACCAAGCCTCTAGTTATATATTATGAGTTTGTCATTGCGATCCCTATTATACATCATCCACATTCTCATATTCAATATACTTGCAAATTATATAAAATGTTTTCATTTCTCTATCAATATTTGTTTCCAAAACAGAAATGCCCATCTGTAAGATGAATGAATTGACACCTCCTCTGTAAATTTTAAAGGGAAATTAACCTTTATGGAATTACCTTACCTCTAAATTGTTTCAATACATCATTTCTTGGATTATGAAAGGTCATATAGTCTTTAATTTTCATTTGAGAATTTGCACATGTTACTTAGCAACCTGCCCATGCGACACCCTTCCCTTCTTACATGTATTTTATTTTTTTGTATCATCAAATGATTTACTAATTTGGTTAACAATGAATTCCATGCATTCATTTACCTATGAATAACTTATGTGAATTTATTTCTGGTATGAGTCTTTTCAACAAAAATAAGGGTAGGGGAAAAGTTAGAGGAAAAGGAAATGAGATAAAATTTGGGTGTGGGAAGGGACAAAAGAACAAGAGTATTAATACATTTTGATGTTGATTCACAAGATTTGAGACAATTTCTTTGCAATGGCATGGTGAACCTTTTAGGTCAACTAGAACCTCAGCTTGTGGTGCAACTTCAACCACAACCCCCTTTTTCCACATCCACCTATATATTTTATTCCTATCTTGCCACATGCATATTCTCCTCTCGTTGTCCTAAATAATGATGGTTAGGTAATTGTAATCCCTACACCACCACTTCGTTTAGTCCAAGGTTGGACCAATCTATCACTGCCTCCTCCTCTTGTGGCACATTTTTCTCATTTACAACATGCTGCTTCATTTATAGTTTACTCCCCTTGTGCAACAATGCAACCTTCTACACTTTCCAGTCAACATCCTCATTTAGCTCAATAAGTTTCTAAACAAACCATTGTGTTTTCTAGACCCATTGGTCAGTCTTCCAAACAAGTCGTCATTCCCAAACCTGTTGTGAGTGGAAAAATATAGAAAGCACATGTCACTCTTTTCGATTCTTCATATCGTTCATCACATTCTATCACACATATTCTACTCCGTCTCACAGGAAAGGACATTAGTTTATGGTATTTGCAGCATATTTTGGTATGTTTTTAGGTATTGCTAAGTCATGGTTGTTGACAGATTTATTCATGATGATGATGATTTCTTCAGTTTTGGTTAGATACTTTACACTGCATATACTTGTAGAAATTTATGATGATTTATTATTGGTGTTGGTTTCATTTGGAGGGAATGGTTCATGGCTATACATAGAAAACTCTGTTTATACACAACAATTTATTTATTATGATGACATACATGGATTGTGATTATGGAGGAACAAAGGGTAATGGAAGGCACAAGGGTTTAATTTTTTATGTACTGATCTATTTTTAATATTATATGTGGAGAAAATCTTGGTGATGTGGCATGTATTTTGTTAGGGTCCAACCCTAACCCCCTTATTTATGTAATAGTGTCATGTCTTATTTTATAATCGAGCCCTGCTCTATTGGAGGTTTCCCCCTCGAAGAGGCAAGTGAACATTGCTTTCCTTTCTGAATAATCAAATACATGCTTTTGTTTCTCATTGTCTGTGTTCTGGGTTATATTTCTTCACATATTTGGTATTCTGGTATCTTCTCGCAGGTTAAGAGAATAACAAGTGGTATCGGAGCATTTTCCAGGGCCGATGGGATCTCCGTTTTTAGCAGATTTTTTTTTGGCTAGAGACATGTTCCAGCGTCTTTAAACCACAGGATCTGTTGTTGAGCACATAAACCTACGGATTTGGGGAGGCATGCACGCAGGAAATACAATAGGTGGTCATGCTTGTTGGACTCCCTTGTAACCCCTATGGGTACCCCTTCAAGTAGTAGCACATTAGACAGAACCACGCACGGACTATCTTCCAAGTACCCTCTGGGTATATCGGAAGCCCCCTAGGCTCACCTGAAACCTCACCATAGATAAACCGTCGGTCGTATTGCTGCTACAGTACACCGAGAACAACACTTGGGGATATTACTCGCGTGTACGATAGGGTAGTCGGGTAGTATGACTAAGGGTATGGTTGATCCTCCTTAGTTAGTGCCCTAAAAGATTGGGCCGAGTACTATTGTTGGACCCTTACGTATATTGCAATCTGTAGCACCTAATACTCCTTGAGACCATAGTTCCCTTGTCTCTCTATAGATCACACATCATCTTTGCCAGACCAGATCTAGTAGGTTGGGTTTTGTCCCAGTCGCAACAATCAGATTTTCCATTCAAATCTAGCAGCGGGGGTTCGATCACTGCCACATTCCTACTCATACTCTACAGTTGAGGGTTTTGCGACATATTTGACTATTTGTGCAGGGAGGCTTGTGGCTCCTCCCGACACACTTATAGGAGACTTAGCCCATAAGAATCAGGTTGACGGGTTGAGCAAGGTGGTACCATTCACTTGTCAGCGTCAAAATTTTGGGTGGTCCCAATTTTTTTTTTTCACAGTAATGACAGGTGCACCTGATCTGTGCATGGTACAAACCAGTGCTCAGGATATGGCCAATGAGAAGATAGACACCCTTGAACAAAATTTGGAGGAATTGACGAAGCAACTCCAGTCCTTAAATGACAAAATCACTCATGGCAAGTCGGGGGTACAATCGGAGGCATATGCTTTTAATGAAAACCATTGAGGGCGAATCTAGCCATTCTCTTCACTTCTATGGAAACCACCAATAGTCCCATCCTCGACCACCCAAGCTGGACATGTATAAATTTGATGGCTCTCATCTGACCATATGGCTATCACAAATGGAGCAATATTTCACATTGAATCACATCAGAGACAATGAGAGTAAGTTAAGTGTGGGAAGCCTTTACTTGGACCAAGAAAGATGGCAATGGTGGCAGTGGCATCAACGATGCTATGCAAGGCTAATGACTTGGTAGATGTTCTAAAAAGCCCTTTCGGATCGCTTTGACCATGAATCTAACTTTTTGGGTCGTTTTACTAAGCTTCGACAGACAGGCACATTGCAAGAATATATTAAAGCCCTTGAAGCATTAGCCTTCCACACAGGAGGTCTAGCAGATGAATTCTACTTGGAATGTTTTATTAGTGGTCTCAAAGACGTGATACAAGCCCACGTTCGGATGCACCACCCAGTCACATTGCTGGCAGCTTGGACGACAGCTCATGAAGTAGAATGTGCGTTAGTGGCCCATTCGAACTCATCCAAATTTCATAGCCAAGGGATGCCCCACCCAGGCTCCGAGCACTACCCAAACACTTAAGGTTCAAAAGGTGTCACCAGCGGAAATGGCGGAAAGAAGAAATCAAGGATTGTGTTACTACTGTGATGGGAAATACTCCCTAGGTCATAAATGCAAGGAACCCAAATTCTTTCAAATTGATGCTACTGATGACAGTTCATCTGAGGAAGCCCCACCATTTGAGGGATCAGAGGAGGCAGATGAGGACAACCAGCCAGACAATGAGCTCCCAGCTACACTAGAAGAACTAGTTATCTCGCTCCATGCTTTGGCAGGGATTTCTTCTCCCCAAACTCTCAAAATCAGAGGTTTTATTAAACATCGCCATGTAGTATTCTTGATTGATAGTGGAAGTACGCATAACTTTATCCATCAAAGAGTCACAGAAGCAGTGCATTGTTTTGTCAGAGCAGTCTCTAATTTCTAGGTCCAGATTGCTAATGGGGGGACAATGAAATGTGACGGTCACTGTGAAAATCTCAACCTTCGCTCGGGCTATCACCAAATTCACATGAAAGAAGTAGACATTCCAAAGACTACTTTTCGAACTCATGAAGGCCATTATGAATTCCTGGTCATGCCATTTGGTCTCTGTAATGCCACATCCACTTTTCAGAGCCTCATGAATCACTCGCTCAAACCATATCTCAGAAAATTTGTCCTTGTTTTCTTTGATGACATCCTCATCTACAGCCTCACCTGGGAAAAACATCTTCAGCATGTAGACCTACTCTTGCAACTGCTCTGGAAGCATAAATTATTTGTCAAATTTTCTAAGTTATCTTTTGGCATGAAAGAAGTCGAGTATTTTGACCACATTGTGGGGCGTGAAGGTGTCAGGTTGGATCCCAAAAAGATCCAAGCAATGCAGGATTTGCCTCAACCAAATACCTTGAAGAGTTTGAGAGGATTTTTGGGTCTCACTGGCTACTATCACAAATTTGTCCGCAATTATGGTTATATTGCTAGACCCCTCACTCACCTTCTCAAGAAAAATTCATTCTTCTGGAATGATGAAGCACAACATGCATTTATAGCTCTCAAACATGCCATGTGTTCCACTCTCGTATTGGCACTACCCGACTTCACCAAATCTTTTGTGATTGAATGTGATGCTTCAGGTATGGGTATTGGGGTTGTCTTAATGTAGGAAGGTCGACCCTTGGCCTTCACTAGCCAACAACTAAGTGGGACAAATTTGGGACAATCTACCTATGAGAAGGAGATGATGGCCATCTTACATGCAGTGGATACCTGGCGACCATACTTATTGGGGTGGCGTTTCCAAATCTGCACAGACCATCAAAGCCTTAAATATTTTTTGGAGCAATGCCTATCCTCGCCACAACAAAATAAATGGCTAGCCAAAATGTTGGGATATGATTATGAGATAATTTACAAGAAAGGGCACGAAAATGTCGTAGCGGATGCTTTATCATGCCAATTTGAGGAGGAAAGCACCCTACTAGCAATATCTCTTCCCATTCCAGAGTGGATTGAAGAGGCTCGCAAGGAATGGTTTTCACATCCTTTGCTCTCCCAACTCATTAATAAATTGCAGGCAGATCCAAATTCCACAGCGGGCTACTCTTGGCAGGATGAGATTCTTCGCTACAAGGATAAAGTAGTGATATCACCAACATCCACCCTCAAAAGTCGCATTTTGGCAGAGTTGCACTCATCTCCCATTGCAGGCCATTTAGGCTTTCAGAAGACTTATGCTCGCACTCGGTGTTCATTCTTTTGGTCAGGCATGAAAAAGGAAATTCTTAATTTTGCTGCTGAGTGTGATGTGTGTTAGCGCCACAAAGGAGAAACAGTCAAATCCCCAGGCACCTTACAACCATTGCCCATCCCTGCCTCAATCTAGACGAAGATTTCTATGGGTTTCATTACTCATCTTCCAAAGTCAGGCAACAAGTCAGTCATCATGGTGGTTGTGGATAGACTTTCTAAGTATGCTCATTTTTGTGCCCTACCCCACCCTTTTACACCCGCTTTGGTGGCTCAATATTTCATGGACCAGATCTTCAAATTGCATGGCATGCCCACGTCCATTGTGTCTGATCGTGACCCGATCTTCACCAGTAACTTTTGGCAGGAACTCTTTAGGCTACAAGGTACCAACTACAACTCAGTACTTCCTATCATCCCCAAACTGATGGTCAAATTGAAGCAGTCAACAAATTTCTGGAGACCTACCTCAGGTGTTTCACTTCAGAAAAGCAACATCTATGGGTACAGTGGTCACCTCTAGCCGAATGGTGGTATAATACTAACTATCATGCCACCACCAAGATGACTCCATATGAAGCAGTTTATGGTCAACTCCCCCCTTTACCTAGTTCTTATATCCCGAGATGCTCTAAGGTACAAGTAATGGATCAAATCCTACAGAACCATGCAACCATGCTTGCCCACCTCAAAGATAATCTCCATCAAGCTCAAAATCGCATGAAGCAACAGGTAGACCAACGTTGTTCAGAGCGCACATTTCAAGAATGGGATCAGGTATTCTTGAGGCCGCAACCATATAAGCAAACGTCACTCAAAGACAAGGGTTGTCAAAATTTATCTCCAAAATTCTATAGACAGTATCAAATACTTCAGCGGATTGGAGAAGTAGCCTACAAGCTAGCCTTGTCACCCACTGCAAAAATCCATCCCATCTTCCATGTCTCATGCCTCAAGAAAGTGGTTGGGAACAATTGTAGAATTCAAACCAGTCTATCGGAATTGGATGAAGAGGGTTCAATCTGGCTCCAACCTGAACAGGTTCTTGACATGCAAGAACGGCACCTGCGTGGCCGCACGATCAAGGAAGTCCTCGTCAAGTGAAAAGACACCTCTCCAGAAGATGCGACCTGGGAACCAACCATTGTTCTTCAATAGTTTTCATAGCTTCAACCTTGAGGACAAGGCTATTTTTATGGGAGAAGGCATGTTAGGGTCCAACCCTAACCCCCTTATTTATGTAATAGGGTCATGCCTTATTTTGTAATCGAGCCCTGCTCTATTGGAGGTTTCCCCCTCGAAGAGGCAAGTGAACATTGCTTTCCTTTCTGAATAATCAAATACATGCTGTTATTTCTCATTGTTTTATGTTCTGGGATATATTTCTTCGCATATTTATACACAACAATTTATTTATTATGATGGCATACATGGATTGTGATTATGGAGGAACAAAGGGTAATGGAAGGCACAAGGGTTTAATTTTTTATGTACTAATATATTTTTAATATTATATGTGGAGACAATCTTGGTGATGTGGCATGTATCTTGATTGATTATACATATATATGCTCTTTTATATGACTTGTTTTACTATTATGGTTTTGATTGGGACTTATATGAAGCAAAATGTTTGGTCAAGTACCTTCTTTATTTATGTATTTGAAGAAAAATAAATTATAAAATCAAATCACATAAGACCAAGGGTCCCACCTACTAGAGTCAATATTAAAAATAATTAGAGCCTTTAGAACATGCCTCCTGCTGCTTTTTAATAAAAAATATTAGAAATGAAGTTAAATGCAATATTTTAATCAAAGAAACTTCACAAATTGTTTGGAGTCCTTTAAAGGAGGAAGGATCTATGAAGGCAAAGAGAGAGAGAACTGTGAAGAGAGGTATGCTATAGAATTTTTGGTTGTCATTTGTCCTCTAATTTTAATTTCTTATAAGTTAGAGGCTAATCCTGGTGCTGAGAACAATCCTCTTTCACCAAAAGGAGACAAATTAGAGTGTGTCCATTTTTAGGTATCTTTTGTCTTTCTAATTGATTAATTGTTGTTTGAAGATCTAGTTACCCTTTAACAGTGCTAACAACTATCTTTTTGCAGAAAAACAAGATGTCCATATTTACGCTTGGACGAAGTATTTCGATCTGCTTCAATTCTTGTTTATTTCCCAAGCTATTGTATATGATTCGATTTACATTGTAGTAGTTTGTGATAAGACTGGTGGAAAGCTTTCACAAAAGGTCAACTTTTTAGGATTTTGGCTGTACTTTTCATCAATAATAAAATCAACCTTTTTTTATAACTCTGTTATCTAACATATCTTTATTTATTATACATTTTATAATATCAGTTTCTCTTTGTTTCCTGTTATCTGTCGCATCTTATGCTCTACAAAATTTAGTGCTTCCAAGCCGAAACTCTCACTAGCTCGCTTGTCCAGTTGAATTTGTATTTTTTATTTATTTATTTTATATTTATTTTTAATTTTTTAATTAATTAATTAATTTGTTTTTATTTATTATTATTATTATTTTTTTTTTTTTGTAAGCTTGGTAGGACTCTTCGATTTTCGAGTTTACATGTCCATTATTCACCCCACTATGGGGGAGGGTAGCACAAGATTCGAACCCAAGATCTCCGGTTCCGTGAGACTTCATTCCACGATCATCGCCACTTGAGCTACCCCATGCAAACTTTATTTTATTATTATTTATTTTATTTTAAATTTATTTTAATTTTTAATTTAATTTAATTTATTTTTTATTTTTTAATTTATTTTATATATCTATTTGTCATGTGCTTACTATTAATGACATATTTTGATGTATACATTTTTATTTATTTGTTTATGTAAATTCTTTATCTATATTTCTGCGTTATAAAGCACAAAATTAAAGAAAACCATAAACCTGTAGTTATAAATTTTGAGCACCCTATCTCATTATCTCATTGCGATAACAAGATTCGAGGAGTTGAATTGTTAGAGTTTTTAACAATCTTAAACAATCATCAACATATTTTGGTGACCATACTGGGGAATGATTCATTCCTCCAGTCCCTTTGAAACCTTGATTAATCTATTACTATTCAATCTTTAGAACAACCGGATCTTGGCTTTTGGATTCATTCTCAAATGAGCATTGCTCATTCCTTGATTTCATTCTCTAAAATTCAACCTCTAATGAGGAGTGTGCAAAGAAGTGGGCCATTATCTCGTAAACATTGAGTTTGAAGAACAAATGGAAGCTTGGCGTAGATGAATCCATCAACGTGAGCTCCTAGAACGCTTGTAGTCTGTCATCCTGATTTGTTTTAATTCATGAAAAATTGATCTAATCTGTAGCCTGGTCTCATCCCTCAATTGAATGATAAAAGGAACATTTCCAATTCCTTGCTCGATTTTATCTTAAATAACACATCTAATATCAGTAGGTTAATCATGATTGGTCTATTATAGTCATGAGATTGATGAAGCTAATGAATGTGAGGCCTTGATTAATCAACAATGTGAACATGAATTCCAATACGCACACGATCCTCATCAATGATTTAGCATGAGTAGTGAGCCTAAATCTTACCAACACCTTAGAGGTAATAGTCATGAATATATTCCCTTCAATGAAATCCAACATTGTATGATTTGTTTTGGAAGTTTAAGCTCATCGTCATTTCCTTCAGAGCCTCACAAGTTCATCCCGCACCACCTCCCCAGCCAAGCGAGTCATGTCCTAAACAAAAAGTAAACTTTAATAGGGACTCAAGGTTCCACTTCCTTCAGTCCTCTTCCTATGGTTCATGTTCTATTGTTACTCCAACTATTTTGATTGGATCTATTTACTCATCTTTCAATACTTAATGATCCAACACTAATTCGACCAAGGTTATCCGAAAATTTGGACTCTTTCAGTTTGAGGACAATGCTAATGAAACCCCTTGGCATATCCAATCCCCATTAAATCTCAATCCTGTGAACACTCCTCTTCCTAAGTTTAAGGATCATCTACCCAAGTTTTTTGCTGATGGTACAATCACCTCCATTGGACACTTGATTTCCTTTTCAAATGGCGGCCACAATATTGGGGCAAACGATAATGATACATGTATGCGATTGTTCATCAATTCCCTCTCTGGAAAGGCTGCAGATGATTTCTTTGGGTTACCTTTTAAAGGCTCTAGTACTTGGGATGAACTTTTCTATTGGTTCAAATCCACTTATGGTGAACCTCAGAGTCTGATTGATCTATTGCATGATTATAATAACTTTTCTTTCCTGAAAGGAGAGAATAGTAATAACTTCAATCTTTGTTTTACCAAACTTTATAATCAAATTCCCAAGATTATCCACCAACAAAACCAAGCTGTAATGATGCACTATTACAGTGTGTTACCTCCTCCTTGTCACCAACGGCTAGAAGAAAAGAATTCTACTAGTCTTGAATCTACATAAAATATGAAGAGCAACTTTGAAGAACATGTATACCTCTTGAAAGCAAGAAAATAAAACATATATGACATCAATCTTAAAACTCAGGAAAGAAATGAGTAAGAGGTTGATTTCATATGAACGAAGAATTAATTCCCAACCTGAAGCTTCTACTTAAGGTCATGCTCATACTGCCCAAAAGTCTATCAACCTGTTCCTATCCTCTCTCACCCATGGTGTAATTTTTGTGAGGAACACCATGACGAGAAGATGTGTCAAATCTGCAAGAGTGCTAGGGATGGAATATTTGGTAAAAGGCTTGAGCCTACCATGGATAACCTTGATTGGGTTGATGAGGAATATGTTGTGGATGTAGAAACTAGAAGTTCCCATAAATCTCACATTGCTAAAGAACAATATTCTAAAAAACACTCAAATAAAAAACCCTTGGATCGCTCTTACAACCATTTATCTTTAAATACTCTCAATTCTACTTAAACTGTACATTCCTCTCCTTGTTCTTCAACTTCATTGCCTGGATTCAACATATTGACTCAAATGACCAACATTAAGGATGATGATTCATTACTCGATATGGCCACAATTCCGAAGCAACAAAAGAAACTAAAAGGATTCCTTGAAGGGAAAGTCCCTGCTTCAATCAATTACTTAGAAATGCAACCTAAAGAATCTCATAAGGAGAAAAATTTCATTCCTAATAATCCTTATAGTCCCTCTAGGACATCACATTTAATCTATGTATCCATGAAAATACATGATAAAATTTCTTATTGTTGCCTCGTAGATGGAGGGTCTAGACTAAATGTTATGCCTAAAATCATCATGGAGGAGCTTAGTCTCTAGTGTATTGTTGATATCCCCCGAAAGATAGTAGGTTTCAACAACTCGTTACAAGAATCCATTGGTATAATCAAAGATGTAAATTTCTTATTGTTGCCTCATAAATGGAGGGTCTAGACTAAATGTTATTCCTAAAATGATCATGGAGGAACTTAGTCTCTAGTGTATTGTTGATATCCCCCGAAAGATAGTAGGTTTCAACAACTCGTTACAAGAATCCATTGGTATAATCAAAGATGTTACCCTGGTTGTCTATGCTCACCCTGAGATTAGAACTACATGTAATATAGAGGTGATGAATATACCTATTTCAAATTATTCTACCATGTTAGGAAAATATTGGAAAGTTTGTTGAGGTGGGTACTTATATTTTGATGGAACATATATGAGAATTCCCAAAAAGGATAAAAACATTATTTTCTAAATGGAAGGTCGAATCGTCCTTTCATCAAAGGTTTACCTTAGCCAAATGTTAATTATGTTTAGGAAGAAATGGGAATTTACTCCCTCTTTATAGAGGAGGATGTCCCCCCACCTAGTGAACCACAATTCAATGATCAACTTTGGTATCTACACTTTGATGGTGCCTCATCTCACGAAGGCAATGTTGGCAATATTCTCTTATATTCTCCTCAAGTCAAATTGCACCAATATGCCTTTAGACTAGAATTTGATTGTACTAATAATGTTGCTAAGTTTGAAGCCCTTCGCCTTGGAACTAAACAAGCTCTTGCATTAGGATGCAAATTTCTTACTTCTTATGGTGATTCTGAACTTGTTGTCAACCTTGTTAAGAAAGTCTATTCTCCCAATAACAAATTAATAAAGTGTTACTCTTAGTTGACTTGGGAGAAAATCTCTTAGTTGAATGCTTTTAATATTACCCATGTTCATAGAGAGCTTACTGATTTATATGATGGATTGGATGCCTATGCTTTGATTCTCTCTCCGCAAACTCTACCCGATAGACCTGATTGTATATTTCAATCTTTGTATATGCCTCATCTTCCTAATAATGAAGAAAAATGGAAAGTCCTTAAAGATTATGAAAGTATTTGCGTGTTTATTGAAAATCAACCAATCGATGATAGTAAAATTATGTCCCTAAAAGACAATAAGTATTCTTCCGAAGTTTCTCTATTGGAAGATATCCTTCATCAAAGAATAATCATGTAGAGGTGTCTAAGAGGAAAATTGGAAAAACCATTTCTATTGACATTGGAACCCCTAACAATCTTAAGCTGTTACAAATTGGGGCTCAACACACTAATAAATAAAAAGAGAAGTTCATTTCCCTTTTCAAGGAATTTTTTGATGTCTTTGCCTGGTCATACAAGGATCTTCATTGATTTTGATCTTGGTATTATGAAACATGCTATTATGATAAAAAAGGATGCCAAGGTTGTAAATTAGAGACAAAGGCCTGTTAATCCCACACTTGAAGCTACCATTCAGAAAGAAATAGAAAAAATAATTAATGCTCATATTATATTTGCTATTAAATATTCTTAATGGGTAGTAAATGTGTTCCCGATTAGGAGGAAAAATGAGGATATTTGTTTGTGTGTTGATTATCGATCTTTGAACAAAGATAGTGTTAAAGAAAATTTCCCACTACCCAATATGGATCAAATTCTGCAACAAGTTGTAGGATCCCAGACGATGTTTCTTTTGGATGGCTTCTCTGGTTAAAACCAGATACACTTGAAGAAAATTCATAAATTTAAAACCACTTTCACCATTCGTTGGGGCACCTTTTCTTATGAACGCATGTCTTTCGTCTTAATTAATGTAGGTTCTACCTTTCAAAGAGCCATGTAGTTGGACTTTGACGATCTCACTAGGAATATCATCTAGATCTATCTCGATGATATGATTGTTTATTATAAGTGTTGTGCTAAAAAATTTGATCATCTCAAACATGTTCTTCTTCTCAATAGGATTTTATCACCATTACACAAGTAATATCTTATGTGCCTATCTTAGCGAAACCTGAATTTTCTAAATATTTCATCATATATATTAACACAACCAAAGAGGTTATTTCTAGTATCCTCATACAGAAAGATAATCAAGGGAAATAGAACCCAATCACTTTCATGAGTTAGAGTTTATCAAATGAATAGTTTAAGTAAGACACTATATTCTTGGCAAGCACACGAATTTAAAAGTCCCTTTATTGGCCATCAATTTTTTGCTATCCCAAACTTTGCTTTCAGGGAAACTTGCTCATTGGCTTGGCAACATCCAAGAGCATGATCTAACGATTAATACTTCAAAATATATAAATGGACGTGACTTGGGAATTACATATAACTCAATATCTAGATCCAAGTAATTCAAATGATGATGATGAATCCTTATCTGCCGTGTTCTTAGTCAATGAATAATGAATTGATGTTGCAGACCATCCATGGTACAAATATTTAATATTTTATTTTCAAAATAAGAAATGCCTTGAATACTTGAACAAATTTCAATGTAGACGTTTATGTTTGGAGTCTTCCAAGTATTTTATCTTGAATACTATGCTGCACCGTAGCTATTATGATGGCTTACCGTAGATATGTGTCGATGACTGATCTGTTGCTAAGATTTTGTTAGGTTCTCATGGTTCTTCACTGGGAGGTTCTCACATCGGTGGAGACATTGCAACAAAATCAACTGCACAAAAATTTTTAAGGTCTAGTTTCTACCGACCTAAACTTTTTGCAGATTGCTATAAATATGTACAAATTTGTAAAGAATGTTAGAAAAAATATGGAAGAGAGAAATTCCATGCTATGCCTCTTTTCCCTATGATCCTTGAATTTTCATGTGCTAAATGGGGTTTATATTTTATAGGACCTATTAATACTCCTTTGTTAGCTGGTCATGTTTTTATACTTATCACTACTGATTATTTTACTAGGTGGGATGCCTCTAAAGAACACTCAAAATGAACAGGTTATAGAGTTTCTATAAAATAATATTTTATCATGCTTTGGGATACCCTTGGAATTGATTTTAGATAATGGAAATGCTTTCATATCTCCACATTTTACTCAATTCTGTAATCAATACAATATCAAGCATTCGATTTCTTCAACTTATTACCCACAAGGTAATGGACTAGTTGAGTCTATTAATAAAAGCCTCATTTTAATCTTGAAAAATATTATTAATGACACGCCTCGTATTTGGCATACCTTATTGAAATTTTCACTATGGAAAGATCGTTGTGGAGTCCCGATTTTGTCCATTTTTGATAATGTTTCTAAGGCCTTGATTCCCCTCTTTTGAACTCTTTTTTACCCTTCATGACTCTCTTTTTGCCATATTCTATGTGTTTTGACCAAAAGGGTGCTGTGAGATTTAAGGTATGTAAATAATATTAAAATGTATCATTTCGTTTTATTCTTGAGTATTTTTGAAGTTAAATGATACCTAATCGAATTATCTACAATTTCAAGATTTTTGATCAGATCCTATGTAGACCAACCATCTTCCAAAATAGTTCTATGATTTCCTGCAAACAACTTGTGATTTCCTGTAGAGTCATTGATTTCCTATAGATACGTTGATTTCTTGTAACTGCTCCGATTTCTTGCATCGATATCGATGGTTGAGTATGTTTCGGTCAGTCTCGAGGAGAAAGAAAACATGGGTTTTGTCAAGAAATCTCTTTACATGGATGCTTTCCTATTGGTTGCCTCAAAAATTCCACTGAAACCACCCATATCTTCAGACCTCTCACAGATGGCCGTATTGGGAAATAACTCTAGCAACTCAATGAGATCAATTTGATCCATGCTTTTAGTCATGGATCAAACTCAACATGTTTATTTTTATTGTCTTTTCCAGTTATTGTTAGCAAATAGTTGCAGTATGTTAGTTTTCCTAATTCAAGCAAGTTTATGCCCTTGCACTTGTATAAATAATTTCATGTTTCATTTACAAGGGAAGGAAAATATACTAGACTTTTGTACTACTGTAATATTTGTTCAGGTTAATATAAAGTTCCATGTTCTGCTGATCTTGCTATGTAAACTCCTTTAGCAGTTAAGGGGGTTGTGAGTTAGGGAGGGCCCCCTTTACTCACAACTCCTGTAGTTGCATATTTGTGTTCTTTTAATTATTTTCATGAATTGACAGAATTATTACACAACTTTTGTTCCTCTTTTCTAATTTGTAGCAACACATGTATGATGGTTAAATGGTGAAGCTTATTTGATGAATATGTTTGGAGTTATTTGATTAAGCTTTAATTTACATTGCGAATTGTTGAATTGGTTTAATTGCTGTTTGATTGATCCATTATCTTTTTCTGATCAGCATCAACAATTTTAGGTGGTGTAGAGGGATGATTAAATCCACTCCATAGCCTTTGCTACTAAGTGTTGATGAGGAAAAGATATATTGAAGCTGTGCGTATGTGGTTTTTTTTAGAAAACAATTAAAGTATTAGCCTACATATATTTTGCGCAACATCTCATAAGGTTACCTAACCCTGGTTGATAATTTATGTCTGTCAAATTATAAGTCTATAATTTGCCCAAACATTTTGGCACCGTTGCCCGGGAGGTGCTAAGGGATGATATTGAAAGTGTTTTAGTTTGATTCCTTTTTGTTTAATTTTTTTTTAGGATAGGAGGAGGCGAAGTGGTAAGATGTAGGGTAAGGCCTATGCACCTGTAGAGATCAGAATTCACCAAAGCCATGTCTTTATTGTTTGGTAAGTAGATGTTTTGAATTTTTATAGATAGGGTCCAATATAAAATTTAAATTATTTTTAGTGGTGGTGTGAGCACCACTTCGTTCACTAATAAACTGGCAGGGAAAAAGAAGTTTGTAAAGAATAAGGCAAAGGAGACAGGAGAATATGAACCGAGGACTGACAGTTCTGAACAGGGATCAACAACTGAGCCTAAACATATCAATACCCCCACAACAAAGAAGAATCCTTCTGACAGAGAATCCTTTGTTGATGCTCTTCTAGAATATCCTCTTACTAGGGGGACATCATCTTTGCTTAGTGATCAACCTCAAGAGGAATTCCTCTTCAATCCTATTCAAGAAATAGAGTTCCAGACAACTGACTTTGAAGGATCTATAGCTTACCAGGGTCCCACTTCCTTTTGGTTTGATATGGCTCATTTAGAGGGTACTGGTACTACTAATGGGGACTATCATGAGAAGGAAGAGGAACCATTTACATTTGAATTTCCTATCAAAGATTCTGTTTGGGCCAGTCAAATGGAAAACATTCCTCCCTCTTCTTTGCCTAATTTTCGTGGTACCTCTAGTGAAGATCCCAATGCCTTATTATTCAAGTTTGATGTATTGTGCAGGAGCTACGATTATTCTTCAAATTCTTAAAATTTGAATTTGTTTCCTGCCACATTAAAAGATGCAGCTCTCAGATGGTTCATGGAACTGACTGCAAATTCCATTTCAACATGGGATGACATGAAGAAGGTGTTCCTGAAAAAGTATCAGGATTATTGTAAAACCATGGACATCAAGGAAGAAATATTTGCTATGACCCAGAAGGAGGAGGAAAACCTGGAAGACTTCTTGGAAATATTCTAGTATAATTTGCAAAGATCCAAGATGAACTAGCTGAATAAGGAAACCCTAAGAACAATTTTTCTAAGAGCCATAAGTTCGTAATCTCTCGAGGTTTTGAACTTGATGGGAGCAGGTGATGTATCAAAATTGAGTTATGATGATGTAAGTGAGTTGTGTTGCTGATATTCGAGGGGAAATTATGAGGTTGGAAAAGGATCAAGAGATACTTCTTGTAGATTCACTAAATTAGTTGCGGGGGTTGGGGTAACTAGAGCTAAAATGGGAAATTTATTTGAAAATTTTAAAAAATGACATTATTAGCACTTTGTCTTCACAGTTAGATGTTTTGCAAGCTAAGAAGAAGCATGAGGAAGTGGAGAAAGCTTTGGCTGTGTTCTGGTCCAAGTGTAGGAGAAAACATCCCTTGAGGGAATGTCTTGCAGATAGTATAGAGGTATGATGAATTTGTGAGGCTGATCATTCTACTGACCAGTGTCCTTCTCATCCAAAGATTAAAGTAGCATATTTAGCATATTAGGAAGATGTCAATGCACTCTATGCAATAGCACCTCAAAAACCATGGAAACCACGTCCTACATGTATGTCACAACAACATTTTCAATTTCCTTACGCCCAGAACCAGATGTGGAACATTCCAATGACCTCCACAAAAAACTTGGTAGGGGAGTTTTTCTTACCCTGCTGCACCAAATTATCCCCCTCAAAAATTTCATTCACCACAACCCATACCACAACAAATGGTTCAACCACAAAAACAAGAACTTCAGTTGCCTGCCCCACCAAATCAACCACGTCCCACACACCTTCCTGCCCATCTAGTATCCAATCCAAACGATAAAGCCATCCAATCTACTCACAATATTGGTGTGGCCACCTATCCTACTTTTCCTACTTATTGTATTTCACCACATCCTTTGTAGGAAATTTTCGTTCCTGTGCCGCAGGAATTTCCTGTGTCACTGCAGGAAATTAAACTCAGATCAGGAAAAGTGGTGACTCAACCCAAAAAAATTGAAGAGATTATAGAGGAAGACACTCTAGATACACTTGAAGTAGAAAAAATAATAGAACCAACAGAAGAAACCATTCCAAAGTCACAAGAACCTTCCTTTTCCCATACTGTCCAACCTCCTTTTCCAGAGAGGTTGGAGATGAAAATAAAATAGCCAGAGTTCGATCTTGTGTCTGAATTGAGAAATGTATGCATTAAGATCCCGTTATTGCAAGAAATTAAGGTTATCCTGATTTATGCCAAAACAATGAGGGAGCTATGTATGAAGAAACCAGGGATACATAAGAAGGAACCTTCTACAATTAAAGTATGGGAAACTTACAAATCTTATGTCCACTGGATTTGTTACTGAGAAATATGTAGACCCTGGAATCCCTGTGGTTACCACCTTTATCAATGGGTATTCGATAAGAAACATTCTAATAGATTTAGGTGCAGCCATAAATGTGATGACAATGGAGACATCATATTACATAGGATCCTTTGACTTACTTCCTACTCCTACCATGTTAGAATTAGCAGACACATCTAAGGTAAAGCCAAAGGGTGTATTAAAAGACATTGTCATTTCATTGGATTACTAGGAGTACCCTATAGTTTTTTATGTTCTTCAACCTAAGACCAACTTGGGAGGGAATCCTTTGATCTTGGGGAGACCTTGGTTCCCTAGGGTGGATGCCTACATAGTGTGTAGGTCTAGAAACATGACCATCACTCATGGGGCTGAAACTAAACACTACAACCTATACCCCCTGCCAAACCCCTCCTAAAATTAGAAAACACTTATTGGGATGATGAATAACATAATTAAGAAGTTATTCACCCAACATTGACTATAGACCTAGCCAGCCTCAAGGAAAATACCGACGAAAATCTGATAGATTTTCATATTTCTAATCCTGATTTTTCACAGCATTTAGAGGGGTAGTCTATTCCTAATATAGATATCATTATTGAATTGCATAACTCTTATAAATATAGTATAGCAACTGAATTAAATTCAACCCTGTTATCTGCATTTCATGCGTATTCAATGGCTGAACCTGGAGGTAAGGTAATTGAAATATTTTCTAGAAAAACTCTAAAGATCAATTCTGCCTTGACTCCTAAACATGAGAAACAATTAATTCAGACATTGAAAGAATTTTGAGATACATTTCCTTGGGAATATACAGACATGAGGGGTATTCACCCAGACACATGCATTCATCATATCTACATATAAGGAGATTCCAAGCCCGTGAGAAAACCACAAAGAAGAATGAACCCTACTTTGAGAGAAATTGTAAAAAATGAACTGCAAAAATTGTTAAATGTAGGGTTCATTTATCCTATTTTAGACAATCAATGGGTATCCCCACTGGTTATCATCCCTAGAAGAATAGTAAATGGTGATTGTGTGTAGATTATAGGGAGATGAACAAAGCTACATTAGAATATCACTTTCCCTTGCCTTTTATGGACTAAGTGCTAGACACTTTAGCAGGTACAGTCAAATTAAGATAACTCCATAGGACCATGAGAAATGAAATTCACAGGTCCTTGGGGAACCTATGCATATAAAATACTACCATTTGGTTTATGCAACACACTAGCCACATTTCAAAGGGCGATACTTGGTATTTTCTCTGATATTTTGTATGATTGCGTAGAGGTTTACATGGACGATTTTATAGTAATGGGTGATACTTTTGAAGAAGCTTTACATAATCTTAGGAGAGCTTTGCAAAGATGTAGAGAAAATAATATTTCATTGAGTAATGAAAAATGTTTTATGATTATGACTGAGGGTATTGTTTTGGGTCATCATGTTTCTACTACATGAATTAAAGTTGATCTAGCTAAGATCGAAGTAAAAGCTGACCCCACCAACTAGTCAAAAGGGAGTTCAAAGTTTCCTTGGACATGTAGGCTACTACAAAAGTTTTGTTGAGAATTTTACAAAGGTAGCCTCGCCATTGTTTAAATTATTCACTAAAGAATCTAAATTTCATTGGAGTGATGAGTGTCAAGCTGCATTTGATACACTTAAGGAAAAACTTTCTTCAACACCTGTCTTGAGAGGTCCAGATTGGAAATTTCCCTTTCATATTTCCATTGATGCCTCTGATTCAACTATAGGAGTAGTATTAGACCAAAAGGAAAATCTCGTAACCCATGCTATCTATTTTGTTAGTAAAAATTTAACTCCTGTAGAACTGAATTACACCGTAACTGAAAAAGAGTTCCTTACTGTAATTTATGCTATTAACAAGTTTTGAAAATACATCACTAGTTACGAAGTTTTTGTACATAATGATCATTCTGCTATTTGATATCTCATGAACAAACCAGTCACTAATGGCATGATTACTAGGTGGATTTTGCTGCTACAGGAATTTGACATCATAGTATTGGATAGACCGGGAAAAGAAAACCAAGTAGCTGACTTCCTATCTAGGCTCAACCATGCAGGTGAGGATATTCCTGTTAATGATAGCTTTCTGGATGAGAATTTGTTTTCTATTTCTGTCAAAACACCTTGGTTTGTAGACATGGCCAATTACCTTTCTACAAGAAAGTTACCACCCTACTTCTCATCTAGTCAGAAAAAGAGAATTATTAGAAAAAATGTTGATTACTCTTGGATAAAAGGGGACCACTTTTTCACTAGGCCTAACTTGATTATTCAAGGGTTTGTCAGAGAGGATGAGATACATGATATATTGAGAGCTTGTCACAATGAACCCTGTGGAGGAAATTTCATAGTTAAGTGGAAAACCTATAAGATCCTCCTCTCAGGTTATTACTAGCCAAGTCTTTTCAAATATGCAAAGGAGTATGTTCATAAATGTGACAGCTGCCAGAGAATATGGCGACCTGTTCAAGTAGATGAAATGCCTTTGAAACCACAAGTTCTCATAGAACCATTCGAGAGGTGGGCTCTTACTTTTGTAGGTCCCACCAATCCTATGTCAAAAGGTAAGAAGTATATTTTTGTTTTTACTGATTATGTTACAAAGTGGGTGGAAGCGAGGGCACTACCTAGAGCAACGGAGAAGGTAGTGGTAGATTTTTTTTTTTTCCTGATACTTTTGTAAGATTTGGGCTACCAAGGGAAATTGTTACTGATCATGGTACTCTGTTTGTGTCAAATCTTGTGTAGGCAATTGTATAGAAATATTAGATTACTCATGAGAAGTCCACCCCTTACCATCCACAGGCTAATGGGAAGGTGGAATCAACAAATAAGGTGTTGGAGACAACCCTGACTAAGACAGTGCAATTACATAAGAATGATTGGTTTGATCGAATTCCCGAGGAATTATGGGCCTACATGATCACATGGAGAAACACCACTGGCCTCTCTCTGTATGAATTGTTGTATGGAAAAAAAGTTTTACTGCCAATTGAATTTCACATCAGAACTTTTAAGATGGAAGCAGATTTGGGCATAAACCTTAATGAAGCACAACAACAGAGAATCCTGCAGCTTAATGAGTTGGATGAGATTAGGTGAGATTCTTTTCAACATATTGATATAATCCAAAAACAACGGGCTAAATGGCATGACAGATACATTAACAAAAAGCATTTCAAAGAGAGAGACTGGGCATTGCTGTTTGATTCGAAATTTAAGAATTTTAAAGGGAAATTTAATACACATTGTCTTGGCCCCTATGAAATTGAGAAACTTTTTGATAATGGATCTGTTCGGGTTAAAACAATTGATTATGAAAATGTTACCTTCTTGGTGAATGGGCACATACTCAAACTATATTAGAAGCCCCAATATAAGGAGGAATTTGTGGAAAATATTGTGAAGAAGAAGGAACTAGAAATGATGGAGAAGGGAGTCATTCCTTTGACTACCTCTTCTTGATTTTCTACCATAATAAATTGAGGTTACTTTGTTCCTTCTTGTGCTCAGTAAACCATAAGAGGAATGTCTATTGGGTATAGTTTTATTCCTTTTCTGGCCCCAATGGACTAATTACGGAAAATGAGCCCCCATGGAGTCTTCTTTTTCAGTAGTTCAGACTCTCTAAAATTGAAATTTGGCAAGCATGAACTGCGATGGGCTTGTTAAAATCACAGGATAGTAGATCCTTCATGATCCTCAAAATAAATTCTATCTTTGAGTTAATTTTTGGTTTGCTTATGTTGGACTGATATGGGATCTCTTAAGGCCCTCCTTCCAACAATCTTGGCCCATTGACACCAACAAATTATCTGGGTTCAAGATTAGAGAATTTTGACGCCTTGAAGCTTATATACCTTAATGACAGGCTATCTTATCAGTAACAATGGAGATTCATCATGGCTCCTTGATTGCTGGATCCTACAGGGGTTTCAACAACAACTCATACATTCACACTCGATAGGATGCATCGAAGGTACCTTGGTCCTCACTTTCATTAATGGTGATAGACCTCGTGTTGGTTAATAACTGAACCTAATGGCTAGTAATCCAATGATATTACTGCACATTTGACCTCAAAACCCATATTCATGTGCAATAAACTGTACAAGAAAAAGAGGAGAACATGGTTTCCTACAAAGAAGTTCAGCAGTTGCATTTCCTGCAACAAATCACTTATCTCATGAAGAACGAATTTGCAACAGAACATTATCCTAAAGAATCTGGCAAGTATTGATCATATTCATTATTAGTAGAGGCCATGTAATTACATGATCTTGCATATGATATGGTTTCGAAGTGGTTTATTATTCCAAAGAAAGTGCAACCGTCACCCAAGGTACTCGATCATTGTAAGGTAAGATCAAGCAGGTACGTTTGGCGTGAAAATACTTAAGGTAAAAAGGTAATGGTACAAATTTTTTGAATTTTCATGAATATGAGTAATGGCCACCCTCACAGAATAAGGCGACTATGAGCCGTTGTGTCATAACGCGAGTTCCCATTCCCAATTACTATTTTGATGTGTACGTCGATTATCTTCCCAATAGTTATCCCACAAAACAGATCATGATGGCAATCATGATAACGTTTCACGTCGTTCAAAGTCTCCTTATTACCCTACACCTTTCCTAAATTACAACATTCTTGTTCTTTTCAGGTTTTGAATTATATCGCTTGGTCTTAGAGGCATATCAACGAACTGATCAAAATCTGCTCTCTCCCACTCCTAGCTACTGTTGAAAATGCAGTTCACCGTTAGGTTCGAACCTCAGGGTCTTGCATTACTTGATGCTTACCCACAGAGTAAGACAAGGTTGGAGAAGGCAGGATGGATTCCTCTGTTCTTAAAGTTTAGTGGGTATAATTCAGAAGTAACAAAGTCCTTTGCTCTAAACCTAAATGGAGACAAGGCATAGGTGGGTAATATTAAGTTTAGATTGACTGAGGGGCTGGTAGCCCAAGCTTGTGGAATTCCATAGGAAGGAGAGCGTTGGTTTAAAAACCAGCGATTCAACAAGGATATTTGTGCACCCTTCCTCAGAAAAGAGCATGCAAACCCGAACTGGAGCAAGGGGATTCCACATGATTACCTTAGAAGTAAGTACCAACGTCTCTTGTTTCTCTTGCAAAAGTATATCATCTGTGAAGGTCATTTTGGGTTAGATTTCTTGTTTCATATTCGTCTTCTTGACCATTTCCAAGAAAAACCCTTGAATTTACCATATTATCTTAGAATACCTTTGTTGAAGATGACTACTTCTGCTAAGGAGACAGTATGACATATAGATGAGAAACTATATCATCACGATATTGTCAAAGTTATCGTGACAGAGCTTTTGAAGAAAAAGAATAAAATATGGGAAGAGTTTTTAGTAGAGAATTACTTTGTGGATAACGAGAAAGAGCCTGATTTACAGGAAACCAAAGAGGTATAACCAATAGAGAAGCTAAGAAAGAAACCCCGGAACCATGGTTAGCTGAAAGAGGAGGTTAAGAAAGATGAGGAGGTGGTGGTAGTCGGGGAAACTATGGGAAAGAATCCTAAGCCGTCAAAGGGTAACTCTACTCCTACTAGGCATTTTACGAGAAGCCAGGAAACGAAGCTGGAGATAAAGGAAAATACAGAGGAGGGGGTACAAAAAATTAAAATTGAGAAGAAGGATAGGAAGCCCCGAGACTTGTCTAAGGGGAAGCAAGTAAATATTGAGTCAACTGTGTTTGTTGAAAAAGAAGAGTTGGATGCCACATCTTTCCAAGACCCACAACTACAGGAAAGTGGGGATAAAAAATTCAAAGGTTACAAAGAGCAGGAGGAACCATGTCCACCTCAATCCTCTCAAGGGAAACATGGGGATGAGGAAACCTCTAAGAAAAAACAGTCCCTAAAGGATATGGAGGAATCTATCACTGAGCTCACTGTGTCTAAACGGGTTCTTCGGAAGGAAAACAAAACTCTAAAGAACAACCTATGCCTACAGAAGGAAATTTAGGAGTGGAAAGTGAAGCATTAGAAGGCATTCCGAGTCATGAAGAAAAACTAGGTTCAGATCGAGCACCTACAAAAGAAGAATGAATAATATCGAAGTAAGGTTTAGACAGTTGATTCCAACTGGGCGCACCTGGATCACCTAGTTGTAGTAGCCGTAACATAGGGAAAAGAATGAATTTTCCTTCGGATTTGCAACATTTTTGCTTGCATAGGGACATGCAAGGAGCTAGGTGTGAGGGAGATGTTGAGTCCTGATTTTATCCATTTTTGATAATGTTTCTAAGGCATTTCTTCCCCTATTTTGAACTCTTTTTGACCCTTCATGACTCTCTTTTTCCATATTCTATGTGTTTTGACCAAAAGGGTGCTATGAGATTTAAGGTATGCAAATCATTTTAAAAAGTATCATTGCGTTTTATTCTTGAGTATTTTTGAAGTTAAATGATACCTAATCAAATTATCTACAATTTCAAGATTGCTGATCGGATCCTATGCAGGCCAACCATCTTTTGAAGCGGTTCCGTGATTTCCTGCAGATAGCCTGTGATTTCCTATAGAGTCGTTGATTTCCTGTAGATATGCTGATTTCCTGTAACTTCTCCGATTTCCTGTAGCGATCTCGATGGTTGAGTATGTTTCGGTCAGCCTCGGGGAGAAAGAAAACATGGGTTTTGTCAAGAAATCTGTTTACATGGATGCTATCCTATTGCCTGCCTCAAAACTTCCACCAAAACCACCCAGATCTTTAGCCCTCTCATAGATGGCCATATTAGGAAATAGCTCCAACAACTCAATGAGATCATTTTGATCCATGCTTTCACTCATGGATCAAACTCAACATGTTTATTTTTATTGTCTTTTCCAGTCATTGTTAGCAAATATTTGCAGTATGTTAGTTTTCCTAATTCGGGCAAGTTTATGCCCTTGCACTTGTATAAATACTTTCAAGTTTTGTTTACAAGGGAGGGCGGATATACCAGACCTTTGTACTACTGTAATATTTGTTCACAACTCCCGTAGTTGCAAATTTGTGTTCTTTTAATTATTTTCATGAATTGACAAAATTATTACACAACTTTTGTTCCTCTTTTCTAATTTGTAGCAACACATGTATGATGGTTAAATGATGAAGCTTATTTGATGAATATGTTTGGAGTTATTTGATTAAGCTTAATTTACATTGCAAATTGTTGAATTGTTTTAATTGCTATTTGATTGATCCATTATCTTTTTTATGATAAACATCAACAATTTTAGGTGCTGTAGAGGGATGATTAAATCACTCTGTAGCCTTTGTTGCTAAGTGTTGATGAGGAGATGAGGAAAAGAGATATTGAAGCTGTGTGTATGTGGCTTTGTTTAGAAAAACACTTAAAGTATTAGTCTGCATATATTTTGTGCAACATCTCATAAGGTTACCCACCCTTGGTTGATAATTTATGTCTATCAAATTATAAGTCTATAATTTGCCCAAATAATCGTACTACTATAAAATCTAGTATAGATGCTTCACCCTTCTAGCTTGTATATGGACAATATGATATATTAGCTACTAAATTAGAACTATTGTCACTTCATCTAATTGTTCAAGCTTAAGAACTTACTTCAAACAATGTCCCACAAAGAGTTTTAGCACTAATGGCTATAGAAGAACAACTTAAGAACTCTCTGGAAAATCTTCAACACAAAATGAAAACAATGAAAAAGTATTTTGATATTTTTTTTTGAGAATGTCAGTTTCACTTTTGACTAGAAATTCCTTCTCTTGGACTTAGCTCATGTTGAAAAAGGTAAATATCATAAATTTTAGAGGTTGTGGATTGGTCCTTTTAAAATTTCTACTATTGTTGGGCTAAATACTTATTTGCTTAATGGTAAGAATGATTGTGTCTTGCCATATACCACTAATGGATCCGATCTAAAGCCATTTGTGGAAGGAGACACTAGTTGAATCATCACAATCTCCTTGATACTCTTGTACATAACATTTTCTTTTCAATTTTTTATTTTTTATTTTTTATATTTTTCAAGTTCCTTTTGCCAATATTTTTAAATGTTTATGTTTTTATTTCATATATTGTTGTTTACTATTGTTTCATTTTATGCAAAATAAGGGAACGTTGGCAGTAAATCCTTTTGTAAGTACAATGTTTTAAGATTGTTGTTTTTTTGAATATTAAAAGCTAATATTATAAGTTTTTATAGCAATAACCTTTTACATGAAGTGAGGAATCCGTTCTCCTTATCTTCAAATGGGTCACTTTGATTCTGTTCAAATATTATTATTAACTACATAATACACCTTAAGGTATGCTCTCTACATCTTGCTCCTTGTATCCCTTTCTTCGCATCCTCATGACAACCTGCATCATACTCTTCTACAATAAAATGACGTTGGTTTCAGATAGAGATGTTGTGTTTTGACTTTCTTCCAACAAGTCTCCCTGTGGAGTCATCAATGTTGACATCTGTCAAGGTTAGTTAGCTTCCACAAACCATTGCTGTTATCCTTGACTAATAATCCCCTAATGACTCAAAACTTTAATGAAATTGACCTAGTGGGTGGGACCCTTGATAAAGTGAAAATCCTTTGTCAAGATTAAAATTGGTTTATACCTTGGTGAACTTAAAAAAAGTTTGTATGAGGACGTGTTGAATCAATTATGTAAATACTTCACATTCCAATATAAGTTGGGAGACTTCTTTCACTTCATAATTATCTACCTCATGAAAAAATATATATACATGTATATACAAGAAGTGACAATGGGGACATTTTATAAATTGATGATGAATCACTCCATTTATACTCACCTAATTGACGAATTATATACATAAAATGAGTATCATTGGTTTCATATGGCACATGAGACATATATGTAAAAGAGAAAACATATTAACACTGTTGGAAATATCCTAGTGGCAAACATTATCGAAATGTTTTGCAAAATATATGGATTGAACTACATGATATCTATATATATATGAGCCGATATATCAGTGTTATTGGGAAAACTTGGAATCATGGCCATAAACAATACATTGTAAAATATATGGTTCAGAGTATGAGGGTTTTCAGTTTGATATGTTATATTTACAAAGTTCGTTTTAAACATATACATTGATAACACCACCAAGACTTGTCAAAGTTATTGAATGCAAATCTTTGATAATATTTATGGGATGTGATTACCGGTGATATGTTCTGAGTTTGACATTAATAACAAGATTCAACACACTTTTTAATTTAACACTGACTTCGATTGAAAATGGGATTAATCTTAGCTATTGAAAATGGGATTAATCTTAGCTCTGCTGAATTTTGGTTGGAATTGATTATGGGCCTGTTTGCTATGATTCATCATCCACATCAATTGTATTGGTCGTAGAATAAATCCCTCTTAAATATGTTAATAAATTCCTCCTTGATGGCACTATGCATTGTTTTCCCTTCATAATGCCAAATCATCCTCCCCCCACATCAAGTCTTATTGTATTGGAATATTTTTATTAGCTCATACTTAATTTATTTAATGACATGGCATGAAAAACCTCACCTTCGGTATGTTGGCTCGTTATATGCTATACCACTTTCCATTTTTCTTGTTTTATTACTGCATTTATTTTCCACTACTATTCCTACCTCAAATTTCTCCTCCATTTACGCCCTTCTATGAAACCTTAAGAAAGTATCATTTATCCTTTTCACGATTTTATCACTCTACACAAAAAAAAATTGAACGAACCCTAGTTCTAAACTAGCAGGACGAAGAAAGGTGATAGTAGTGGGAGGTAACCGGAGATTTTGGTTTCAAGCTCATCATATTACCATGCATTTTTGATTCCAATGGTTCTTGTTTTATTAGATTAGGAATCATCCCAAGTCTTCCCTTTTCTACCCCGTTCCCCATTTCTTATTTATAATAATCTGGCACAACTTATTTCCAACCTTGAATGTTCATTTGCTTTAAAACTCTTGGTTGGTTTCTATAAATAAAGGCAAATTTCCTTTATTGGTTAAAAGTTTATTTCGGTTTGATTGCTTTGCATGAGTCATTTTTTTTTGACCAGATTTGGATTCAAGCCTTGCGCACTCTAGGTGCACATCCCTTGAAAATTTCCTTGGGCGCATGGCACTTGGAAATCTATACTTTTTTGTCTAAGTGAATATACCTTATGTTAGTGTCGGTCTTGAAAGCCCTCCATCAGTGATCAAAGCTCTTTGCATTTGCATTAGTAGGTGTCTCATCAGTGTCAAATTTTGCATCCCGTTAGGCATGCCATAACAATGATGGAGGAGCTGGTTTATTTATACCCCTCTTGGTTTTGCTAAATTAGGTCAATATCAGTCATTAAGCTCTTTCAAGCTTGTCCTGTTTTGTCTTGAGGTCAAAGGTCCTAGGTCTAGGGTTTTGGTCTTGTATCTCTGCAAGGTCATGTCTTTGAAAGTCCTTGAGTTCCCAGCAAGCCAGAGGGAGGATTGTAAACATGTTTCTTTGAATATTTTCATCATGTACAGTTCATTTTTAACCTTGGATTTAAAAACTCTGTTTTTAAAGCCAAGGTCATGTTAAATTTTTGTAAAAAGAATGAAATTCCAAAAAATCTTCAAAAGGGTAGCAGTAACCCTGGTCTCCTTGCCAAATTCCCTCAGATGATCTACCTGCAAAAAGAATCAAGTCAAAGCACTCAATGAGTCAAATTCAGGATAAAGGAAACCAAAAAATCAGTGTTTTAAAAGTGTCAAAAATAAACATTAGAAAGTGGGTTTGTAAATGAAATTTTTTCAAATGAGACTTATAAAAGCCCAAATTCCCTCCTTTCACTCTCATTGTGCATTCTAATGCTTGCAAGAGAGATAGAGAGAGTGATTGAGAGAAAGGAGCAAAATTGCAGCGATTTCGGGCAGTTGAGAGGGGCGCGACCCGTCGAGAGAGGTGCGCGACCTGTTGGGAGGTGCGCGACCCGTCCAGAGCGCTTCTGCAGTTCTGAAAATCAACGTGCGCGACCCGTTGGGAGGGGCGCGACCCGTTGGGAGGCCTGCGCGACCCGTTGAGCCGGTCTGCTGCAAACTTCAAAAAATTTCCCTAATCTTCTTCCAAATCACCAAATTTGCTCGAGGTAGGTGCTCTAAACATGGATTCATTGCTGTTATGAATGGTGGATGTCATGGGCATGCGTTTATGATCAAAATTTTGCAAGTGGAACTCTTTATATGGCTGCTATGTTCATGACCAAATTGTGCTAGGGTTTGTGTTGTTTCAAGTTACTTTTCCCTTTGGTTGGCTTCCCTTCCTTTCCCTATCACTTACACTCATATGTTCATCTCTCTTCCCATATTATTTTATAAATGAAATGAAAATTTATCCCCATCCCTAGCCATTAAAAATGAAAACCCTACCCCTTTCCCAAAGCATCAAAAACAAAAAATGAAAACCCTAATTCCCCTCTACCATATGCTTATGCAAAATAACAAAAACTGTTGGTAAAATGTCAGCATGTTTTGTGCATGCTTTCCCTTTTTCCCTTATTGAACATGAATACATATATTCCCATGTTTACTTTCATGCATGTTTTTCCTATATGCAATAATCTTTGCAAATGATTTCCCTATTACAAATATGTGTTCCTATATGCATATGATTTGCAAAATTTCCCTTAAAATTTCCCTGTAATATTTATATATTCCCATTCCTTGTTAAAAGATCCCTCCCCTAACATTTCCCTCATGTTTTGTTCCCCTTGAAACAACATAGATTTCAGCACTTTTTGCAGGCAGAGACAACAATTTTATTTGTCCACTTTGCTCCTAAACCATGTCAGAAACCGAAACTTATGAGCAAAGTGATGACCATTCATCATCTACAGAGGTTGAGGAACAGAGGAGGCCTCGTAAGGGTGGTAAGGGTGGACATCATAAGCGAGAGGAGCCCACCTCTCTGGCAGAATTACAGGCTTGCCCCATGGCAGTGACTTGTTTTCAGTATATGTCTTGTTATGATTTCTGTGAGAGAATTTCTCAGATTCAGCATCATAGAGAGTTGGCCCGCTTGTTTGTCTTACACCTCCATGATGGACATGTCACTCTGGCAGGGGTGAACTTCACATTGACACCGAAGGTGATCTCATAGGCTACAGGGATACCAAATGTGGGTGAGGTATGGCCTAAGCGCAGATTGCTAGATTTTGTTCACTTTGAGCCCTATGTCCGGCCACCATTCGTGAGACTTTTGACAGGTGTTTTTCCATTCAGATTTCTCCGGAGTGAGTATACTCCCATCATGAGGCTTATTATGCATTATTTTACCTGTGAGGGTAGATTTTCACAGGTGTACTCATATCACATTCGCCTTTTGATGCATTTCACCCGAGTGAGGATGATGAACATCCCGGTCTTCTTGTTTCATAACATTCAGAGGATGGTGCCCATGTTGCAGAAGAAGACCCCAGCCCAGCAGTACAGGAGCTTGTGTCATTATGGTTTGATTAAGCTCATATTCTCACATCAGTTGACTCAGCAGGGCATCTCATGGGAGGAGTTCATCTCCCGTGAGTTTTTCACAGTGCCACCTTAGCCACACCATGAGGTCATTCATGAGGAGGGAGGACCATCTCAGCAGCTTGATGCTCCCGTCACCCGACATGTCATCTCCACTCCTTTGGTCACTTATCAGAAAGGCCCAAGGGCCTTATTTGCAGCAGCTAGGCGAGTACTATCTCCACAGCAGGTGGAAGGGGTCTCGCCTTCATCTTCAGCTCAGCGAGTGTTATCTCCACATCAGGTGGAAGTGGCCTCGCTTTCTTCACCAGCACAGGTACTACAGAGGGGCAAAGAGCCCATGATTCATGAGGATCCAGTGATTGATCTTGAGGCCAGTTCTCCTAGCCAAGAGGCGAAGGAGATCATTCAGCATCTCAGGGCTGAAAATGATATTTTACAGAGGAGACTTGAGGGTGCCCAATGGACTATTACTTACCTGGAGCAACGGAACAAACAATTGGAGGAGGAGAAATCACTTGATGAGCTATGGAGGATTCGTAGCAACCGAGTCTTGAACCGTAGAAGACCCGGTGATCCATTGCCTGCTGACCGAGAGTCAATGATCATTCAGGAGAATGCCCACTTGGAGAGGCTGTTGGCTAAGGCCAACCAAGAGAAACAGCTGCTGAGAAACATGAAAAATCACTATTGGGCAAGGATTCATGTATGCAAGGCCAAAATGAAAATGTTCCAAAGGAGGTTGTCCGAGGCTCTTAGGCGGAGGAAGAAAACCAATCCACTCCGTATCTTGGCTGAGGCATCTCTCAAAGATCATGGCACTCACTAGCATCAGCTACAGCACAAATCCCAAATTTTTTTGAGAATTTTGGGTAATTTTGGCATTTTTTGGAAATTTACAGGTTTTGGCTCCTCAACGGGTCTCACCCCCGAAGCAGTCTTGGGAGAATTGAGTTTTGACTGGGCAAATGAACTCCAAATTCAAAAATTCTAGTTGGGTTGGAAAGTAGACTCGCATACCTTTCCAACGAGCTATCCTGCACCCAATTCTGACACCTGGAAGTGCCCCAAACAGAGCTTCAAAGTGCGCGACCCGTTGAGAAAAGGGGCGCGACCCGTTGAGGAAATTTTGCCAGATTTGACCAGTTCAGCCCAGAAATTGCAGATTTGACTCTTTTCGACTTTCTGAGGTTAATGATGGTCTTCATGGATGTAATTGTGACACTTTTTGGATAATTTTACTCTTGTTTAACATTTCTAGAAGATTTATTCATGTAAAGGGTAAAAATTGAATGTATGAACTGTTTTCCAAGTTTATAGAGGCAAGTTGTTTTGACTGCCTATTTTGTAGTGCTTAGTTTAGAAGTGGTTCAAACAGCTCCTAGGATAGTGAGCTCGACCCATAGAGGCAGGGAAAGAGGTTATATCATCTATATTATGTACTTTCTTGCTCATTTTCATGGTTGGACTCTTGAGGGAGAAGCTATCATTGTATTATTTCACTTTTATCTCTGCAATTTTTGGCTAAGGAAGACCAGGGTTTTGCAGTCATCTTTGGGATTCTTGTGGACTCATGTGTTGATGGTGTGTTTCTTCATGTTCTTGTAAGCTTTGTTATGTGATTCATTTCCTTTCTTTACTGCTGCACATTAAACAAATGAAGTGTTAAAGTATGAATTCATGCTAGCCATGCTCTGCTTTTAAATTTGTTTAATTTCAATGTTTTCTACTGTCTAAAGGGAATTCAAAGTCATTGTTTGCTCTCTTTAGCTCCTCCTCTTTCATTCCTGATCATCCATCTCAGTTTAAGGCATCAATACGGTTTCCTACCTCGCCCCAAAGAACCCCCTGCAGAAACTGTGTCCAATCCCTGCACCCAAAATTGCAATTCCTCAATTTGCCACCAAAAACCCAAAAAACCCCAAAATCAACTCTTTGATCAGTTTACTAGCCTAATATCAGTGTTACTTTATTGGTCATCTTCCTAATTGAAGATTTTACGAGATAGACCGGAGAGAGCCTTCTCCTGCCCCGTAGGGCTAGCTACGAGGCTAAATGGTTTGATGTAGCCTTGAGGTTTACCTTTGTCAGCCTGAGGTGAAATTTCAAGTGCTAACACCTTACATATGAGTCATTTAAAATTGCATTACAAGTCCTAAACTCTGTACATGCTAAGGTAGATATTACTCACATTCAAAACCTTTTCTTGTAATGTGCATGGTTTCCAATGACAAATTCATTGAGAGTTAATTGAATCCCAGAGGTTATTGTTTTATTTCATTAAGTTCTTTTAATATTGAACGATTTCCAGTGTTGTGAATTTTCCTTATCAAAAACATAATTCATTAATTAAAACCCTAATATATTGTTTAACTACCCTAACCTTCCCACCCATGGGAGACTTTGAGATAGCTAAGTCTTGGGAAAAAATATTTGGGTGTTGTCATGCGCACGAACTTTCATTCACTTGCTTGGTCTAACAAAGAAATTTGTCTTTGTTTCAAATAAAATAGAAATATTCATCAAACTCTTCTATAAATGCATATGACTCTGTTCCATTGGCTCACAATTTAACAATCAGGTATCTGGTTATATATTAGGATATTTTCATTGTGATTCCTATTATAAATCGCCTGCATTATCATATTCAATATATTGGAAAATTATACCAAATGTTTCATTTGTCTATTAATGTTTGTTTCCAAAAAATAACTGCTCGTTTGTAAGACAAATGAATCAACACTCCCTTTGTAAATTTTAAAGGGAAATAAACCTTCATGTACTTACCTTACCTCTAAATTGTTTCTGTACGTCCTTTCTCGGATTATGAAAGGTCAAATAGTATTTAATTTTCCTTTGAGTGTTTGCACATGTTACTTAGCAACTCGCATATGCGATACCCTTCCCTTCTTACATGTATTATCTTTTGTTGCCTTATCAGATGATTTACTAATTTGGTTATTAATGAATTCCATGTTTTCATTTACCTATGAATAACTTATGTGAATTTATTTCCAGTATGAGTTTTTTCAATAGAAATAGGGGTAGTGGCAGAGGTAGAGGAGGAGGACATAAAGATTAGAAATTGCGTGTGAGAAGGGACAAAAGACCAATAGTCTCAATACATTTTGATGTTGTTTGAAAAAAGTTGAGACATTTTCTCTGCACTGGTGTTGTGAACCTTTTAGGCCAACCAGAGCCTCAGCTTGTTGTGTAACCTCAACCACAACCCCCCTATTCCCCATCCATGTAGCATTGATATTCCCGTCCTGCCACATGCATTTTCTCCTTTTGGTTGTCCCAAATAATGATGGTTGGGAAGCTTCCATCCCTACACAACCACTTTGTTTAGTCCAAGGTTGGCCCACTGTCTCACTTCCTCCTCCTCATGAGGCACATGTTTCTCATTTATAGTCTACTACTTCATGTATAGTCCACTCCCATCGTGCAACACCACAACCTTCTACATCTACCAGTCAACATCCTCACTCCACTCAACAAGTTTCTAAACAACCTTTTTTCTTACTGGTCCCATTGGTCAATCTTCCAAACAATCAATAATTCCCAAACTTATTGTGAGTCAAAAAATATATAACTCATAGGTCGCTCTTTTTGATTCTTCACATGGTTCATCACATTCTGTCACATCTCATCCTCGCCAGGAAGAACAATAGGAAAAATTTGTTCTGTGTCATAGGCAGGGACATTAGTTTATGGTATTTGCAACATATTTTGGTATGTTTTTAGGTATTGTTGAGTCATGGATTCTGAAAAACTTATTCATGATGATGATGATTGCTTTAGTTTTGGTTAGATACTTTACACTATATATAATTGTAGATATTTATGATGATATATTTTTGGTGATGGTTCTGTTTGGATGGAATGACTCATGGCTATACATAGAAAACTATGTTTATACACAACACTTTAGTTATTATGATGGCATACATGGATTGTGATTATGGAGGAACAAGGGGTAATGGGAGGAACAAGGGTTTAATTTTTTGTGTGTTGATCTGTTTTTAATATTATATGTGGAGAAAATATTGGTGATGTGGCATGTATTTTGATTGATTATACATAGATAATATATTTTATATGACGTGTGTTATTATTATGGTTTTTATTGGGAGTTATATGAAGCAAAATATTTGGTCACATAGCTTCTTTATTTATGTATTTGAAGACAAAGAAATTATAAAATCAAATCATAGAAGACTAAGGGTCCCACCTATTCTATTCAAAGTTAAAATATTTTAAAAAACTAATTTATTAATTAGAGACTTTAAAAAATCCCTCCTCCTGCTTTCTAATAAAAAATATTAGAAATGAAGTTAAAAACAATCTGTTAAGCAAAGAAACTTCCCACACTATTTTGGAGTCCTTTAAAAGGAGGAAGGATCTATGAAGGCAAATAGAGAGAATTGTGAAGAGAGGTATGCTATAGAATTTTTGGTTGTCATCTATCCTCTAATATTAATTTCTTATGAGTTCGAGGCTAATGCTGATGGTGAAAAAAATCCTATTTCACCAAGGCGAGACAAATTAGAGTGAGTCCAATAATATTTCCAAGGAAATTTTCAGGTATCTTGTGCCTTTTTGATTTATTCATTATTGTTTGAATATCTGGTTACCCTTTACAAGTGCTAACAACTATATTTTTGTAGAACAAGCTGTCCATATTTATGCTTGTACGAAGGATTTTGATATCTTCCATTCTTGTTTATTTCCTAAGTTATTGTATATGATTCATTTACATTGTAGTAGTTTGTGATAAGATTGGTCAAATTTTTTTTGCACAAACTTCCTTTTTTAGGATTTTGGCTGTACTTTTCATCATTAATAAAATCGACCATTTTCTACAGCTTTTTTATCTCACATATCTTTGTTTATTACACATTTTGTAATACGGGTCTCTCTTTGTTTCCTATTATCTATCCCAATTTATGCTCTACAAAATTTAGGGCCTCCAAGCCCAAATTTTGACTAGCTCATTGCTCCAATTGAATCTGGTTTGTATTTTATCTTTCTTTTTCTGCTTCAGTTATCACATGCTTGCTATAAATGACATATTTATGATGTATAAATTTTTATTTATTTGCTGATGTAAATTCTTTATGTATATTTTTGCGTTATAAAGCACAAGAAAAACACAAAATCAAAGAAAACCATGAACTTGTAGTTATAAATTTCGAGCACCCTATCACATTACATCATTAAAATAAGGAGATTTGAGGAGTTTAATTGTTAGAGTTTTTAACAAATTAAACAATCATCAACAATTTGTCTCTGCAATAAGGGCCACATGCCTTAGAAGGTTTGCACAAGTATTTTAGCGAGGAAATGGGGCCAACAACTTGCTCAGATTGTATAAAGACTGGAGTGTATTGGGGCAACATGTTGGGATGCCCTGAAGTGGAGGCCAGTGGGAAGAATCAAGGAGAAAGGAATGCTAAAGGTGATGAGAAGAAGTCTCTCAACTAAGATGTGACGGACAAAGGTAGTTTCTAGCCCCAAGGACTGTGGTTTGGTGTGATAAGTTACAATTGCGTGTGCTGCAAAGTAAACCTTAGATTAACAATTTTGATGGATTGTTTAAGGGATGGTTTGTATGCCCTAGTTCAATCACGTTATAAGGTTTTAAGGGATTGTGTGAGATTTGGTTTGTAATCCCTAAGAAATTTCATCTTGTTGGAGCAAGAAAGACGTTGAGAGGGTAGTTTATGTGTTCCCTAGGTATAATGATAAAGGAGCAAACTTGTCATTGCTAGAGGGAAACCTTTGAAGACCTTATGAGAAATGAATTTTTTTGTGGCAAAGTATTGCTAGAAGGAAGTTGTTAAATACCCTAGAAGCAAAATTATTTGGAGCAACAAAGGATTATTAGAGGGAAGGCTATGTTCAGTCTTCTTGGAGAAGTAAGAGAATTGATAGAAGGTGTTCTAGTTAGCTGAAGATGCAAGGAATTATGGAGTAAAATAAGTACTTGTGAGTAGCATAAGAGGTGGCAAACGACCTACCAGGTGTTCAAGGTACATGGACTGAAAGGGCTAGTATGAGATTTTCTTCAGCAAGTAATTCAAGTGTGTCTTCTTCAAGGGTATATTGATAGTCATAAGTTGTTGAAATCAAACCATAATTGTTCTTGTATCAGGGATAATTGTAAGGGCCATGATCCTTGGTATGGGAGCCCTATGTTTGTTGTATTAAAGTTATAATATAACAAGTTTTAGGTTGTGTAAATTTATTGTATACTTCATTGATTCATTACTGTACATTTTCCACTGTGTAAAGTGCTTGGTGTTGTGTCATTTTACTGTGTTTGTGATAATGTTTTAGATATAGACCTAATTTTGAAGTGTCAAGGAAAATCAACATGGTTTCAGAGCTAATTTGAAGGGACAACTAATTTAGAGTGTGCACAACTTACAACTCAAGAGGGAGTTGGTTTCGTTTTTCTTGAAGGACTAGCAACATGGCTAAGTTGGTAACGAGTTTGAGGCACGAAGATAGATTAGATGAATTTTCTAATTATATTCCTTAGAAGGAAAGGATCAAGCTTGTCTTGTTGGTAAACAAGATTTGGGAGTTTACCAACAAGGAGATAAAGAAATCAAGTGACCTTAAGGGTTGGAAGTTTATGAAGAGTTGGATGCAAAGGTGAAGCTTATTATCCTAGATAGTGTTAAAGATCACTTGATACATCATATGACCAAGAAGAACATTGCATGTGGGATGTGGAAAGCTCTTCAAGATTTGTTCTAGAATAAGAAAAAGAACTTGTTGTTGGTATTAAGAGAGAAGTTGAAGAGAACCAAGATGTTGGATGGTAAAGGCGTGGATTTGTATCTAACAAGACTTTCTCAACTTTTAGATGAGCTTTCTGCCATCGGTGAAAATGTTCGAGAGTTTGAGCTAGTGAGGACTGCTTTGCAGGGTTTTTTCTAGGAATGGAATCCATTTATAAAAAGGATCATCACTCAAGAAACGACGATATATTGGAATAGGTTATGGGATGACTTCATCCAGGAAGAACTACGAGATGAGGACCTTAATAAGAAGAAGAAAACTTATGATGATAATGTGGCTCGTATAGGGAAGATGAGATAATGAGAAGAGGAAGGGAAAGAAGTAGCTAAGGTTGCTACATCTTATGGTGAGCTGGATGAATTCTCAAGAAGTTTCAAGGAGGAATTTGCTTTATTCTCTCATTTCCCTAAGGGTGACATCAATGAGATTTCATGGTATGTGGAAAGTAGAGCATCGAAGCATATGGCAGGTTCACATGATTTTTTTGGGACTATAACTAAATGGGACTCGAAGTTGCACACAGAGTTTGGTGACAAGAATAAGAAGTCTTTCAAAGGGGAAGGTGTTGTGCCATTCAGGATGGAGTCAGGTAGAAGGTTATGATTTCAATATGTACTGTGAATACCAGAGGTTAGATACAGTGTGTTGTCATTCCCAGTGATCAAGGAAAAGGGGTTTGAGTGATTTTCCAGGATGGGAAAATGAAGCTCAGGACTAGAGGCTCTAACTCTGCTAGAGATATCATTGGAGTTAAGGAGCATGGTCTATATCAAATAATGATAAATCCTATAGATAAGGGAAAGAAGCAGGTTCACGAGATTCAAAGAGAGTCAAGTTTGAGTGGGAGTATGCAGGTTTAAAGGGAGAATATGCAACCGAAGAAGAGTGCATGGTCAGTGGGGAGTAAGGAGAGTTGTATTAGCAAGAAGGAATCATGGAATGAGTTGAAATAATTTCAGGAGAAGAAGAAGTGGAAAGATTTTGGAGGCAGGGACACTACCAGGGACAATGTGGTTCATTCTACCAGGTATGTTGTAGTAGTGAATGCAGGATATTGGGATAGTGTCGTTGATGGCGATGAGATATTTACGAGTCATGGAAGTAACTCCCTCACTACGATAGAGTGTTGAAATGTGTATCTTGGGAGGTACTCCCACAAACCCTAGGTTATTGAATTTGTGAGGAGTTGACTCAGAAAAAAGGGTTTTGTGGGCAATGTACCAAAAGTTGTGGGTGCAAGACCAATGATAAAATTGATTGTTTAATCATTGAAAGCATGTGGGGTAGCCTTGAAGGGCTAAGGGGCACCTAGGGCTTTGATGATGTGGAAAAAGATGAATGAAATAAATCTCATTTCTTATATTAGTTGGGTTTTGAAAAGTTAAACTCAAGTTGGATTGGGCTAAAGGTCATGCCCCTTGGTGTAATATGAGACCACCAAAGACACTATAAGTAGAGGATAGTTTGAACTCATTTGAACCATCAGGGAGATGCAAATTTCTAAGGAGGATGAATTGGAGCATATGTGGTCTGGTTCAAGTCTGTGATAGTGGCTAAGTTTGCTCAGGTTCATGAAGATGTATCTCTTTGATACTCAACCCTCAAGTAGGTCCATTGTACATGTTTTGGAGGTCTAATTCTGTCTAGTTGGTGACCTTGTTTAGGGATTCTTTTCCACATGATCGACCACGAAAGGTCTGTCCCTAAGTGGCCTAAGTTCTATGCATAATAATGAGGATTGAGACCCTCAAAAGATGACATCCTATTGTAGTTTGTCTCTAAAATAAGGGCAGCATGCCTTAGGAGTTGTGAACATGTATTTCACTGAGGAAAAAGTGTTGAAGACTTTCTCATATTGTAGAAAGAATGGAGAATATTGGGACTATGTGTTAGTATGTCTTGAAGTGAAGGAAAGTGGGCATAATAAAGGAGAAAGGAGTGTTGAAGGTGATGAGAAGAAGTTTTTCCACTAATCCGTGTTCGAAAATTGTAGTTTCCATCCCTAAAGAATGTGGTTTGGCGTGACAAGTTATAGTTGTGTGGGATGCCAAGTAAGCCCTAGATCAGTCATCTTGGTGGAATATGTGAGGGATAGTATGTATGCCCTAGTTTAATCACCTTCTAGGGTGTTAAGGCACTGTGTAGGGCATTTTATTTAAGCCCTAATAATTTTCATCTAGGTGGAGTAAGGAAGATGTTGTGAGGGTAGTTTATGTGAGCCCTAAGTACAATGATAAAGGAACCTTCTTTTCATTGCTGGAGGGTAGATTTTGAAGATCTTATGAGTAGTGAATTTTGGTGTGGAAAAGCATTGCTAGAAGGTTGTTGTTAAAGTCCTTAAGAGTATTATACTTTGGAGAAACAAAGGATTGTTAAAGGGTAGCCTATGTTCACTATTATTGGAGTAGTAGGAGGATTGATAGAAGGTGTTATGGACAAATGAAGATGTAAGAAACATAAGTATTTGTGAGAAACATAAGAGGTAGTAAAGGACCAACCAAGTGTTCAAGGTACATGGAATGAAAGGTTTGATGTGAGATCTCCTTCAACATGTAAGTCAAGTGTGTCTTTTTCAAGGGTATATTGATAGTCATAAGTTGTTGACATCATGCCCTAGTTGTTATTGTATCAAGGTTAACTGTAAGGTCTATAATCCATAGTATAGGAGCCCTATGTTTGTTGTATTAAAGTTGTAACATAACAATTTTTGGGTTGTGTAAATTTCTTGTGTACTTCATTGATTCACTATTGTAAATTTTCCACCATGCAAAGTGCTTGGTGTTGTGGCATTTTAGTGCGTTTGTGATAATGTTTTAGACATAGATATGATTCTAAAGTGCTGAGGAAAATTCAATAGTTGCTAGGTTTGATCTTGGGCATCACTGAGATTACAGTAATGAGTTACCAATTCACCATGGTAAAAAAAAAAATCTTCGTATTCGACATAGAAAAGGTTCATAAGGTATGAAGAGCATGTTGCAGATGTTAAGCATGATATGAACCTCCTTATGGTGGCTTTGGTAAACATGCTTGGAGTCAAAGAAAACATAGGTTCCAATTCAAAGATCAGATAAGAGGGAAAGTTAGGGGATTGAGAAGACCTAGAGGAGTTTAAGAAACAACTTGAAAAAGGACAATCTAGCTCAAATGTTGTGAACCATTCATAGTCCCTATTTAAGATGAAAGTGAGGGTTGAAATCAAGACATATGAAAGTGAGATTAATGATTTGAAATTGAATCACTAGTTGCAACAATTAAAGGTTTATATTAGTGTTGACCACATAGAGGAGGAATATAAAATTTCTTTCGCTTATTTGAACCTAGAGAGCCATGCCCTTAACTAGTGGGAAAACCACATAGAAGCCCTGAGGATGGAGGGGGTTCTCCCAATAAGTAAGTGGGAGGAATTCAAAATTCTCACGAAGTCCCAATTATACCCTATTGGATATGTAGAGGACTAATGGATTGAGTAACATTACTTTAGGCGGAGATAATGGAAGAGTGTATAAGAGTATAACATATATTTCAGGAAGATTTTAATAATGTTGGGTATCCCTCATAAGAACCCAAACATACCTAGGGACCACACGTTCATCTGCTAAAGGGAGTGATGCTTTTCAAACCTAGAATGGTGAACGATTCTCATGTATAAGCACAATACTTAGAAAATGTAGGCCACAAAAAAGGGAAGTCAAGTGGTTCAAAGAAGAAGGAAAACTAAGAAGTTTCTAAAGAGGGGATGAAGAGATGGAAAGGGGGAAGGACAAAAAACAAAACACACCACACTAGTGCAAAATTTTTAGCAACCACTGCAATTTATGTAACATTGATGATCACATAGATGAGAAGTGTTAGAAACTACATCTAGAACTCAACCTAAAGAATCAAAAGAATGGGAAGAAGAAAAACCTCATGGCCATAGATTCAAGTAATCAAGTAGAAAGAAACTCAGATGTGGATGAGAATGTTGTTACACATAAGTGAAAATGGGGGGTGAACATGAGTATATTTCAACAACAGGAAGAGGAGGAGATGACCCAACCCTTCAATATAAATATATAGGTCAAGAAGATAAAAATTGATGCTCTGTTTAAGACAGGATCATAGGAAAATATCATTGCAACAATGCTGGTTAAAAAACTGGGATTGGAGGTTCAAGATCATCCAAGTCCATATCCATTGAGGTGGGTAAATAAGGATGCAAAAATCAAGGTAAAAGAATAGTGAAATCAAATTTGATATCAATGTTGATTTTCTTGATGAAGTAGAATTGGATGTAGTTCCACTTGATGTTTGTGGAGTGGTGCTTGTGAGTCCCTATATGTACATACGAAATGAGACATTCATGCAGAGATCTAACCAATACTGCATCATCAAGGATGGAAATACTTCATCATCAACATGCATAAGGGAAACTATAAAATTTCACTGGTAAATGCCAAGAAAGCCAAGAAAATAATCAGTTAGATAGAAGTGTGTTTTACTATTTTTAAGAGAAAATCAATTTGTAAAAGATTCAATGAGAGCAAAGGAATACCTAGAGGGGTGATAGTAAGGAACAAGACAACTAAAAGAGTTGCTAGAGGAATACATTGAAGTGTTCTAGGAGCCTAAAGGGATACCACCCAAGAGGGAAGCATATTATGAGATACAACTATTGTAGACTCTCTATTGCAAAACATTTGGTTGTACATGTGGTTCATAATAGAAGACAATGAGGTGAAGAAGCAATTTCAACCACTTTTTGAGCAGGTTGTTATTCATTCAGGTACCTCACCTTGTGGGTCATCTGATAATTGTATATAAGAAGGATGGGCCTTGGTGAATGTGCATTGATTACATGTCATTGAACAAAATAATTCTCAAGAAGGATAGATGATCTATTGTACCAATTGTAGCAAGAAAAATAGTTCACCAAGTTGGACATAAAATCAAGGTATCACTAGGTTCAAGTTAGAGAAGAAGATATTTCGAATTTTTCCTTCAAAATCAAACAAGGTTGGTATAAGTGGTTAGTCATGCCATTTAGTTTATGCAATGCACCAACTAGATTCATGATGTTAATAAATGACATATCAGACCTACATTTAGATTCATTTGTGCTTGTATATTTGGATGATATATGGGTATATAGTGCTACTTGGGAGGAGCACATCTCAAATTTAATGCAAGTGCTAAAGACATTGAAGAAGAACTAGTTGTTGGAAAATATCAAGAAATTTGAGTTTGCACAACAATATTTGGTGTATTTAGGATATATGATTAGTGGAAGAGAGCTGAATATAGATCTTGTCATGATGGAGGCCATAATGAAATAGTTGGTGTCTAACAATATTTTGGAGTTTAGGGGTTTCGTTGGGGATTCATATTACATGTGAAATTCATAGCCTCATTTTCATTAGTAGGAGCACCACTCCATGCCATAACAATGAGTGGAAAGATTTTCTAGTGGGGAAAATGTTAGCAAAAGGCGTTTGAGTAGTTAAAGAAGAAAATCAATTAAGCACTAGCTTTTATATTATTGAAATTGTAATAACCCTTTCAAGTGGAGACATATGCAAGTGGGTATGGTATGGGAGAAATGTTGATGCAGGGACGAAGGTCTATATGCTACCATTTTGAAGTATTTCATGGGGTGGTTCTTAAATAAGGAGCTCTATTCCCTAGGACAAGGTGTGAAAAAGTGGAAACTCTATCTAATGGGAAAGGAGACAATGATCCACACAAATCACTAGCCGTTATAGTACCCGTAGGCCCATAGTAAGTTACAATAGATTGGGAATTACAAGTGTATAGGGATTTTAAAATAGTTTCATTTAGTGATAAAGTACAATAAGGAAAACACAAACAAGTTGGCTGAGATGCTTTCAACACCACCCACATCAAAAGATAACAACTTTTGGAAATTTGATGCACATGGAGTCTTCCACCCAGAATGCATACATAGCGACATACATAGAGGATGCAGTCTCTAAGGAGGTGTTTAAATAATTGCATAGCCAAAGCCATGTGCGTGATGGTGATAAAAAAATTGATGGTCATCTCCATAATGGATTACTATACAGGCTGGACAAGTTATGTGATTTTGAAGGTGAGTAATTGTAGCTAATTAGAGAGGCTCACACCTCCAATATTGCAGGGAATTTTGGTTAGGAAAAATAGGGGCCAAAATATATAGGTTGTTGGCATTTTTTTCATTGATGGAAAAGGAAAAGCAAGAGCACACAAGGTATACTTGGTGTGCTTTATATGTTGATTAGAAATGAAGTTGATGGCAACAAAACACCAAAGGAGTAGAAACAAGAGAACATGGGTATTGCATTTGAGAATGAATGTTTTTCATGCATATGTGATGTTGACTTGTACATTGTGTTGTAAGGTTGATTGTACATGGCAGGCACTGTTAATGAAGGAGTTGAGCTTAGTTATCCTTGTGATCTTGAGGTATGCATATGGTGCTTCTTGTTATGCTTGCTTGACAGAAGTTGTTATGTTGTTTTGCATATAGTGTTGAGTCATGGAAATGGAACAAAAATAAGTGTGGTCACCATATGTGTGTGAGAAGGTGATTTTGATAGAGATATGTTGCTTGTTAACAACAGGGTAAAGGGGCATCACAATTAATGTATGCACGTTTGAATAGGTATTGTTGATGCCATTCTTGTGTTGATGCAAGTATTGTTATGCTTTGGAGGTGAAGGAGGACAACTTGTTAGAGATTTCTTTCATATGTTGTTATTTCATGTTGATCTTATTGCATGTTGATGATGTTGCATGTATTTCTATGGAAAAGGTGCAACAAAGTAGGATGGGAAAGGGTGTCATTGATGCCATGGTTGTCTTAGAGATCTTATGTTACACATCCTTGGTGGTTAGATATGCTTGTTGATTGCTGATGAAAGAATGATGCAAATATTGTTATGTTGTAGATATTGTTGTGATGTAAGGAAAATATCCAAGGAAAAGACATGATGCACGACAAAGGCAAAGGTATAAGGCAAAGACAAAGGCAAAGGCAAAGACATAGGAAAAGACATAAAGGCTGTTTTTATGCTTGTGATATTATGATGTGTTATAGTTGATGATGTATTACTAATGTATGTTGAAAAGGATATGCTTGCTATGCTTGTTGATAAAATCATTACAAGTAGCTAAAAATAATATTTGGTGAAGCATTTATTTATTTTAATATTCAAAATATCAAAAGGTGTGAAACGAATGAGTGGAATGCTAAGAGACAATTCTTTTCACTTCATATTCTTGTATGAAATACTAATAACCATCAAAGTTTGTTTATAAAAATATGTGCTTTTGGAAGGACTGAATGGTAAGAGAGTTAGAGAATATGAGAGCTTATTGAGGTGTTGTCTATTAGTTACTTGACACATATATAAAGCTAATGTGAAGACGATTTGAGAAGAAGAAGAAAAATAGACAGAGACGAAGATATGTAGAGTTATAGATCAAGTAAACTAACATGTTATTTATTATATGTACCAGGGTATTGCAACCTCCTTTCAAGTTGTAGTTTGAAAAAAAATAGGTTGGAGCCTATTGAGGTAGGATCCTCCTGTGGCTTGTAGCCTACAAAAAAATTGTGGGAGTTGGAGAATCCTTGAAAGTTGAATCTTGTAGAAGAATTAAGGTAGCAACCTCATGTAGGTTGGAGCCTACATAAAATCATATGTAATATGGGAGTAGGATATTTCCTTTGCATCATAACAATACAATATTCATGTTTTTCTCCCTTGATGGGTTTCCACTTATATCTGGTGTCCATGTGTGTTTGATTTTATGTAATGAGTTGATGTTATAGTTTACATATTGCATGTTTTTCAAAATTTAAATCTGCGGTTCATAAGATGTTAAGTCTCTTATTCAATAGTTCACTTAACCATTGAAAATATTAAAATATTAAAATTAAATTTTTCCATGAATGCACTAAAATGATTCACCCCCCCCTCTCAGCTTAGTCAAGGTTTCAACAATTTGTATTAGATCCAGTTCCTTCTGTGTAAGCCTAACAGATAGAAGGTAGACTTGGTTGAGTCATGGACTATCAAAGTGTACCTTTGCTTATAACAACAAAATTCCATGAATGGCGAGATAAGGTAAAAGCATAATTTATAGCTTATGGACCCTATGTATGGAAGCTAGTGTGTGAAGGATATTGCAAAGATCTCCCCTCTACACAAGAACAACACTGGAATGCTTAAGACAAATGTACAATATATAAAAAACTTCATAATAAGATCTTGAGATGGTTATAAACCTTAAATCTGTAAAATAAATTTGGGATAGGTTGCAGCTCATGCATGAAGAAGATTCTGGTAGCAACAATGTAGAAAAGGAAAAGAAAAAGAGGAAAAAGAAAAATTCCCTTCAAAGAGAAAGTGTTAAATCAAACAAGACATATTATGCTAATGTGAATGTACCTGATTCTGATGAAGAAAATACAAATGAACATCAAGCTAGGTTTGACTCAACATTAGCTAAAATAGATAGACTTGTAAATAAGAGAAGAGACCATAAGAAACTGTTATAGATATGCGATGAAAGAGAACATGAATTCAAGGATGAAATTATTAGCTTGAGGATACATCTTTTTTTTTTTTTTTAACCAAAACGAGTATTTTATTAACGGATGACCGAGACCAAATTCAGTGTTACATTTCTGATCATTATACAGCAAATTCTGCTACTGAGAAAATTCAATGAGCGGTATGGATTGCGACTACCTTCCCATCGAATTTAGACTGGCTAAGATCTAATTCTTAAACAAAAAAGGAAGAATTGCTTTACGGAGTAAAGCCAGGGAGGAGGGAGCCGAAGGGCGACTTGGCCGAGACCGCGAATAGGATCTGCTTCGAACTGAGAGCCCCTAAATTCAGAACAAACTACTTGCCTTCCCACTGCTTCCAGAACCTGGAAAATTGACGTCGCCTCCCCTGTTTCTTTACTTGGAGGAAGTAAATTCGAAGAATTGGTTTTAAAATAGAACCTCCCGATCTTTAAATGATCAATCAAACCTTGCTCACTCCTTTAAGTCTGAAGAAGATGCTCTCACTGCTCCTTGCCCAGATTAAGGGATGGCTACCATAATCGGTTCGCCTGAGTTTATGCTTATCATGCTCTTTTCTAGATTGCATCCAATATTAGCCAGAGAGTCGGCTTCTGAATTCAATTCTCTGAGAATATGGTAAATTTGGACTAAAGGGATTTCCCTCAAGAGTCTGATCACTCTTGACATCTGTTTGTTCAGAACTGGATCATTAAACCTTTTGTTTTTCCTTAAGGCTTTGATCAGCAATTCTGAGTCTCCGAACATTGCGATTTCCTTTGGATTACTCTTTCTGGCGAGTTGGCAGGCCTTTAAGAGGCTAAGGACTTCTGCCTGGTTGTTGGTTTTTATTCCGAGACCCCACCTGAAACTCTCTTTGCTTCCGTTCGGGAGATAAATGATCCCCCCCGCCCCTGACCTGCCTGGATTACCTTTCGAGGCTCCGTCAAAAAAGATAGTGCATTTTCCTTGAGATTTCCACCACTTCTGGAAGCCTTCTAAGTTGTCTCGAATCTGCCAATTTTCCTTGAGGAGAGGACGAGAGAATGAAGAAGGGCTCGATGTGGGAATGAAGCCACCCAACCAGATACATTCTTCGTCTCTTAGGGAGTTATCTTTAACGCTGAACTGTCTCAAAGTCTCTAATAGCAGATTCTTGGCTTTTTCTGCAACCTTTTCAGCTGATATTTCTGTTTGGTTGAAGATTATATCATTCCGGGAGAGCCACAGTTTCCAGCACACATATTTCGGAACTGCTGTCCACACCTTGGACCAGAGGGACTTGGCAACGATGCTATGGGGATATCTAGCTTTCTAGGACAAGAACATTTCTGATATTGAGCTGTTCACTGGAGGTCTAACATTCAGACCGGCCAAGAAACTTGTCCAAGTCTTCTGAGCGTACTCACATTCAAGAAAAATGTGCACTGTAGTTTCCAGGGCTTTTTTACAAAACACACATCGGTGTGGACCGACGATGTTCCTTTTACAAAGGTTCTCGCCAGTAAGAATTTTGTTTTGAAACAAGGTCCAGAAGAAGAAATTGATCTTCGGGATACTGAAGCACTCCCAGATCTGCTTCCACACTCCTTCCGGGTGCACTGAGTCATTTTTACTTTGCATTTGTAAATACCCTTGTTTGGCAGAGTAGACCCCTGTTTGTCCCCAACCCCAAGTGTCTTCCTCATTCTTATGCACAGGTGCAAAATCTGCTATTTCAGCTGTAAAAAGGTTTAACTGATCGTTTAAATGCTCAGGAATGTTGGGCAGAATCCAGCTCTTCCAATTGCCGTCTTCTTCCCACTCCACGATGTCCTCGATTTTCCTGATTCCTCTTGCCCTTAGCCAAACTCTTAAATCTGCTATTTCATTTATCTCTGAGAGAGGGGGGTGGCCCATGATTCGGTCCCTCCACAACCATGTCTTTTTGCCATTACCAGGAATTTTATACAGATGCCTTCGGAAAAAATCGATCCCTCTACAACAGAGTCTCCATGCCAGAGTTCCTTTTGGAGAAGAAGCGGGATTGAAGGTAATGATCGATTTGTTTCTGAGATATTTGAGGATTAAAATCTGGCTGATTGGGTGCGTGGGCTCAGAGGTTAGCTGCCACAGAATCTTACAGCCCAGCGCTAGGTTAGCTTGAAGCGGGTCTCTAATTTGCAGGCCGCCCTCATTGATTGGACGCTTCACCAATTCCCAATTAACAAGGTGGAAGCGATTACTGTTCCCCTTACCACCGCTCCACAGAAAGTTCCGAATTAGGCAGGAAATTTGATCTGCTATTTGCCTTGGAGCCAACAGCAGAGAAGCTTGAAAGGTAGGCAGCGCGGAAAGAACCGACCGGATGAGAGTGAGCTTTCCTCTAGAGGAGAGCCAGACTCTGCCCCATGCAACTATCTTCTTATTAAACTTGGAAATTACCTCCTCCCACAAGTTGTTCCGGTTGGATCCCATCATCAACGGAAGACCCAGATATTTTATTTTGTCCCATTCAGCGAAACCTTTGAAGCCCAGCTCACTAGCTATCCTATCAATGGTTTGCTGATCAGAGTTCCAACCATATACTGCGCTCTTCCTTTCACTGATGAGGGCTCCAGTGACGCTGCAATATTTTTGGAGGATAGACTTGAATGCTTTAGCCATTCTCAAGGAGGCGCCGCCCAGCAGGAGTGAATCATCAGCAAAAAGCGCATGATTCACTGGAGGTGCTCCTTGCACGATTCTTATCCCAGGAATGGTACCACGATGCTGCTCCTGAGTTAATTTCCTGCTTAATGAATCTACCATCAGAATATATAGAAAGGGAGACAGAGGGCAACCTTGCCTCAGTCCCCTAGTAGCGGAGAAGAAATCTGTTGGTCTCCCGTTCACCATTGGTGCGATCCAGACATTTTCTATGCAGGCTTTGATGATATTTATAAAATCATGACTGAACCCGAAGGCTTCAAGAACCCTGAGCAAGAAAGATCGATTAACACGGTCAAAAGCATTACTCATATCTAATTTGATAATCATACCTTGTTCTTTCCGAGCATGGCTGGAATGGAGGGCCTCTTGAATTTGGATAACATTATCGAGAATTTGTCTACCTTTCACAAATCCACCTTGAGCTGGAGAGATAAGTTTTTGTAGGAGAGGCTTGATCCTGTTAGCCAGCAGCTTGGCCACGATCTTATATGATGAATTACACAGGGAGATCGGCCTGTATCTGTCAAACGATCTTGGGTTAGTTTCCTTGGGGATTAAAGCAAGGAATGTTGATTTTGTACCCCCTCCCATTTTTGCTTTCCTCAAGACTCCTCTTATCATTCTGAAGAGGTCGAATTTGATGATCTCCCAACAAATCCTATAAAAATGAATTGAAAACCCGTCGGGGCCTGGGGCTTTATCAGGGTCCATGGACCAAACTATATTGGTTATCTCTTCTTCCGTTACTGGGTTCATCAAAGAGACATTATCTTCCATGCTGACTAGATTGGGGATAGCTGAGAGAAACTCTGTTTCGTCCTCCTCCTCGCCATTTCTTTCTGCACTAAGAAGGTTCCGAAAATGATTTACTGCTGCCTCTTGAATTTGGGCGAAACCTTTGTATACCTGACCGCTGGAGCTGATTATTTCTGCAATATGGTTGCGCGAGAGACGGGCCCTGCACTGTCTATGAAAATAAGAGGTATTTCTGTCCCCTGATTTGAGCCACAGGCTTCGAGACTTTAGACGCCAATACTCTTCTTCCTTCCTGAAAGAGCAATACACATTCTTTTGAGCCGATTTTTCTTTGGCAAACTCCGTGACCGAGGGAACAGAATCCTCCATATCGAATTGTATTCCTTCCAATTGAGTTACGGCCTCCTTCCTCTGCCTGTTAGGGGATTGCTCGGATTTTTTTATCCATGCTTTGAGAGCATTTTTTACGTTTTTCAATTTTTGTTCCCACACGAAGCTTGGGGAACCGTAAACTTCCATTCTCCATGCCGCTTGGACTGTTTCTAAAAACCCGTCCTTGCCTACCCAGAGAGGGTTGAAGCGGAATGGAAGGGGGCCTAAATCCTCTTCTTTTTTTAGACATATAAGGATTGGCTTATGATCCGATGTAAGTTTTGGAAGAATTTTAGTGAAAATAATTCTACCATCCATCATTAAAGAACTGTTGATAAGGAACCTGTCTAATCTGGCTGAGATATGATTTTCTCCGGTTCTATTATTTGTCCAGGTGAATTTACCCTTCACTGGTTTAAAGTCTACCAAGTCCCAGCGCTGGATCAAATTGCCCACTGTTCTGTTGAAAGGATCTCTGGACTGGATCCCTCCTTTCTTTTCTTACGGATCTAAAATTATGTTCAGGTCCCCTCCTATAACCAAATTGGTAGGACTGATTTGCTCTAAAAAATCTGCGAGTGACCTCCAGCATTCTTTCTTCTCTTCATAATGAACTGGGACATATAAATTAAACAGGGCGAGGGTGAGATTACTTACAGTGTGACGCAACTCTGTGAAAATCCAATGTTGTGTCGCTGAAAATCGTTCTAGGGAGAAGCTTTTAGTCCATAAAGTACCTAAACCTCCAGCTGTTCCCCTTGCACTAACAGCCTTTCCTGAGTCAAATTTCCATTTAGTGACGCTGGTGTTTAGAAGGGCTTCCCCTTCTACTTTGGTCTCTTGGAGCATAAGGATGTCCGCGGTCTCTATCTTCAGAAGATCTTTGATAGCCTCTGCCTTGTTGGGATTACCCAGACCCCTACAGTTCCAAGAGATCATCTGCATCATTTACCGCTTGAAGGGGTAGGCCCTCCTCCTTTGGAGGTCCTTGGCCTGACTGTTCTCCCTAGGGTCATTTCAATCGTTACTTGACTGCCAAGAGATTTTTGTTTTTCTGACTCCTCTTCTCTGGTTTCCTTATTTGTTCTTCGTCCGACCATTTTTGTTGACTTTTCTAGAGATTCATCGTCTGATGACCCAGTATTCTCTGTTGATTTTTTCTTTTTTTTTTGATTATCTCTGCGTATGATGGGGAAGAGATTTTGCCTGGAGCGATGCTTTGAGTGTTGCCTGGGTCTAGGGTTTCCATATTCACAAGCTGTAATGATTCTTCTTCCCCTACTTCCGGTGGATCTGGAGGAGGCGCGAGGGCTTCAAAAGGATTTTTATCTCCCTCATTGTCCTTTGGTTCACTACTTCCGGCGTTTTGATTACTTGTGCTTCCGTTATCTACTTTGCTCTCAGGCCCTTTCGCCTTGCTTTTGTTGCTTTGCCTGTTTGCTGATGTCTTCTTTGCCTGTTTCCATTGATCTTCTTTTTCCTTCTCTGTTGTCTCCCCACTTCTTTTTTTGCAATATCTAGCAAAATGCCCATACTCATGGCAGAAACGGCACTTAAAGGGCAACTGTTCATAATCAAGCTCTTGGATGTGAGTCCAGTTTGCCACCGAGAGCTGAATCGCTTCGGGTAGTCCTATTTCCAAATCGACCTCCACACAGATCCGGGCACAGGAATACTGATCCTTCCTTGGGGCTTGGTCGATGAACTTTCCGAGAGCATTTCCAATGGATTGTAAAGAGCCTTGATTCCAGCAATGCAGGGGAAGATGCGGGAGGCGCACCCAGACCGGAACCGCCTTAGGCACGTCTTGCGCTGGGTCGAAATCAGTTGACCATTTGTTCAAGTAAATTCCTTGGGGTCCCATGAAGTAAGGCCCATTTCTGAAGATCAGGCCTCTATCTTCTGGACTGTCAAACAAAAAAACAAAAAACCCTTTGCCCACAAAATAAATCTTGATTCCTTCGTTGACCAAAGGAAGCCAGTTCCTTTTAACCCATTATTCAACTGCTCTCGGGGATGGCCATAAACCGGTGAACTGACCGATCAGGCCGTTCTCTGCAAGATTCAGAGCTGATCTGCATATTTCTTCCTCAGGCAGAGCAACCTTGGGAATACTGTCCAGTTTCTTTACAAATTTCTGTTGCGGGCCAGAGACCGAGCGTTTACCAGAGGTAGAGACCAGGGCCTTGAAGGCCGCAACTTCAGGGGGAAGGGGGGGAGGGGCCTCAGGGCCACCTCCAGACGCCATGAGGAGCAGACGGGAGGGCGCAGGCGCAGGCGCGGCTAGGGCAGCGAAAATAAAATTTATTTTGATAGTTTGAATCCAGCTTGAGGATACATCTTGAAGAATCAAGGAGAATAGAATAGGTTATAAGTAGTATACTGAAGGAGAAATAAGAAAAATGCAAAATATTAGAAGTTGAGATTAGTTCAACAAGAAATGAACTATATGAAAATAATAGATTGTGTAAAAAGATAGAGAACGGGATTGTCTCCATGAAGAACTCAGATAAGGCAACCATTAAAGAGAATAAAGTAACTTCAAAAAGGGTTGCAAAAGAAGGTACTAGTAGCATGATTTGTAAAAAAATAAAATAAAAACAAGCAGTAGAACCAAAAGCAGAAGAATGAAACAAACAAAGTATACTTTGCAACAATGAAATCTACTCATAGAGATGGGGCTAGAAAGTTTGAGAGATTTCAAAGAAGTAAATATGTGTCATGCTTCTATTTCCCTAAACCTAGACATGTAGCAACAAATTTCAAGAGAAATAAAAAACAAAACTAATCAACATAAGAAGAAACAAACAAGAATGTTCCCTCAAGAAAGAAAATAGAGAAGAAAATCATCTACCAAGTACACAAATATTTTTTATGGTTAATGTTATTTGTGAAATTGATTTGGACATAAATAAGTTGAATAAAAATCGTATGCAAAGAAGGAGACGAGCACTAGAAAACACACATAATTTCGAAATTTTTTTGGTCATATCAGTTTATATTTATGTAGCAACCTTGGCCACATGGCCAATGACTGCCAGTTGCCTAATACACTAAATAATTCTAGACAGAAGATGGACGCGAATGCAAGTAGACCAAACAATGAGTCAAAAAAAGATGCATATAGGATAAGGAAACCCACTAAACTGCAGAAGAAGAAGAATAAGGAGCAACTTATAAATTCAATGACAAAATGAAGTCATCATGGCCTCAAGGGGAGCTACTCATGAAAGTAATGAAGAATCTTATTAAGGACAATGTTAGAGAAGCAACATCTCAAGGGGAGAGCAACCCTAATAGATTATTGACAATATATTATATGATTTGGAGTGACCCTGAAATAAAATTCTAATGATAAGGATGACTATGATTAGGTGAAAGTTCAAAAGGAGAGGTGATTGTAGGACCTTGTTATGAAGCATTCAAATACATCATCTATCATGTAATTTTCATGGCTTAGAATGAACAAAAATGAAATATGTAAAGGAAAGAAAATGCTCAAAATATAAGCATGCAACAACTGAACAACATATTCAACAAGAAAGTTAGAGTGTGAACACTGCACAAATTGTTGCACATTGCATAAAAATATTTAACATAATGAATATCCCTCCTCTCAATTTAATCAATGTTTCAATACAAGTATGTGTATTGGCCCAAGATGTAAGAAGATTTAGCTAGGTTCATAAGAGGATGCATAATTTGCTGTACAATCAATAATAGTAACAAGAAACATGGTTTATACCATCCCTTCTCAACATCCAATTGTCCATGAGAAAGCATTTCCATGGGCATTCTTGGATCTTGACCAACAATTAGGAAGAGACATGACTACCTATTTGTGGTATTTGATAGGTTCAACAAGATGTGTGTTCTCTTGCCTTGTAAAAGGACAACCAATGGGAAATAATTATCAAACTTGTTCTTTGGATAGGCCTAGGTGCATGTTAAGATACCAAGGAGAATCATTTCAGATACCTTTAGCCTGAGGTAGATCCAGGAACTAACAGGTTCATAAGAGGATGCATAATTTGCTGTACGGTCAATAATAGTAACAAGAAACATGGTGTATACCATCCCTTCTCAACATCCAATTGTCCATGAGAAAGCATTTTCATGGGCATTCTTGGATCTTTACCAACAATTAGGAAGAGACATGACTACCTATTTGTGGTATTTGATAGGTTCAACAATATGTGTGTTCTCATGCCTTGTAAAAGGACAACCAATGGGAAATAAGCATCAAACTTGTTCTTTGAATAGGCCTGGGTGCATGTTAAGATACCAAGGAGAATCATTTCAGATAGGGACACACTATTTCTTAGTGCATTTTGGACTAGATTGTGGAAGAAGATGCACTCAAAGTTGAAGAGGTCTACAACATTCCATCCATAGATAGATGGAAAAACATAAGTTATCAACAAGACTTTGGTGTATCTTTTGAGGGTTACAATCATAAGAATCTGAAGATTTGGGACAAAAATATGTATATATACAACACTCTTATAACAAGCAGTCCACACTTTTACTATTAGGTCCCATTTCAAAACTTGTTTTTACATATTTTCCACCTTAAAATTTGGATATCGCATATGGGAAATAAGGAGGAGTGAGGGAGGATCTCACAAGGGATTCTTTAAAGGTAGAGAAGTTTATGGAGAAGATCAAACCAATCCATTTGCATGTACATGAGACACTAAATATGTCATATGAAAAGTACAAGACCAGGCATGATCAACACAGAATAGAGAATTTAGTCAAGGTGAGAGATAGACTATGGTTAATCTTAGTGTCAGTCTTGGAAACCTTCCATCAACAATCAAACATGCTCTTACAAAGTGGTTTTAGGGTGTTGTTGGGTGAAACTATGTTCGTTTAATTCCGTTGTAGTACTTACCCAACTATTTAATTTATCAATCCGAGGTCCGTAGACTTACGAGACACATGCACTATATATGCAGGACTGAAGTGGAACTAATCTAATCTAATCTAATCTAAATTACTGAAATCAAATTAAAGCATTGAAACACTAACTAGGAAAGCATGAAATTGCATAAAGGAAAATAAATACAACATGTGAAGAAGTGAATGGCAAACCACAGATATGAGCTCATAACAATAAAACTATGTCAAATTATATTACAATAACTAAATTACAAATCATGAAAGAATCAAAGTTAATCTCCATTCTCTATTATTCATTATTCACTATCACAATGAAGAGAGAGCACTCTCTTATATACATGAGGAAGATAACCTTTCCATAATTACATTCAAATATTCTCTCAAGCACTCTCAACTAGTTTCCCATTATTACAAGATATCATCGCACAAATCTCTCAAACATGATCCCACAAATCTCTCTCATATCTTGGATAAGATATGTCTTCATGATTTTCTCCTTAGGATAAGATATGCCTCCATGATTTTCTCGATATGCCTCCATGATCTTCTCTTTAGGATAAGATATGCCTCCATGATTTTCTCGATATGCCTCCATGATTTTCTCCGTAGAAAAAGGCTTGCATAATTATCTCCTTGATATGGTGGAGGAGATATTAATTCTCCACATATTTCCTACATCACAAAACTCACATATTCTTGAGATATATATAAAAATATGTACATTTTCTAATAATTAATCATAAATTCACTTATAATACAAAAATGAATAAAATGGAAAATAAGAAGGTGAAACCCAAGTGTATGTAGGAAAGTGATATGATAACAGGTTAATGGGATGATGAAATGTAAGGAAAAAGGTGGATGAAAATATGACATTTCTGAGTCCCAACATCCTCCCCAACTGAACTTGTTGCATGTCCTCATGCAACCATGCATGGGTATCTTTTAAGAACATTTGGCATATTGAACTTTGGCTTTAGATGATGATGTCTTAAATGTTTCCAGGATATGTGAGAGACATTAGTAACAATTTACATTTTCTTATGGTTGGTTCTTGTGTGACAACCATGAATATGGTTGGTTCTTGTGTGACAACCATGAATACAAAGAATGTTGGTTCTTGTGTTAACAACATTCATTTCATTTTCTGTTCTCTTTTCTTCAATAATGTAAACACGCACTGGAAATCATAATGTGCATAAGAAAGCCCTTTTGTAATATTAATGAAGCATGCCAATATTGCGTATGAAACAAAGTGCAACAAAGTATCATTGGAAAATAAATGTTGGTGAATGGTAAATGGAGTGATAGTGGTGAAGAAATGGAATCATGGAAGTGAATATGTAGTGAATGTAGTTCTCCCCCCCTCAACTGAATTGGTTGCATGTCCGCATGCAACTTAACATGGCGCATGAAAGGAAATGTAGCATGGTGAGGGAATTTTCCAAAATATTCAAGTTAGCATATAAGGAATTGCATGATTAAAGATTAGAAAACAACATACCTCTACTTACCCAAGAATGATGAAGTATGCAATAGGAATGTAGCTGCTGCTGCTGCTGGATCAGGAAAATGTGACTGATGTAACCAGATCCTGGAGAATGAAGGAATCTGAACTGCTGATGCTGAATCATGGAAAAGATAAATGCTGAAAGTGGTACTCTCATAGATCAGAATGCATGCTGCTGTAACTGCTGAGGGAGTCATGAAAAAGTGTATGGTCTTCACCCGCTACAAACCCGATGGTACAATTCTAAACATGCGAATGAATGTGTCGATGTCGAGCATGAATAGAAATCATTGGATTACCGGCCATTGATGTATGCCATTAACCAATGCGAGGCAACTCACCATTGATGTCAATGAGTGCCAAGGTACCGGAGTACATCTTGCGAAGTGCGAATGAATGTGTCGAGGTCGAGCCACTTGCAAGATCTGAAGATCAAGGGACATTGATGTATTCCCATGATCGCCAGCGAGAGAGCTTGCCATTAAGGCATGCAAGCCTCTAGGTACTCAAAATGAACTCTAGTCTATTTCCCAGATAAGGTGCTGATGTCGATGGGGCAAGACTTGTTGAAAGGTGGGCCTTAAGGAATCCCACATCAGTCAACGCGAGTTTGTACAAAAAGATTTGGTAGGTCTATAAATGGAAAGAACCCACGGACAAGCAGTGTGGATCAACATGGCTAGGAAATCAAGGCAATGTAATCATGGAAAGGGAATGAGTTTTATTCAAAAGGCAAACTAGAAGGAAAAACGAAACTGAAAAGGATAAATGAATGTATGCGATTCAGAAAAATAGGCGTGCATGAAGTCGTGAAAGATAAGGAAATGGAAGATGGGTTGCAACACAAGGAAGGTCTAGGCGTTTGGAAGGAAAAAGGGAAGTAATCATGACGCAAAAGGTGTGTAGTGGAAAATGTCATGATATGTGCAGTGAAGAATTAGTTCCTTCAAGCGTCCAATGATGCATGTTTCATTGTGATTTCGAAAAATCACTTTGCATACTCTGATAAACTTAGCACCATTCCTGCATAAAAATTGTCATCTTTGTGTGCCATCTCCATTGATCATTCCTGTATGGAGTCACTCAAAAACAAATTAGCTCATTTTCAAGAATTTATGAAATGTCCATTTTTTAATTATTTTCCAAAATAACTCTAAGGTGTCGCATCATAATGTTGAGCTTTCTACATAAGCTTCTCGTTGTCCTACACATAACACCAATCTCATTTCACGTGTTAGTATATGCATCCTACTTTTGCCCACAAATTCACAAAAAGTCCAACATACTTTTATTTCCCCCCAACTAAAATTATTGCATGTCCTCATGCAATTTACTCATTAATTGTGCAACACTTTTTCAAAATGTTTTTATTGGTTTGCAGGAAAATTGATTTAAAATATTTGAAAAGACGTTGTATTTGTTAGGGAACAAGTAGTGAGTTTATGAATGAATGAGGGAAAATTTTTATTATGATCATTTTTTTATTTTTATATTTTTTTTTAATCAGAAAAAAAAAGGCACAACAATTTCTTCCTTACTTCAGAAGCAATAAACCTTTATATTTATACATTTTGGTGTCCATATCTAATTTCAGATAATAACCATCTGATGCAAACGAACCGCTGTTTGACATGATGTTGAAAATTTAAAATCAGAGACCTTTGTCACCATGATTTTGCATTCACATTTGCCTTGGATAAAAAAAATCACAACATTTACATAAATCCATAAACGAAGGAATGCAAGCTTGTCTCAAAATACAACACTTAAATGTCTAGAAAGCAAACTCTTAATGTATAATGATGGAGATTGAGAAAATATTATTTCCTTTCTAGTTGTAGCAACTTGCTCTGCCGATAACTATTTCACTTGACCAGAGTTCAATGAAAATAGATTGAGCATTGACATACGTTTCGGTCCCTTGTAAGATTGGTGTATCATTTCATCATAAATTCGACTTAAAGAATGATCTGTCTGCAACAAGATCTCCTCCAGTGGATCTTCCACGGGCACTGTTATGGATCTTCCACGCAAGTCCTCTCAATGATGTTTCTCCTTCATGGGAAATAAAGACGTCCTCTCCATTTATGTGGAGTGCCTGAACCAGTTTCTGATGCAGAGAAGTGTTCGAAGAAATCACAGAAAATAAAAATATGCAGAGAAATTAAATTTTGTAAAGATGTTTATGTGACAGAGTGCATTTGGCACTCAATTGTGTCTTCCTTTCGGTGAATATTCTCCTATCAGCGCAGTGATCCAATCTAGCAGCCACACCATATAGTTTACGCGCAGTTTTAGATTCGTCTCTTGATAGACGCACGAAGTTGTTGGCTGATCTATTTCCATGTTATAGAATGATTTCTAAGTTGGCTTACGCATGTGCTGGTCACGCAACAGTTTGTTGTAGGATGGGATGGGCAGAAAACCACACAAATTTGGATCACGATGACGCAACCAATTGCACACTTCATGGGAGGATATTAGTCTACTTCTCTTCATGATGCTACATTACACACAAGGAAGGGGCCGCCACTATTTTGAGTGGAAGGGGTAAAGGAGCTAGAATGTAGGACTTCCACTCCCATTTCAATGCGAGATCCCATCAATTTTTGTGATAATGGAGTCAAACATAGTCTGGAACCTGGTTTGCCTTTGCTAGAAAAGGTGTTTATGGAAGTTACCCACTTCCAGACCGATGTGAAACTTCATGTGAGTGTAAGCGAAACTTCGTGCGGTCATGCATAAGCTTTAAAATAGTCTCATAGGTAATCTCGGCCTGTTGACTTGCTGCTGCTATAGGCGAAGCCGAGTACTGATCCAATGATAGATCCAACAGGAGAAGCAGGGCGGCGATCCCCAGAAAAAGAAATACCCATTACGAACAATGTGATGAGAAACCAAGTCTGGTCCCAGAAGGGCAGTTCAGGGGGTATGGTGTAAACAATCGTGGCACTCCCCGGCTGCTGATGAACAACAGCTGGATTAGCAAGGCGTCAGAGCCACCGTGCCTTTAATTTGGTTATCCAAAGTGGATACTGGGATGTAAATTGTGTTTGCTCTGCTTCATTTGCAGCTTTCCCTCATTTATGGGTTTGAAGTTTCAGAGGTGAAGATTTAGGAATATGTGTTTGTGCAGATAAAGAAAAGCGAGTCAGCTGTTGGTAGATCGAATTGCGAGGAAGAGATGTCAGTGTGAAGACAAATAAAAGCGAGTCAAAAGGTGGGAAGGGGTGTTACAGAGGAGAAAGGACTACCTGAATGGCGGATTTGAGTGGGGATGCAAAAAAAACAAATTTTATTTATTTATTTTTTATTTATTTTTATTTTTATTTTATTTATTTTGTTATTTTTATTATTAACAGTCTAGAGAATGAAATTAACAAAAATGGTTAGTTTTAAATTTTTTTTTTTTTTAATCAAATGGACACAAAGATTCGCATATTGAAAGATATTTTTGATGAAGCATATTGCAAAACATTTATTTATTCCTGAAATTGGTCGCCTAAATCATCCCTATTTTCTGATCCTCAAGATCGTACAAAGACGCAGGAGGAGAGCATACTTATTCTAAGCAAAAATGAAACCTATTTTCTGATCCTCGAGATCGTACAAAGACGCAGGAGGAGAGCATACTTATTCTAGGTAAAAGCAGAACTAAAAATGAAAGCAAAAGCTAAATCTAAAAGCCTACCTACTCTATACTAATTAGAATTTACAAATTAGTTACGTGTAGTTAAACTTCCAATGAAGCCATTCACGTAGCAGTGACAACAATAGATTCAATAGCAAGTTTTCAAATGATGGATGAAAATATTCGCAAGTGAAGGAGTCTAGTGGCTGTATCTGTAAATCAACTAAAAAATAAAAAGAGGAATCTAATCTAATACTTACCTGGAACCATTGGTCGATAAAGCTTTGATAAGCACAGTTACTCTCACTCAGATCATGTTGTAACTCCTGTTCTTCTTCTTCTCCAATCTGCTGCTCTTCTTCCTCGATCTCCTGTTCGAATGATTGTTCGCCATCAGATACGCAGGATTCTTCAGACGTTGAGTCTTCATTTATTTCTTGGGGAGTAGTTGAACCTTTAATTCTTGTCAAGATCTCCTCTTCCAAGGAAGAAGAGATCCCGACTTCTGCTAGGATCTGAGTGAGTAGTTCCAAGCTGAAACTCATTGTTAAATCATGTTGAAAAAAACAAAAAAAATCAGCACACTAAAAATTGAATTAAAAACAAAAGGACCACAGAAATAATCTTGAATTCAATACTCAATTAAACCCTCTTACAAGGACTGCTCATTAATTGAGTAATTGAATGCTTCAATTATAACCATGAACCATGAATTCATCACACATTCTTCACAGTTGCGAAAATCAAACACACCTGCAGAAATTAAAATTCACACTTGCATAAATGTAAACACACCCTACATGCCCTGATCCATAAGAGGTCGAGCCCATTACGGTATCTCGAATGTGATGCGTAGGCTGTTCCCCACGTCTTACCGCCTTAACACCTCGGAGTTAGGAACATGTCTAAACACACTTGCATAAAAGAAATCAAACTAAACTTCAATCCATCGTGCCTCCCCGGCAACGGCGCCAAAATGTTGGGTGAAACTATGCTCGTTTAATTCCGTTGTAGTACTTACCCAACTATTTAATTTATCAATCCGAGGTCCGTAGACTTACAAGACACATGCACTATATATGCAGGACTGAAGTGGAACTAATCTAATCTAATCTAATCTAAATTACTGAAATCAAATTAAAGCATTGAAACACTAACTAGGAAATCATGAAATTGCATAAAGGAAAATAAATACAACATGTGAAGAAGTGAATGGCAAACCAAAGATATGAGCTCATAACAATAAAACTATGTCAAATTATATTACAATAACTAAATTACAAATCATGAAAGAATCAAAGTTAATCTCCATTCTCTATTATTCATTATTCACTATCACAATGAAGAGAGAGCACTCTCTTATATACATGAGGAAGATAACCTTTCCATAATTACATTCAAATATTCTCTCAAGCACTCTCAACTAGTTTCCCATTATTACAAGATATCATCGCACAAATCTCTCAAACATGATCCCAAAAATCTCTCTCATATCTTGGATAAGATATGTCTTCATGATTTTCTCCTTAGGATAAGATATGCCTCCATGATTTTCTCGATATGCCTCCATGATCTTCTCTTTAGGATAAGATATGCCTCCATGATTTTCTCCGTAGAAAAAGACTTGCATAATTATCTCCTTGATATGGTGGAGGAGATATTAATTCTCCACATATTTCCTACATCACAAAACTCACATATTCTTGAGATATATATAAAAATATGTACATTTTCTAATAATTAATCATAAATTCACTTATAATACAAAAATGAATAAAATGGAAAATAAGAAGGTGAAACCCAAGTGTATGTAGGAAAGTGATATGATAACAGGTTAATGGGATGATGAAATGTAAGGAAAAAGGTGGATGAAAATATGACATTTCTGAGTCCCAACAGGTGTCAAGGTCAAATTTTGTCATTTCAGTGAGTCTTCAAGTAAAATTTGATCACTAGGTCTTAGGTATAGGATTTGTTTTCCAAAGTCTTCCAAGTATTGGTCCATGTCACCATTCAGCTTAGTGTACCATAATTCAAAGAGTTCTTGTCATCATTTGAGGTTCCAATGGATCATTTTACACCTTGTTCGTGCTTCAGTTGTACTTGGGTAAGCCTCATTTCCCTCTCCTAGGGTTTTGAAGGTAATTTTATTGGATGGCCAAATGATCAACAAAATTTGTGTCCTGATGTTCATACACCTTCCCCTATCCCTAATATACCTTCTTAAACAATTCCCATCACTCATATCCCTCAAATTCATCATTTTCCCACAAACCCTAGTTTATTGCTACAATTTGACAATTTTCTAGGCTAAGCCTGTGTTTTGCCTTTTTGGACCCCTTCCCCTCACTCAATATTTGAAATTCCACTTTTCCCTACTTCCTAACATCCCTCCCTACTTCCAAAAATTTTCTCAATAATTTATAAGCCCCTCATCCCCTTCATTTCCCTTCATTTCTACAAATCCCCTGTTCCACATATCGGGATAGGTTTTCTTCAAACTATCTTTCTGAGCAATAAAATACGAATTTGACAAAAGTGAGAGAGGTTTTTGTCCATAATTTACCCAATAAGAAAAACCTCTTTCATTTTTTATAGAGGTTTCATGGTTTGGGAGATATGTTGAAAACATCATGGGCCTCAGAAGGATTGATGCACTTCTGGAGTGACCTTGGGAAAATCAAGATTGCTCCTAGCCTGGTTGGCCAAATGACTTGCTTGATGAGTCAACTAATAACTAGACAGAGAGAGATTTCCAATGAGCTATCATGAGCTCAATTTTTATTAGAGAAAAACCTTCAAAAGTTGACTGCAACAACACTCCACATTTAGGTAGCCTCATTCTGCACATTTTGACGAGTCCTGGAATATTTTACTTTTGGTAGAGAAACTGAACTCAAAATTGAAAAATTCAAGATTTTCTAGAAAGTAGACTCGATAATATTTCCAACACGCTATCACGCACCCAATTTGGACACCGGGAAGGCCTTCAAAATTCAATTGCAAAAAGGCGCTGCCATCAGGGAGGCGCTGCACATCAGAGGGTCGGCGCTGCGCATTAGGCAATTTTCTCCTATGTTAATTTACACTGGCGGTGTGCATCATTTAGGCACTGCGCATTGGGCAGGTGGCGCTGTGCATTGGCCAGTAACGCCTCAAAACCCTCAAATTTCACCTCTAATCACTCTCATTGCTGCATTTCTCCTCCAAGAAAGTAAGTAAACTCTCTTTTGATCTCACATAGGGTTTTTTATGCTTTGATGGTGGTTTTAGCATCCTAAAATTCAAAACCCTAATTTGTCTCTAAAACTACCTCATACACTACAAATTACAGTTGTTTATTCCCTATTCCCTAATTTCATTTTCCCAAAACCTATCTCCTAAACCCCATCCTCCCTAACTCCTTTTCCTTTCTCCTATCTCCCAAACCCTACCCTTCACATATCAAACCCTATACTCATATACCCCAAACCCTACCATACTCCCAAACTCTATCATTATTCCCAAACCCTATCATTACTCCCAAACCCTACATCATTCATTAACCTTACTTATTCCCCACATCCCTTTCCAATTCTTGTTCACCCTCACCTGCTTTCCTTTTTAAATCTCTTCATACTCCTCTCAGTCATCACAAGGGAAACAACTATAAAGTATGGAGAGGGATAGTGAGTATGACTATGAGAGAGAAACCCTTAGTGACAGTTCCATGGAGAGACTTAAGGAGAAAAAAGGAGCATGATAAGCTAAAGATCTTGGCTGAGGCTTCACTAGCCCAACAAAGCAATCAATGAGGGACCCATGTGCCAAATTTGGGCAAGTTTTGAGAAATTTTTGTCATTTTCAATTTTTGAAATTTTACAACACAGGAAATTCCGGCGCACTGCGCATTGAATTGGTGCATCCTCTTGACAAATGGATTATATATTTGGATTTAGCATCAAAAAATAAGTAAACCCAGAAAGTTTCATCAATTTTGGAGAAGATCTGGGCCACCAAAAGGGCAAAAAACACTCAAAAAATGCCCTCTCTGCCACTTTTTGGACACACAGGAACCAATCATGGGAGAATCCACTTTTGAAGGGGCAAATCAACTCCAAATCAGAAAATTCAAAGTGTTCCAAAAACTAGACAAGCAGAGCTTTCCAACAAGCTATCTTAGGCCTCATTTGGTGAAGTGGAAGGCCTCCAAAATCAGCCTTGAAGTGGCGTTGTGCATCAGGCTCAAGGCGCTGCGCATCAGGCAAATTTTTGCTAATTTTGCCTAAAAACTCAGAATTTCGTCCAATTTGTCTATCAGTTGACTTATCCTCTTCTCCTTGGTAAATGTGTGATGGTAAATGATGTAATATGATGTAAATATGATGAAAAATTACTTGAGGGGGTAGATACATCAATTACAGGTGGTTTGAGGTTAAATGAATCAGTTTCCATAGTTTTAGAGGCAAGCTGTTCCACTGCCTATTTTCTAGTTCCTAGTTTAGATGTTGTTGAAACAACTCCTTGACTCATGGATTCGACCCCTGATGGCTAGCATAGGTGGTTTGAAGCCTATATTATGTACTTTCTTAGTCATTTGTAAAGGTTGGACTCTTGTGGATGCTTTGAGTTTCATTGTAAGTCACTTCTGCAGTTTGGCAAGGAAATGAACCAGGGTTTTACAACATGTTGTGGGATTCTTGTGATAATGTGTCTTGAAATTGTTTCTTCCTTTTTTATTTAGTTTCTCTTTTGTGTATATGTGCTAGCATCTATCTTTTTCTTCATAACTAAATGAAACAAGATTAATAGGTGGAATCCATTGATATTCAGTGCTCTTCCTTGAGGTTACATTTAGTTTTAAATGTTTTCTGCTGTTTGAAGAGGACTCATGAACCTTGCATGCCCTCTCCAACTCCTCATCGGTCTTAGACTTACCATCACACCCAATTAAAAGTGCCAAAACACCTACCTACCTCATCCCACGGAACTTCCTGCAAATCTTAGTTGATTTTCCGGACCCAAAGCTGCCTTCTTCACTTGATCCAGCAACCAACCATCAAAATCAAACAAAATTCTCTGACCTAATATACCTAGCCTAAAATCAACATTTATTTTCAGTCATCTCAAGCCCTAGTTGCCATATTCTAATTGAGATTGACAAGGAGAGAGCCCTCTCCCTACCTGGTAGGGCTAGCTACCGGGTTAAGCTTGGTTTGATGTTACCCTAGACCTGACTTCTTTCAGCTTGAGTTAGATCCAGGAACTAACAGGTTCATAAGGGGATGCATAATTTGCTGTACGATCAATAATAGTAACAAGAAACATGGTCTATACCATCCCTTCTCAACATCCAATTGTCCATGAGAAAGCATTTCCATGGGCATTTTTGGATCTTTACCAACAATTAGGAAGAGACATGACTGCCTATTTGTGGTATTTGATAGGTTCAACAAGATGTGTGTTCTCATGCCCTATAAAAGGACAACCAATGGGAAATAAACATCAAACTTGTTCTTTGAATAGGCCTGGGTGCATGTTAAGATACCAAGGAGAATCATTTCAGATAGGGACACACTATTTCTTAGTGCATTTTGGACTAGATTGTGGAAGAAGATGCACCCAAAGTTGAAGAGGTCTACAACATTCATCCATAGATAGATGGAAAAAAATAAGTTGTCAGCAAGACTTTGGTGTATCTTTTGAGGGGTTACAATCAGAAGCATATGAATATTTGGGACGAAAATATGTATATATACAACACTCTTATAACATAGCAGTCCACACTTTTACTATTAAGTCCCAATTCAAAACTTGTTTTTATATATTTTCCACCTTCACATTTGGATATCACATATAGGCAATAAGGAGGAGTGAGGGAGGATCTCACAGGGGATTCTTTAAAGGTAGAGAAATTTATGGAGAAGATCAAACCAATCCATTTGCATGTACATGAGACACTAAATATGTCATATGAAAAATACAAGACCGGGCATGATCAACACGGAATAGAGAATTTATTCAAGGTGAGAGATAGAGTATGGTTACAATTGAACTAGGAGAGGTTATAGGGTCTTGGTAAGAAAATCAAGGATATGCGATATTGTCCCTTGAAATACTAAATTTTTTTGAGATAATGCCTATAAACTTAGTCTACTCCCATAAATGCACATTTACTCAATAGAAAATGTAGAAAACCTAAGACTCTATGAGCCTTCCATTATGGATTAAGAAGAGGAGTAGGTACTACCTTATGGATTCTTAGGAAGATTATGGTTACAAATGAACTATGAGAGGTTACAGGGCCTTCGTAGGAAAATCAAGGCTCTGCAATATGGTCAATTAGAAATACTAGAAAGTTTTGGGATAGTGCCCATAAATTCAGTATACCCCCATACATGCACATTTACTCAATAACAAACATGGAAAATATGAAACTCTATGATCCTTCCATGATGGATCAAGAAGAGGAGAAGGTAGTATCCTTGGGTTGCTTAGGAAGATTTAAAAGAGGATACAATTTTGCAGAAGAGGTCCAAAACTACAATATACGGGCAACATGACCTTTATCATATTGGGTTGAAAGAACAACTTCTAGACAAGGCTAAATGGTACACATAATAGATTTGATGGACACTTGGTGATAATATATATATTTTTAAATAATTTTAATTTCTGAAAATTCTATTTAAAACCACATAAAAATATTAGAATGTATATTTCCACAACCATTAAGATGATGTAGATGAAACTTTCGGTGTGTTATCACATAAAAATAGTCATTTATTGTACATCCCCCAATCAAAAAGTAGAAATTTAAATTTTAGAATTTTATAAATTAATTTTTAATTTCCAAAATATTCAATTTAATATTTAGATTTTAAACTACTTTAATAAAATTTAAAGTTTCTTTTCAAAAAATTAATAACTAATTTAATTCAATTCTGTTTGACTTGCAATTAATAGCAATATAACTTGCTTTTGCCAAGTAAAAAAATAATATCTAAAAGAAGGGAAGAGCTCTATGAAATAATCAAAGTGGAAGAGAGTTATCCTTTGGTACAAGGGTGAAGTATATTTATACCCTAAATCAAAGTTGAAGCAACAAATATTAAGGGAGTCTCATGAATTTTTGATGGTGGGAAATTAAAGGTTCCCTAAAACATATCAAAGGACCACTTCATTTTTTATTTTTTTTTCTACGAAAGAATGGAGAATTTGTAATATAATTCCATGCGAGCCAAAGAAATAAAGGAGAGATAATCAATACTCTAAGGTTAACTCAACTTTTTTGGCATACATATATATGAATGGAGTTCATTATAGGTGTGCCAAAATCAAAAGGTAAGGATGAAAATGTTCCATAGAGCTTCCTTGTTCATTTATACATTATATTTTTTGTCTAGTAATATTGTCTCTTTTCCATTCATGGTGAGCTTATTTCAACTACATAGGAATAGAAGATGTAGTGGAATTTAAACTCAAGGATTCTTTTATTCTAGAGATATCATTGACTATCACGTTATCCTTCCCCATTTTGTAAATTATTCTAAAATCAAATCCTTGCACATTTGCTACCTTTTTTGTTGCTCTTTTGATAACATCTTTTTCTCCAAAAAGTATTTTAAGCTATCACCATATTCTTGAATTTAAAATGACTCCCAATAAGATATTATCACCATTTTCTATTGAATGTAAAATATCACCATTTCTTTTTCATATGTAGATTTCATCATATATTTTCCCTTAAATTGTTTACTTTCGAAAGTCAACCCTCTCCCGTTCTTGCATCAATATCGCTTTAATTCCTTGTTTTGGTGTGTCACATTTGGTTATATATGTTTTACCGAAATTAGATGATGATTATATTGGTAGAAGGCATAACATTCTTTAAGAGTGAAAAAGCCAAGGTAGCCTCTTCATTCCATTAAAAAAGAGGTTTGAGCTAGCTTGTAATGTGTGCATAATCCTTAACAAATTTATGATAATATCTTGTAAGGCCCTTATATTATTTAAGACTCTTGATGTTTAGGAACATACCATTTTGTGATAACTTGAATCTTTCAAGTAACCATCTTGTTCCCTTCCCACAAAAAAATATAACCCAAATACTTTACTTCTTGTTTCCCAAAAACACATTTGGATATTTTTAAATTTATTATTCTCAAGAATCTATAGGACTTTATCCACACATTTAACGTGGTATTCCCATGATTCTCTGTAGGTAAGCATATCACCAAAGAAAAATAACACAAAATTTTTAAAGTAGGGAAGGATAATGTCATATAAAATGGCTTTATACAATAGAAGAATCTTGGAGTTTATATTCCATTACATCTTCCATTCCTGTCAAGATGATAGTAGTGCTAGACAAAAAAATATAATGTCTAAAAGAAGGGAAGAGATCTATGGAAAATTGAGAGGGGAAGAGAGATTTCATTTGGTAAAAGGGTAAAATATTTTTATGCCCTCAATCAAAGCCGAAGAAACAAATATTTTTAAGGGAGTCTCATGCCTCTTTGATGGTGGGATATTTAAGGATCCTTAAAACATATTAAAGGACCAAAAAACATTTTACTTTTTTAGAAGGAATGAGGAAAATATTCCAAAATTTGTAAGATAATTCCAAGTGTGCCAAAGGAAAGAGACAATTAAGGCTCTGAGGTTACTTCAAATTTTATGGAATAGTTAAGAAAATATGGGAAGATATATCAATGTAATTCATTTCAATTTTACCAAAATAATGAGGTAAGGATGCCATTATTGTGGTTGTGGATATCATTGTAAAATATGCACATTTTTATGGAATTCAAAGTAGAATATAAAATAATCGAAGTGGTAGAAATGTTAATGAACTAAATTCATAGATTTCATGGATTTTCTAAAGTGATAGTAAGTGATAGAGATCTTAAATTCATAGGAAAATTTTGAAGGAAAGAATTATGGAAGATGAGTGGAACAACACTAGCTATGAGTTAAACATATCATACATAAATAGATGGTCAAATAGAAATAGATAACAAATACTTAGAGGGTTTCCTTTTTAATATTTTTTATAAACACAATCTCAAAGGTTGAAGTGGCTTCCTGTAGTATAATGGTGGTATAATACCACCTGCCATACATCTACTAAGGTGGATTCCTCAAGGATCCTGCGACTACAAAATTGGGCTCCTATAGCAAGATATTGATCTGATAGGTGGACTTCTCAAGGATCCTTCCCATCTGTAGCTCTATCAAACTACAAATCCAAATCAACCCACCTCCCTCCTGGAGGTATCTTGGCTATCATGGCGAACTCCTCTTCCTATTCAATCTTTTCTGTTGCAACCTTAGGATCATGCTTCTCATCCCTGTCCTTTTTCTTCAAAGGACAATGTGATTCATAGTGTCCCATCTCGCCACATTTGAAACATTTCACCTTAGAGACATCCTTCTTTTGTCTCTATTTCCCCTACTGCCCCTTTGATGCAAGAACTGCATTATCCTCCTCCTCCTTGGGCTTAGACCCACTGTTGCTGTTGCTTATGTCAAGTTTGACCTTGACCAGGTCTCTCCTTAGCTCCTCTTGTTTTAGAGCTTCCTACATCTCATCCCAATTAGGAAATGATGCTCTTCCCAGGATATTTTGGACAAATAATTGCCACTCATATGAGACAAAATATAGGGCCAGTCTAACTAACTCTGAATCCTCATGTCTTTGTCCCGCAGCTAACAACTCATCACATATCTCCTTCAACTTCCTGAGGAATGGATCCACATGTTCTCCCTTCTGGATCTAAGTAGATCTCAACTTCTGCTCTAAGTACATCTTTCGCTGCTCGGAAGATCCAGAAGTTTTTAACAAATTAAACAATCATCAACAATTTGTCTCTGCAATAAGGGCCACATGCCTTAGGAGGTTTGCACAAGTATTTTAGCGAGGAAATGGGGCCAACAACTTGCTCATATTGTATAAAGAATAGAGTGTATTGGGAAAATATTGTTGGGTTGTGTTATATTCTTTCCACGACTAGCCCACGTAGTTAACCAGGGGGTTAGAAGGGGGGCGGATCCCCCCCTTCGTTGCACCGATTGCATAGCAGGGGGGAGTCACAGGGGGTTTGAGGGGTGCAGGTAACCCCACTCCTTGGGGTCCGGGGCAACACCTTGGAAAATTTTGGTTTTGGACCCTATGTTAGGTTGGGCAGACCTACCTATGGTTTTGTGCATGATTTTCGCACATGGTTTTGGATGCGATGGTTTTCTGTCCATGGTATTGGATGCTTCGAAATGTATAAATATGTATTGTAGCATTGAAAGGAATATAATGAAGAATCAAGCTGGTAATCCCGGTTTTGGGATCCAGGGGAAAATCTCTGTGTATATGTGTTTTATGTGTTATACTCTTGCATTGTTTATTTTCTGTGTTTTAGAATTTGTATGCAGGTAATTTATGTACGGGGTTAAAATCTACATTTGGTATCAAAGATGTTTTGGCTTCAAGGGGATGCCTTTGTTGCTAAGGGGTTTCGCTCGGGCCTGTGGTAGACCCTATTTAGTGGGAGATCTGCGGGATCAATTCTGGTGGTGAAAGAAGATGGCGAGTAGTGGAAAGATAGAGATTGATAAATTTAATGGTCAAAGTTTTGAGTTGTGGAAACTCAATATGGAGGATCTATTGGTGGATAAAGATCAATGGATTGTGGTAGATCCGGGTACTCAACCAATGGGAGTTTCTAATGAAGAATGGAAGAAGTTGGATCAGAAGGCAAAGAGCACAATACGATTATGTGTCTCAGATTCAGTATTGCTAAATGTATCAGGGGAAGCTATGACGAAGGCTTTGTGGGACAAGTTAGGCTTTGTACCAATCTAAGTCTCTGGTGAATAAACTGTTCCTACGAAAAAAAATATATAACCTGAGGATGAAAGATGGAGACTCGATGACAGAGCATCTGAATGCATTTAATACTGTGGTAAGTCAGTTATCGTCTGTTGATATCAAAATTTCAGATGAAGATAAGTTCATTAGTTTGTTGTGTTCTCTACCAGATTCATGGGGTAGTCTGGTTATTGCAATAGGTAGCAATGCAACTGCCTTGCAGTTTGATGAGATAGTCTCATCCTTACTGACGGAGGAGATGAGACGTAAAAATATGGAGAGCCAAAATGGTGATGCCTTGTTTGTAAAAGGAAGGTCCCAGAACAAAAACAAAAATAATTCATCAAGTGGGAGATCTAAATCTAGAGAGAGATCTAAATCTCAAGGAAAACCTATAAAGGTGGTGTGTTGGAAATACGGAAGGAAGGGCTCTACAAAAGGGATTGTAAATATAAAGTTCCTGATAAAGGAAATGGATCTGATGATGCTCCTTCTGCAGAGGTGAAAACCACCTTAGATGAAGGTGGGGATGTGTACTTGGCTTCTTCAAGTACACATGTAGATCATGAGGCATGGTTGATTGACTCAGGTGCATCCTTTCACTTCACTCCCCATAGAGAGTGGTTCTGCGAGTATGAGAAATATGATGGTGGTGATGTCTTCTTAGGGGATGACAGGAAGGGTAGAATCTTTGATTGCAGAAAAGTAAATTTGAAGTTGCAAGGTGGAAGGGTTAGAACACTTCCAGGTGTTCTGCATATTCCTGCATTAGCTAGAAATATGATTTTTGTAAGCAAGTTGGTTGATATAGGTGTAAAAACAGTGTTCGAGAAGGATACTTGCAAGATGGTTCGGGGGCACTGGTATTGATGTGGGGAGTTTGAATTGGAACTATGTACAAGCTACAAGGTAGCAATGTTGTTGATGGGTGCAACAGTTTCGTGGTTCCTGCAAATAGAGCAGAAAATCTAGTGGTCTCTGGAGAGAAGACCATGCTGTGGCATCAAAGGCTTGGACACATTGGAGAGAAGGGCCTTCGAATACTTCATGGTAAAGGTATGGTAGAAGGTATGAGTAATAGCTCTCTGGATTTTGATTTTTGTGAAAATTGTGTGTATGGGAAGCAATATTAGGTGAGTTTCCCCTCTGGTGGTAAGAGGGAGAAACAATTAATAGAGCTTGTGCACAGTGATGTGTTTGGACCTGTGAAGGTTCCATCACTGGGCAAGTCTGTGTACTATGTATCATTTATAGATGACTTCTCAAGGAATACATGGATATATTTCCATAAGAAGAAATCTGAAGTCTTTGACAAGTTTAAATAATTTAAGGCTCTGGTGGAAAACCAGATAGAGAAGAAGATAAAGGTGTTGAGGACAGATAACAGTGGAGAGTTTTTTTTAAACACACATGGACAACAAGAGAAATATGAAAGATAAATCATGACAATACAATTTTTATTAACAACTGATATACATTTATAGTACATTATGTGACCATTGGGTTTCACATCCCAAGGTCTCTTGGACTCCTTTTGTCCATTCAGCTTCCACACTAACCCATTGAGGATTAGGTGTCCAACATTCCCCCCCTTAATCCGAAGGGTTATGTATGAGTCCAAGAAGAGAGCTGTAATACAAAATGTGCAAAAATGCATGGCAGCACTAGGCTGAATGTGCTCTCTGAAATGTTGGTATAAAGGGCGGTGGTTTAAGGATGACCACCAACACTGGAACACTTAGTGCAGTTCCCAGAACTCTTCCAAAACTGGCAAGAAGCTGAAGTCTTCTGCTAGAGGAAGTGCTCCTATTGTTTTGAAGAGGGAAACCTTCAACCATGAAAGGGAGGTCTCACCCTGCATAAAAGGGAGAACTTCAACATGAAAAGGGAAGTCTCAACCTGTGATGGTTTAAGGATGACCAACAACTCTGGAATGCTTAATGCAATTCCTGGAACTATTCCAAAGCTGGCAAGAAGCTGGAGTCTTCTGCTAGAGGAAGTGTTCTCAATTATGTTCCTGGAATTCTTCCAAAACTGGCAAGAAGCTGAATTCTTCTGCTAGAGGAAGTGTCCCAGATTGCCAACTGAAGGCATGTTTATGGGCATCTTTGTTTCTAGCTACAACTCAGAAACTGGTGTGGCAGGTTGTGGCTCAGGCTCGCTTGATGTGGCTTTGAAGCTTGTAGATGACCATCATTTCCCCCCCTGTCAGATACAAGGTGAGATGATGGAGAAAAGTCAACTACAAGACTGTTCAATACTCTGGAACAAGTTCTGACATGTATTTGGAATATCTTCTTGGCTGTTGATGCCCATTGCCGAGAAGTGATCCATCCAAGATGAATCTTTGTTCTTGCAGGATGTTTGTTTTTGAAGCATCTGTTTGAAGAATGGCTGGTTTTATGACAATGATTACATGGATGAAGATCAAAACAGTGATCCTTCAGATGGCCAACTCGATCACAATGTTGGCATTTCACAATCTGTTGTTGTGGTGGAAGAGGAGTAGAATCTGGAACAGCTGGAGGTGCACTATCATGAGGAGCAGGTGAACTGTCATTAATAAATCCAACACTCTGAAACTGAATGGGCTTTGAGTAGTCTGGAATATGAAAGGACAAGTCCTTGTCATAGCCAAGATCGGTTCTATGCTTGTTGTGGACAAGCTATTCCCAAGGTCTGATGATGGGCTTGGGAAGTGCAGACTGAGTTTCTGCATCTGCATGTACAACTGTTGCTTTATTTGAATGAACGGTAACATTATTGACTTGTTGCTAATGGGGGGTTGTCTCAATGTTCTGAACAGAAACAGATTCAGAATGATGACTCCACTGCTATAATTCTTCTTGTTGTAGCTGAGATTCAAGCTGCAAAAAATCAATATTTTCCTGTGCATTTTGTAAACATGCCTGAATTTTTGAGATAGATCCTATGCTGATTTGTAATGTGTCATCAACAGTAGATTGTATAAGAGTTTTCATGAACTCTAATACTTCACTGATTCTGGCCATTTTTCTTCAATGTCAGATTTACACCTTAAAAACTGATCACAATTATTACTTAATGTAGAAAAGTAATATCCACTCACAGTACACAGCAATATCTTGTATAAATGTGCAATAAATGAATCAAGGAATCAATGCATATATGTAGATAGAAACTATAATGGGTTTTAAATACAATGCCACAATTGGGGCAGCAACAACTGCAAACTTGCTTGGATCCTTCAAGTACTTCTTCACTTTCAAATAAAAAATGATGGCTATCAAAACTTCAATAATTATAACACCATGTCATGGGCATTGGAATGAATCTCTAGCACGCTGAAACAACAGTGATAGACCTCCTTACATGTCCAAATACTTAGCAAACTGTATAGTGCTGGTCCTCTGGCTTATATTAGTCAACAGTACAGTGTTTTGTGGCACCCGTTATGTCAAAATAAACTCCACGCTGAAGGGTATCACAACTACGTTCAACAGAGGTGGTGCATTCCTTGTTGTTGGTTCATGTAAATATATAATATGCTGGACAAATACTTGTGGAAGAACTTCAAAATTTTAATTTGATATCAACTTTAGACCCAGCAAGCATACATCATATTAATAATACCAGCATATGTATGAAAGCAACAGTGTATTAAAACCATCCAAAACTGGAGTAGGAATAGAATTCAATTACGCAATTCATATACCATAACTATGCTACCACTGTCATAAAAACTTCATCATATATCACATTTTGTGTACCGTGCGCTCTCTCCACTTCTGCGCGCTTCATATTTCTCCTTAATATATTATAAGCCCATCATATATGTGAAACATTACCAACCATTCAAAAATATATCCTCCTTTTAAATCAATGATTGATAAAGTTCATTCAATATATAATAAGATCAACGCACATGCAAAATATATGTCTCCAACAATGCACTAAACAACATTCAATTCACCATATGAACGCATCATTCAACGACTTATCAAAGACCAGCATAAGACATCGAAGAGCATATACTGAAAAGAAGAGTGTATCAACTTCACTGTATGTCATTTAATCATCAACCAACTTACGAATGTCAAAATAGAGCAGCCCTTCAAATCTATTCAGCGACCTCCACGCAGAATTTCAGAAGTGGTTATCGGAGCTTCAATGTATTTTTTCAAGACTGCAAATTCTACACCAGGCGAACTTGTTCACATATCTGAAGATCCAATGGTGGTAAAGAAGGCCTTGTATGAGATTTCTTCTTGTTTGAACGAAAATCCAGCAAAACAATGCCTTTCATATAAGCAGCGGTTCTTATGGATTATGGCAGTGTATATGAGGAGGTTTTCACCATTGAAACAATTCCTCAGCCTCCCCTCCGTAAACGACTCTGTAATTATAATACTGAAGCATCTGGAATAGAAATTAACACACATTCTTTTCCAACATTGACGTCTGGAGGAGGCCGCCGAGGGTTGCCTTCAAAAATCATCAGCGCATGTGGAAATTACAGACACTAAGAAAAGTACCCCAGTAACAATGAGATACAACAAATATTAAGAACAAGTCAGCATGGCCTTATTACCATACATGTCCATACATGATGATTGGTTTTCCAGCGATTCCATAGCGCTCCGGTAGGCTCCACCGCTGCTCCAACATTCAATGAAACCTTAGCTCTCAAGATTTCAAACTCGCCCGCGCAAAATTTTGAAATATTGGAGAGAGGGAAGATAATGCCATCGCTAATGCTTCTTAATCAGCATTTCGATTAGCCGCGCATATGTTTTTCAAGGATTTGTGTGGCTTCACAGCGTTTTAATGGCAGACAATGATTTGAAAACCCTGGTTTTAGTGGCGAACATTAATCTGAAAATGTTAATGCTAGAGCAGGCACAGGAGATGACAAATCAGCCGCTAGAAGGCTTGTTTGAGGCAGTGGAAAATATGTAGCAGAACGACTTGGAAGAAAAGCAAAGGAAACTTAATCTGGCAATGCTGGAAAAAATATATGAAACGGACGAGGATCATACCACTCCTTTATCCACCATACAAAGCTCTATTTTCACCTTTTGTGCAAAATATTTCACATGTCGTATGAAAGAAAAAGAATCATCATAGGTAACGCAACAGGTGATCCCCGAATAGCCTTTGCAACAAAATATGTCGATTCAAATTCAATAAACACAGAAGCACATACCAGCGCCAAATGACCAGTGTTCATACCATGTTAGTCACGCATATCAGATCCAGTAGAAGGAATATGACCAGTGTTCAGACCAACGTTTTGAAAGGAATATGACCAGCGTTTAACTATTTTGAAAAGAACCCATCCAACGATTCGAATCGCAGGCAGACAGGGCGTACCGCTTTGGAACTCCCTACAACAGACAAGGGGTTTTGGTATGATCTGGCTGTTGCAATTTTGTATGGCGCTCTGGAGGGTGATTTCTGTCAAGAGGATGACTTAAACGATAAACACAGACATCCAGCAAATTCTAATGCAGAGATGGGTGGCAGAGTCGTAATACCATGGCGGTATGGCAGCAGTGGGCGTTATACCATGACAGAGTCGTAATATCATGCAGCAGTGGTATTTTAACGGACTTGTGTCAAAATTCAGCGCAGGTAATATGGTAGAGGCAGTGCTGGAAATAAATATGGCAGACAGAGGTTAGAGATGTCAGTTAGTAGCGGATTTCAGGTAGAAAATTAGCATGAGATAGCGCATGCAGTGTTAGGAGCAGCTAATTATATGGAGGAGCAGACACCAGCAGCGGTATTAACAGGTTGCAGCTAAAATTTAGTTGAATAAATATTCATGAGAAAATATTCATGAAGTTTATGGCAGAAATAAACTGCACAAAGAGGCCATAAAACAAATGGCTCAAATTAATTATGCAGGGCAGGAATACGCCTGCTCTGATACCATGTTAAACACACATGGACAACAAGAGAAATATGAAAGATAAATCACGACAATACAATTTTTATTAACAACTGATATACACTTATAGTACATTATGTGACGGTTGGGTTTCACATCCCAAGGTCTCTTGGACTCCTTTTGTCCATTCGGCTTCCACACTAACCCATTGAGGATTAGGTGTCCAACAGTTTTGCAGTAAGGAATTTGAAGAATTCTATAAGGCGTGGTATAGCAGGCAGAAGACTACTCCATATACACCTCAGCAAAATGGAGTTGTATAAAGAATGAACAAGACGTTGATGGAAATGGCAGGAAGCATGCTCAGTGGTGCCGAGTTAGGACATGAATTCTGGGAAGAGGTAGTGGAGACAACATGTTACCTGGTCAATAGATCACCTTCATCAGCGTTGGAGGATAAGACTCCACAAGAGGTATGGACTTGTAAGAAACTCTCTCTTTCACATCTGAGGGTATTTGGATGTGATGCATATGTACATGTTCCAAAGGAGAAATGAACCAAGTTGGATAGTAAATCTGAAAAGTGCATCTTTATTGGTTATAAGGATGGTTTAAAGGGTTATAAGATTTGGAACCCAGTAACAAGGAAGGTTGTGTACAACCGAGATGTGGTGTTCAGAGAGGTGAAAGATGTTATTAAATATGAAGTCCAACCAAAGGAACCTGAGAAGATAGAGTTTGAGCTTAAGGAGGAAGAATCAGACTCTATAACGGAAAAGGAATTAGTAGATGAAGAGATACAAACTCTGGGTATGAGAAGATCAATTCGAGAAAGAAGGCAACCAGAAAGATATAGTCCATCTGCTTTCTGTTCAAATTTTTCTTTATCTGTTACTGATGATGATCCCAGAACTGTGAAGGATGCAGTAGATTCAGAGGATGGCAAACTCTGGAAAGAAGCCATGGTTGATGAAATGGCATGTTTGCACAAAAATGAGGCTTGGGATCTGGTGGAGTTTCCAGCTGAAAGGAAACCCATTGGCAACAAATGGGTGTTCAAGAAGAAGACAAATGTAGAAGGAAAGGTGGAGAAATACAAAGCTTGGTTGGTAGCAAAAGGTTATTCCTAGGTGCCAAGAATTGATTTTGGTGATATTTTTTCTCCTGTTGCCAAGGCAAATTCTATTAGATTACTTTTATCTGTTGCTGCTACTTTTGATTTTGAGGTAGAATAGATGGATATGAAGACAACATTTTTTCACGGGGATTTGGAAGAGGAGATGTACATGAAGCAACCTGAAGGTTTTGCGGTGAAGGGTAAGAAATAAATGGTATGCAAGCTAAAGAAGTCTCTGTATGGGTTAAAACAATCACCAAAGATGTGGTATCAGAGATTGGATACATTTATACACGGACTTGGCTTCACCAGAAGAAAAGCAGATCACTGTGTGTATTTTAAATTAATTGGTGACCGTGTTATTTATTTGGTCTTGTATGTGGATGATATGTTGCTGGTTGGAAATGACAAAGAAATTATCCAGTATTTGAAGACCCATTTGTCCTCCAAATTCGACGTGAAAGATCTTGGTGCTTCAAACTATATTTTGGGCATGGAAATTAAAAGAGACCGGACAAAGAGGAAGCTTTGGTTAAACTAGAGGAAGTATGTCGAGACAATATTGCAGAGGTTTAATATGCAGGACAATAAAACGGTGAAGGTTCCTATTCCTGTAGGTGTAAATTTATCTGCTGAACAGTGTCCCAAGACACAAGAAGAGAAAGAGGACATGTCTCGTGTTCCATATGCAAGTGTAATCGGTAGCCCGATGTATGTGATGGTCTATATTAGACCATACATTGCACATGTAGTGGGAGTATTGAGCAGGTTTATGTCAAAACCAGGGAAGGACCACTGGACAACAGTGAAGCGGGTTTTCAGGTATTTGCATGGCACTAGTGATTATGGTTTATGCTACAAAGGAAGACTAGGTATGGATAGAGTGTTGGATATTCATGGCTTTGTTGATGCAGACTGGGATGGAGATTTAGATCAGAGAAGATCTACAAGTGGGTATGTGTTTAACCTATTTGGAGGTGTAGTCAATTGGACGAGTAAGAAACAATCTGTAGTGGCACTATCAACTACAGAGGCAGAATACATGGCAGCCACTCATGCAAGCAAGGAAGCATTTTGGTTGCAGAGATTGTGTTCAAGTATGGGGTTAGTACAGGGAGCTATAAGGATAGACTGTGACAACCAAAGTGCAATTTTCTTGGAAAAGAACCCTGCATATCATTCAAAGACAAAGCACATTGATGTTCAGTATCACTTTGTGAGGGATATGATAGAAGAAAAAAAGGTGTTGTTGGTAAAGGTGGACACTTTGAAGAATATTGTAGATGCATTGACAAAATCTGTGAGCTCTGAGAAGTTCTCTTGGTGTAGAGAAACAATGGGCATTGCAGGGCTGGATAAATGACTAAGCTCTCTTGTGGCCCCCTGTGGAAAGAAAACAACAAGTGGGATAATGTTGGGTTGTGTTATATTCTTTCCACGACTAGCCCACGTAGTTAACCAGAGGGTTAGAAGGGGGGGGGGGGGGGTCACAGGGGGCTTGAGGGGTGCAGGTAACCCCACTCTATGGGGTCCGGGGCAGTGCCCCAAAAAATTTTGGTTTTGAACCCTATGTTAGGTTGGGCAAACCTACCTATGGTTTTGTGCATGATTTTCGCACATGGTTTTGGACGCGATGGTTTTCGGTCCATGGTTTTGGACACGATGGTTTTCGGTCCATGGTATTGGATTCTTTGACATTTATAAATATGTATTGTAACATTGAAAGGAATATAATGAAAAATCAAGCTAGTAGTCCCGGTTTTTGGATCGAGGGGAAAATATCTGTGTATATGTGTTTTATGTGTTATACTCTCACATTGTTTATTTTCTGTGTTTTAGAATTCGTATGCAGGTAATTTCTGTATGGGGTTAAAACCTACAAATATTTTGGGATGCCTTGAAGTGGAGGTCAATGGGAAGAATCAAGGGGAAAGGAATGTTGAAGGTGATGAGAAGAACTCTCTCAACTAAGATGTGATGGACAAAGTTAGTTTCTAGCCCCAAGGACTGTGGTTTGGTGTGACAAGTTACAATTGCGTTTGCTGCAAAGTAAACCTTAGGTTAATAATTTTGATGGATTGTTTGAGGGATGGTTTGTATGCCCTAGTTCAATCATGTTGTAAGGTTTTAAGGAATTGTGTGAGGATTGGTTTGTAAGCCCTAAGAAATTTCATCTTGTTGGAGCAAGAAAGACATTGAGAGGGTAGTTTATGTGTGCCATAGGTATAGTGATAAAGGAGAAAACTTGTCATTGTTAGAGGGAAACCTTTGAAGACCTTATGAGAAATGAATTTTGTTGTGGCAAAGTATTGCTAGAAGGAAGTTGTTAAATACCCTAGAAGCAAAATTATTTGGAGCAACAAAGGATTATTAGAAGAAGGCTATGTTCAGTGTTGTTGGAGAAGTAAGAGGATTGATAGAAGGTGTTCTAATTAGCTGAAGATGCAAGAAATTATGGAGTAACATAAATACTTGTGAGTAGCAGAAGAGGTGGCAAAGGACCTACTAGGTGTTCAAGGTATGTGGACTAAAAGGGCTAGTATGATATTTCCTTCAACAAGTAATTCAAGTGTGTCTTGTTCAAGGGTATATCGATAATTATAAGTTGTTGAAATCAAACCATAATTGTTCTTGTATCAGGGATAATTGTAAGGGCCATGATCCTTGGTATGGGAGCTCTATGTTTGCTGTATTAAAGTTATAATATAATAAGTTTTAGGTTGTGTAAATTTATTGTATACTTCATTGATTTATTACTGTACATTTTCCGTTGTGTAAAGTGCTTGGTGTTGTGTCAATTTAGTGTGTTTGTGATAATGTTTTAGACATAGACGTAATTTTGAAGTGTTGAGGAAAATCAACATGGTTTCAGAGCTAATTTTAAGGGACAACTAATTCAGAGTGTGCACAACTTATAACTCAAGAGGGAGTTGCTTTCCTTTTTCTTGAAGGACTAGCAGCATGGTGAAGTTGGTCATGAGTTCGAGGTACGAAGATAGAATAGATGACTTTTATAATTATATTCCTTAGAAGGAAAGGATCAAGCTTATCTTCTTGGTAATTAAGATTTGGGAGTTTACCAACAAGGAGATAAAGAAACCAAATGACCTTAAGGGTTGGAAGTATATGAAGAGTTGGATGCAAATGTGAAGCTTATTATCCTAGACAGTGTTAAAGATCACTTGATACATCATATGACCGAGAAGAACACTGCTTGCGAGATGTGGAAAGCTCTTCAAGATTTGTTCTAGAATAAGAAAAGAACCTGTTGTTGGTATTAAGAGAGAATTTGAAGAGAACCAATATGTTGGATGGTAATGGCATGGATTTGTATCTAATAAGACTTTCTCAACTCTGAGATGAGCTTTCTGCCATCGGTGAAAGTGTTCCAGAGTTTGAGCTAGTGAGGATTGCTTTGCAGGGTTTTTTCTAGGAATGGAATCCATTTATAAAAAGGATCATTGCTCAAGAAAAGATGATATATTGGAATAGGTTATGGGATGAATTCATCCAAGAAGAACTATGAGATGAGGACCTTAATAAGAGGAAGAAAACTTATGATGATAATGTGGCTCGTATAGGGAAGATGAGATAATGAGAAGAGGAAGGGAAAGGAGTAGCTAGGGTTGCTACATCTTATGGTGAGCTGGATGAATTCTCAAGAAGTTTCAAGGAGGAAATCGCTTTATTCTCTCATTTCCCTAAGGGTGACATCAACGAGATTTCATGGTGTGTGGAAAGTAGAGTGTTGAAGCATATGACAAGTTCACATGATTTTTTTAGGATTATAACTGAATGGGACTCAAAGTTGAACAATGAGTTTGGTGACAAGAATAAGAAGGCTTTCAAAGGGGAAGGTGTTGTGCCATTCAGGATGGAGTTAGGTGGGAAGTTATGATTTCAATATGCACTTGAGTACCAAAGGTTAGATACAGTATATTTTCATTCTTAGTGATCAAGGAAAAGGTGTTTTAGTGATTTTCCAGGATGGGAAAATGAAGCTCAGGACTAGAGGATCTAACTCTACTAGAGATATTGCTTGAGTTGAGGAGCATGGTCTATATCGAATAATGATAAATCCTATAAATAAGGGAAAGAAGCAGGTTCACGAGATTCAAAGAGAGTCAAGTTTGAGTGGGAGTATGCAGGTTCAAAGGGAGAATATGAAACTAAGAAGAGTGCATGGTCAGTGGGGAGTAAGGAGAGTTGTATTAGCAAGAAGGAATCGTGGAATGAGCTGAAATAATTTTAGGAGAAGAAGAAGTGGAAAGATTTTGGAGGCAGGGACACTACCAGGGACAATGTGGTTCATTCTACCAGGTATGTTGTAGTAATGAATGCCATATATTGAGCTAGTGTCATTGATGGCGATGAGATATTTACGAGTCATGGAAGTAACTCCCTCACTAAGAGCTAGTGTTGAAATGTGTAGCTTGGGAGGTACTCCCACAAACCATAGGTTATTGGGCTTGTGAGGAGTTGACTCACAAAAAAAGGGTTTTGTGGGAAATGTACCAAAAGTTGTGGGTTCAAGACCAAGGATAAAAGTGATTGTTTAATCATTGAATGCATGTGGGGCAGCCTTGAAGGGGTAAGGGGTACCTAGGGCTTTGATGATGTGGCAAAAGATGAATGAAATAAATCTCATTTCTTATATTAGTTGGGTTTTGACAAGTTAAACTCAAGTTAGCTTGGGCTAAAGGTCATGCCCCTTGGTGTAATATGAGACCAACAAAGACACTATAAGTAGAGGATAGTTTGAACTCATTTGAACCATCAGGGAGATGCAAAGTTCTAAGGAAGAGGTCAAATAACTCATGGAGATGCAAAGTTCTAAGGAGGATGAATTGGAGCATATGTGGTTTGGTTCAAGTCTGTGATAATGGCTAAGTTTTCTCAGGTTCATGGAGATGTATCTCTTTAATACTCAACCCTCAAGTAGGTTCGTTGTACATGTTTTGTAGGTGTAATTCTGTTTGGTTGGTGACCTTGTTTAGGGATTCTTTTCCACATGATCGACCACCAAAGGTTTGTCCCTAAGTGGTCTAAGTTTTGTGCATAATAATGAGGATTGAGACCCTTAAAATATGACATCTTGTTGTAGTTTGTCTCTAAAATAAGGGCCGCATTCCTTAGGAGTTGTGAACATGTATTTCACTGAGGAAAAGGGGTTGAGGACTTGCTCATATTGTAGAAAGGATGGAGAATATTGGGACTATGTGTTAGGATGTCTTGAAGTGAAGGAAAGTGGGCATAATCAAGGAGAAAGAAGTGTTGAAGGTGATGAGAAGAAGTTTTTCCACTAATCCGTGTTGGAAAATGGTAGTTTCCATCCCTAAAGAATGTGGTTTGGCATGACAAGTTATAGTTATGTGGGATGCCAAGTAAGCCCTAGATCAGTCATCTTGGTGGAATATGTGAGGGATAGTATGTATGCCCTAGTTTAGTCATCTTCTAGTGTGTTAAGGCACTGTGTAGGGCCTTTTTTTAAGCCCTAAGAATTGTCATCTAGGTGGAGTAAGAATGATTTTGTGATGGTAGTTTATGTGAGCCCTAAGTACAATGATAAAGGAACCTTCTTTTCATTATTGGAGGGTATATTTTCAAGACCTTATGAGTAATGAATTTTGGTGTGGAAAAGCATTGCTAGAAGGTGGTTGTTAAATAACTTAAGAGTATAATTCTTTGGAGCAACAAAGGATTGTTAAAGGGTAACCTATGTTCACTATTATTGGACTAGCAGGAGGATTGATAGAAGGTGTTATGGCCAAATGAAGATGTAAGAAACATAAGTATTTGTGATAAACATAAGAGGTGGTAAAGGACCAACCAAGTGTTCAAGGTACGTGGAATGAAAGGTCTGATGTGAGATCTCCTTCAACATGTAAGTCAAGTGTGTCTTTTTCGAGGGTATATTGATAGTCATAAGTTGTTGACATTAGGCCCTAGAGTTATTGTATCAAGGTTAATTGTAAGGGCTATAATCCCTAGTATAGGAGCCCCTATGATTGTTGTATTAAAGTTGTAACATAACAAGTTTTGGGTTGTGTAAATTTCTTATGTACTTAATTGATTCACTATTGTAAGTTTTTCACCATGAAAAGTGCTTGGTGTTGTGCCATTTTAGTGCATTTATGATAATGTTTTAGACATAGATATGATTCTAAAGTGCTGCGGAAAATTCAATAGTTGCTAGGTTTGATCTTGGGCATCATTGAGATTATTGTAATGAGTTATCAATTCACCATGGTAAAAAAAAATCTTCGTATTTGACAGAGAAAAGGTTCATAAGGTATGAAGAGCATGTTTTAGATGCCAACCATGATATGAACCTCCTTATGGTGGCTTTGGTAAACATGCTTGGAGTCAGAGAAAACATAGGTTCCAATTCAAAGAACAGATAAGAGGGAAAGTTAGGGGATTGAGAAGACCTAGAGGATTTTAAGAAAGGACCTAAAAAAGGACAATCTCATTCAAATGTTGTGAACCATTCATAGTCCCTATTTAAGATGAAAGTGAGGGTTGAAATCAAGACATATGAAAGTGAGATTAATGCTTTGAAATTGAATCAATAGTTGCAACAATTAAAATTTTATATCAATGTTGACCACATAGAGGAGGAATGTAAAATTTCTTTCACTCATTTGGACCTAGAGAGCCATGCCCTTAACTAGTGGAAAAACCACATAGAAGCCCTGAGGCTGGAGGGGGATCTCCCAATAAGTAAGTGGGAGGAATTCAAAATTCTCAAAAATTCCCAATTATACCCTATTGGCTCTGTAGAGGACTAATGGATCAAGTAACATTACTTTAGGAAGAGATAATGGAAGAGTGTATAAGAGTATAACATAAATTTCAAGAATATTTTAATAATGTTGGGTATCCCTCATAAGAACCCAAACATACCTAGGGGGACCACACAACCATCTGCTAAAGGGAGTGATTCTTTTCAAACCTAGAATGGTGAATGATTCTCATGTAAGCACAATACTTAGAAAATGTAGGCCAGAAAAAAGGGAAGTCAAGTGGTTCAAAGCAGAAGGAAAACTAAGAAGTTTCTAAAGAGGGGAAGAAGAGATGGAAAGGGGGAAGAACAAAAAACAAAACACACCACACTAGTGCAAAATTTTCAGCAACCACTGCAATTTATGTAACATTGATGATCACATAGATGAGAAGTGTTAGAAACTACATCTAGAACTAAACCTAAAGAATCAAAAGAATGGGAAGAAGAAAAACCTCATGGCCATAGATTCAAGTAATCAAGTAGAAAGAAACTGAGACGTGGATGAGAATATTTTTACACATCAATGCAAAAGGGGGGTGAACATGAGTATATTTCAACAACAGGAAGAGGGTTGGATGAACAAACCCTTCAATATAAAGATACTGGTCAAGAAGATAAAAATCGATGCTCTGTTTAAGGCATGATCATAGGAAAATATCATTGCAACAATGTTGGTTAACAAACTTGGATTGGAGGTTCAAGATCATCCAAGTCCATATCCATTGAGGTGGGTAAATAAGAATGAAAAAATCAAGGTAAAAAAATAGTGAAATCAAATTTGATACCAATGTTGATTTTCTTGATGAAGTAGAATTGGATGTAGTTCCACTTGATGTATATGGAGTGGTGCTTGTGAGTCCCTATATGACTTATGAAATGAGACATTCATGTAGAGATCCAACTAGTACTGCATCATGAAGGACAAAAAATCCTTCATCATCAACATACGTAAGGGAAAGTATAAAATTTCACCAGTAAATGCCAAGCAATCCAGGAAACTAATCAGGTAGATAGAAGTGTGCTTTACTATTTTTAAGAGAAAATCAAGTTGTAAAAGAGTCAATGAGAGCAAAGGAATACCTAGAGGGGTTCTAGTAAGGAACAAGACAACTAAAAGAGTTGCTACATGAATACATTGAAGTGTTCCAGGAGCCTAAAGGGATACCACCCAAGAGGGAAGCATATGATGAGATGCAACTGTTGTAGACTCTGTATTGCCAAACATTTGGTTGTAGATGTAGTTCATAATAGAAGACAATGAGGTGAAGAAGCAATTGCAACCACTTTTTGAGCAGGTTGTTATTCATTATGGTACCTCACCTTGTGGGTCATCCATCATAATTGTATATAAGAAGGATGGGCCTTGGTGAATGTGCATTGATTACATGTCATTGAACAAAAAAATTCTCAAGAAGGATAGATGATCTCTTGTACCAATTGTAGCAAGAAAAATAGTTCACCAAGTTGGACATAAAGTCAAGGTATCACTAGGTTCAAGTTAGAGAAGAAGATATTTTGAAATTTGCCTTCAAAATCAAATAAGGTTTGTACAAATGGTTAGTCATGCCATTTAGTTTATGCAATGCACCAACTAGATTCATGATGTTAATAAATAACATGCCACACCCACATTTAGATTCATTTGTGCTTTTATATTTGGATGATATATGGGTATATAGTGCTACTTGGGAGGAGAACATATCAAATTTAATGCAAGTGCTAAAGACATTGAAGAAGAACTAGTTTTTTGAAAATATCAAGAAATTTGAGTTTACACAATAATATTTGGTGTATATAGGATATGTGATTAGTGGAAGAGAGCTGAAGATAGATCTTGTCAAGATGGAGGCCATCATGAAATTGTTGGTGTCTAACAATATTTTTGAGGTTAGGAGTTTCATTGGGGATGCATAGTACATGTTAAATTCATAGCCTAATTTTCATTAGTAGGAGCACCACTCCACACCATAACAATGAGTGGAAAGATTTTCTAGTGGGGAAAATGTTAGCAAAAGGAGTTTGAGGAGTTAAAGAAGAAAATCAATTAAGCACTAGTTTTTGCATTATTTAAATTGTAACAACCCTTTCAAGTGGAGACATATGGAAGTGGGTATGGTATGGGAGAAATGTTGATGCAGGGACAAAGGTCTATATGCTGCCATTTTGAAGTATTTGATGGGGTGGTTCTTAAATAAGGAGCTCTATGCCCTAGGACAAGTTGTGAAAAAATGGAAACACTATCTGATGGGAAAGGAGACAATCATCCACACAAATCACTAGCCATTATAGTACCTGTAGGCCCATAGTAAGTTACAATAGATTGGGAATTACAAGTGCATAGGGATTTTACAATAGTTTCATTTAGTGATCAAGTACAATAAGGAAAACATAAACAAGTTGGCCAAGATGCTTTCAACACTACCCACATCAAAGATAACAACTTTGGGAAACTTGATGCACATGGAGTCTTCCACCCAGAATGCATACATAGCGACATACATAGAGGATGTGGTCTCTAGGAGGCATTTAAATAACTGCATAGCCAAATCCATGTGCGTGATGGTGATATAAATATGACGATCATATCCATAATGGATTACTATAGAAGCTGGACAAGTTATGTGTTTTTAAAGGTGACCGATTATAGCTAATTAGAGAGGCTCACACCTCCAAGATTGTAGGGAATTTTGGTTAGGAAAAATAGGGGCCAAAATATAGAGGTTGTTGGCATTGTTGTCATTGATGGAAAAGGAAAAGCAATATCATTCAAGGTATACTTGGTATGCTTTACATGTTGATTAGAAATGAAGTTGATGGCAACAGAACACCAAAGGAGCAACAACAAGAGAACACGAGTATTGCATTTGAGAATGAATGTTTTTCATGCATATGTGATGTTGAGTTGTACATTGTGTTGTAAGGTTGATTGTACATGGTAGGCACTGTTAATGAAGGAGTTGAGCTTATGTTGAGCTTATTTATCCTTGTGATCTTGAGGTATGCATATGATGTTTGTTGTTATGCTTGCTTGACAGAAGTTGTAATGTTGTTTTGCATATAGTGTTGAGTCATGGAAATGGAACAATAATAAGTGTGGTCACCATATGTGTGTGAGAAGGTGATTTTGATAGAGATATGTTGCTTGTTAACAACAGGGTAAAGGGGCATCGCAGTTAATATATGCACATTTGAATAGGTATTGTTGATGCCATTATTGTGTTGATGCAAGTATTTTTATGCTTTGGAGGTGAAGGAGAACAAATTGTTAGAGATTTAATTCATATGTTGTTATTTCATGTTGACCTTATTGCATGTTGATGATGTTGCATATATTTCTATGGAAAAGGTGCAATAAAGTAGGATGGGAAAGAGTGTCATTGATGTCATGGTTTTCTTAGAGATCTTATGTTACACATCCTTGTTGGTTAGATATTCTTGTTGATTGCTGATGAAATAATGTTACAAATATTGTTATGTTGTAGATATTGTTGTGATGTAAGGCAAATATCCAAGGAAAAGACATGATGCATGACAAAGGCAAAGGTATAAGAAAAAGACAAAGGCAAAGACATGAAGACTGTTTTTATGCTTGTGATATTATGATGTGTTATAGTTGCTGATGTATTACTAATGTATGCTGCAAAGGATATGCTTGCTATGCTTGTTGATATAATCATTACAAGTGGCTAAAAATAATATTTGGTGAAGCATTTATTTATTTTAATATTCAAAATATCAAAAGGTGTGAAATGAATGAGTGGAATGCTAAGAGACAATTCTTTTCACTTCATATTCTTGTATGGAATACTAATAACCATCAAAGTTTGTTTATAAAAATATGTGCTTTTGGAAGGACTGAATGGTAAGAGATTTAGAGAATATGAGAGCTTATTGAGGTGCTTTCTATTAGTTACTTGACACATATATAAATCTAATGTGAAGAAGATTTGAGAAGAAGAAGAAACATAGAAAAAGACGAAGATTTTTAGAGTTATAGATCAGGTAAACTAACATGTTATTTCTGATATGTACCAGGGGATTGCAATCTCCTTTCAAGTTGTAGTTTGAAACAAATAGGCTGGAGCCTATTGAGGTAGGATCCTCTTGTGGCTTGTAGCCTGCAAAAAATTTGTGGGAGTTGGAGATTCCTTGAAAGTTGAATCTTGTAGAAGAATTAAGGTAGCAACCTCATGTAGGTTGGAGCCTACATAAAATCATATGTAATAAGGGAGTAGGAGATTTCCTTTGCATCATAACAATACAATATTCATGTTTTTCTCCATTTATGGGTTTCCACTTATATCTGGTGTCCATGTGTGTTGATTTTATGTAATGAGTTGATTTTATAGTTTACATATTCATGTTTTTCATAATTTAAATATGCTGTTCATAAGATGTTAAGTTTCTCATTTAATAGTTCACTTAACCATTGAAAATATTAAAAGAAAAAAAAATTAAATTTGTCCATGAATGCACTAAAATGATTCATCCCCCCTAGATTAGTCAAGGTTTCAACAATTTGTATTAGATCCAGTTCCTTCTGTGTAAGACTAACAGTTAAAAGGTAGACTTGGTTGAGTCATGGACTATCAAAGTGTACTTTTTATTAGAACACCAAAATTCCATGAATGGCGAGATAAGGTAAAAGCATAACTTATAGCTTATGGACCCTATGTATGGAAGCTAGTGTGTGAAGGATATTGCAAAGATCCCTCCTCTACACAAGAAAAACAATGGAATGCTTAAGGAAAATGTAAAATATGTAAAAACCTTCATAATAAGATCTTGAGATGGTTATAAACCTTAAATCTGTAAAATAAATTTGGGATAGGTTGTAGCTCATGCATGAAGAAGGTACTGGTAGCAACAATGCAGAAAAGGAAAAGAAAAAGAGGAAAAAGAAAAATTCCCTTCAAAGAGAAAGTGTTCAATCAAACAAGACCTATTCTGATAATGTGAATGTACTTGATTCTCATGAAGAAAAGATAAATGAACATCAAGCTAGGTTTGAATCAACATTAGCTAAAATAGATAGAGTTGTAAATGAGAGAAGAAACCATAAGAAACTATTGTAGATATGCGATGAAAGAGAAAATGAATTCAAGGATGAAATTATTAGCTTGAGGATATATCTTGAAGAAGAAAGGAGAATAGAAGAGGTTAAGAGTAGTAGACTGAAGGAGAAAGAAGAACAATGCAAAATATTAGAAGTTGAGATTAGTTGTTATGAAACCGGCTAACAAAAAGATAGAAAATATAGATCAACACCTTAGAATTCAGCCTCTTTGAGGGGCCAACCTCCTTTACATTACACAAATGAATGATTCCTTGATGATTCAAATGACAAAACCTCCTTTCTATATATAGGAGTCTAAGGAGTCACAATATAACCCAGCGGACTTATCAATAATAATATAAAGCCACAAAAATAACAATAGAGGGATTCTATGGGGCACAGTAATAACAATATGGGGGCAATAGGGGCACAACAATATTAATAAAGGGTACAACTACAATAGTAATGGGGTAATCACTAGTATTATAGGGACCTAACATGCCCCTCTCCTTCAAAAAAGTGTTGTCCTCAACGCTTGAGTAGTTCTGGATGGTTCATAAAATTCTCATCCTCCCATGTGGAATCTTCAACCGATAAGTTCTTCCACTTGATGAGATACTCTGAAATTGATCGATTTCGTAGCTGTCAAGTTCTTGTTTCTGTGATTGCTTCTGATTCCAATATAATTTTTCCTTCCTTGTCAAGTTCTGTCAATATTGTTTGAACTGGGAGCTTGTTTCCTATAACCTTCTTTAAACATGAAACATGGAAAACTAGGTGCACTCGAGAAGCTGTAGGAAGCTCCAATTTGTATGCCATCGTACCAATCTTTTGCACCACCTTGTACGGACCATAATACTTTGGTGATAATTTGTTATCCTTTTTAGCTTGCTTGAGGGACATTTGTTTATATGGTTGTAGCCGTAGGAATACCCAATCACCTACATCAAAACTTCTTTCACTGCTATGTTGATCTGCTTGTTGTTTCATTCTATTCTGCGCCAACACGAGGTTATCATTTAAGAGTTGTAGGACTTGTTGTTGATGCTCAATGTGATTTTCCACTGCTTGAAGCTTAGAATTTTCTCTTAAATATGATGTGATGGATGGTGGATGATATCCATGAAGTGCCATAAATGGGGTCATTTTTGTTGTTGTATGGAAGGAAGTGTTATACCACCATTCAGCCAGAGGCAACCATTTGACCCATTGTGTCTATTTATCAGATACAAAGCAATGAAGATATCATTCCAAACATTTGTTTACTATCTCAATTTGCCCATCAGATTAAGGATGATAAGATGAGCTATGAGCTAACTGAGTACCAAGACAAGAAAATAATTCTGTCCAAAAATTTCCAGTGAAAATGGGATCTATGTCACTTACAATAATCTTTGGGTTTCCGTGTAGATTTTGAATTGTTTCCATAAATGCAGTAGAAATTGTACTGGCTTTAAATGATTGTGATAATGCACAAAAGTGTGCATACTTGGTAAGTCTATCAACTACCACCATGATGACACTCTTTCCCTCAGACTTGGGTAAACTAGTGATAAATTCCATAGAAACCTCCTACTAATGTTGGCTTGGAATGGATAAAGGTTGTAATAGACACGGGGTCTTAATTGTTTCAACTTCATTTTGTTGGCAAACCAAACATTCCGCCACAAACTTTTGAATATCTGATTTAAGGTACTCGATTGTTGTAAGGTAAGATCGAGCAGGAACGTTTGGCATCAAAATACTTAAGGTAAAAAGGTAACGTTACAAAAATTTCGAATTTTCATGAATATGAGTCATGGCCACCCTCGCGGAATAAGGTGGCTATGAGTCGTTGTGTCATAACGTGAGTTCCCATTCCCAATTATTATTTTGATGTGTACATCGGTTATATTCCCAACAATTATCCCACAAAACAAATCATGATGGCAATCATGATAATGTTTCACGTCGTTTTAAGTCTCCTTATTTCCCTACACCTTTCCTAAATTACAACATTCTTGTTCTTATCGGGTTTTGAATTATATCACTTGGTCTTAGAGGGATATCAATGAACTGATCAAAATCTGCTCTCTCCCACTCCTAGCTATTGTTGAAAATGCAGTTCACTGTTAGGTTCGAACCTCAATGTCTTACATTACTTGATGCTTACCCATAGAGTAAGACAAGGTTGGAGAAGGCAGGATGAATTCCTCTGTTATTAAAGTTTAGTGAGTATAATTCAGAAGTAATAAAGTCCTTTGCTCTAAACCTAAATGGTGATAGGGCATAGGTGGGTAACATTAAGTTTAGATTGACTGAGGGGCTGGCAGCCCAAGCTTGTGGAATTCCACAGGAAGGAGAGCGTTGGTTTAAAAACCAGCGATTCAACAAGGATATTTGCGCACCCTTCCTTAGAAAAGAGCATGCAAACCCGAACTGGAGTAAGGGGATTCCACATGATTACCTTAGAAGTAAGTATCAATGTCTCTTGTTTCTCTTGCAGAAGTATATCATCTGTGAAGGTCATTTTGGGTTAGATTTCCTGTTTCATATTCGTCTTCTTGACCATTTCTGAGAAAAACCCTTGAATTTACCATATTATCTTAGAATGCCTTTGTTGAAGATGACTACTTCTACCAAGGAGAGGGTATGACATATAGAGGAGAACCTATATCATCACGGTCTTGTCAAAGTTATCGTGACATAGGTTTTGAAGAAAAAGAATAAAACATGGGAAGAGTTTTTAACGAGAAAGAGCCCGATTTACAAGAAACCAAAGAGGTATAACCAACAGAGAAGCCGAGAAAGAAACCCTGGACCCGTGGTTAGCTGAAAGAGGAGGTTAAGAAAGATGAGGAGGTGGTGGTAGTCGGGGAAACTATGGGAAAGAATCCTAAGCTGTCAAAGGGTAACTCTACTCCTACTAGGTGTTTTACAAGAAGCTAGGAAACGAAGCTAGAGATAAAGGAAACTATAGAGGAGGGGTACACAAAATTAAAATTGAGAAGAAGGATAAGAAGCCCCGAGACTTGTTAAAGAGGAAGCAAGTAAAGATTGAGTCAACTGTGTTTGTTAACAAAGAGGAGTTGGAGGCCGTATCTTTCCAAGACCCACAACTACAGGAAAGTGGGGACAAAAAATTCAAAGGTTACAAAGACCAGGAGGAACCATGTCTACCTCAGTCCTCTCAAGGGAAACATGGGGATGAGGAAACCTCTAAGAAAAATTAGTCCCTAAAGGATATGGAGGAATCTATCACTGAGCTCACTGTGTCTAAATGGGTTCTTCGGAAGGAAAACAAAACTATAAAGAACAACCTACGCCTACAGAAGGAAATTGAGGAGTGGAAAGTGAAGCATTAGAAGGCATGCCGAGTCATGAAGAAAAACCAGGTTCAGATCGAGCACCTATAAAAGAAGAATGAATAATATCGAAGTTAGGTTCAGAAAGATGATTCCACCTGGGCACACTTGGATCACCTGGTTGTAGTAGCCGTAACATAGGGAAAGGAATGAATTTTCCTTTAGATTTGCAACATTTTTGCTTGCATAGGGACATGCAAGGAGCTAGGTGTGAGGGAGATGTTGAGTCCCGATTTTATCCATTTTTGATAATGTTTCTAAGGCCTTTCTTCCCCTATTTTGAACTCTTTTTGACCCTTCATGACTGTCTTTTTCCATATTCTATGTGTTTTGACCAAAAGGGTGTTGTGAGCTTTAAGGTAAGAAAATCATTTTAAAAAGTATCATTGCGTTTTATTCTTGAGTATTTTTGAAGTTAAATGATACCTAATCAAATTATCTACAATTTCAAGATTTCTGATTGGATCCTATGCAGGCCAACCATCTTTTGAAGTGATTCCGTGATTTCCTGCAGATAGCCTGTGATTTCCTGTATAGTTGCTGATTTCCTATAGATATGTTGATTTCCTGTAACTTCTCCGATTTCCTGTGGCGATCTCGATGGTTGAGTATGTTTCGGTCAGCCTCGGGGAGAAAGAAAACATGGGTTTTGTCAAGAAATCCGTTTACATGGATGTTGTTCTATTGGCTGCCTCAAAACTTCCACCAAAACCACCCAAATCTTTAGACCTCTCACAGATGGGCGTATTGGAAAATAGCTCCAACAACTCAACGATATCAATTTGATCCATGCTTTCAGTCATGGATTAAACTCAACATGTTTATTTTATTATCTTTTCCAGTCATTGTTAGCAAATAGTTGCAGTATGTTAGTTTTCCTAATTCGGGCAAGTTTATGCCCTTGCACTTGTATAAATAAATTCATGTTTCATTTACAAGGGAGGGTGGATATACCAGACCTTTGTACTACTGTAATATTTGTTCACAACTCCTGTAGTTGCAAATTTGTGTTCTTTTAATTATTTTCATGAATTGACAAAATTATTACACAACTTTTGTTCCTCTTTTCTAATTTTTAGCAACACATGTATGATGGTTAAATGGTGAAGCTTATTTGAGGAATATGTTTGGAGTTAATTGATTAAGCTTTAATTTACATTGCAAATTGTTGAATTGGTTGAATTGCTATTTGATTGATCCATTATCTTTTTTATGATAAACATCAACAATTTTAGGTGCTGTAGAGGGATGATTAAATCACTCTGTAGCCTTTGTTGCTAAGTGTTGATGAGGAGATGAGGAAAAGAGATATTGAAGTTGTGTGTATGTGGCTTTGTTTAGAAAAACACTTAAAGTATTAGCCTGCATATATTTTGTGCAACATCTCATAAGGTTACCTACCCTTGGTTGATAATTTATGTCAAATTATAAGTCCATAATTTGCCCAAATAATCATACTACTGTAAAATTTGGTACGGATGCTTCACCCTTCCAGCTTGTATATGGAAAATATGATATATTACCTACTAAATTAGAACTCTTGTCAATTCATCTAACTGTACAAGATTAAGAACTTACTTCAAACAATGTCCCACAAAGAGTTTTAGCACTAATGGCTCTAGAAGAACAACTTAAGAACTCTCTGGAAAATATTCAACGCAAAATGAAAACAATGAAAAAGTATTTTGATATTTTTTTTTGAGAATGTCAGTTTCACCGTTGACTAGAAATTCCTTCTCTTGGACTTAGCTCATGTTGAAAAAGATAAATATCATAAATTTTAGAGGTTGTGGATTGGTCCTTTTAAAATTTCTACTATTGTTGGGCTAAATGCTTATTTGCTTAATGATAAGAACGATCATGTCTTGCCATATACCACTAATGGATTTGATCTAAAGCCATTTGTGGAAGGAGACGCTGGTTGAATCATCACAATCTCCTTGATACTCTTGTACATAACATTTTCTTTTCAATTTTTTTTTTTTTTTTCAAGTTCCCTTTGCCAATATTCTTAAATGTTTATGTTTTTATTTCATATATTGTCGTTTACTATTGTTTCATTTTATGCAAAAGAAGGGAACATTGGCAATAAATCCTTTTGTAAGTACAATGTTTTAAGACGGTTGTTTTTTTGAATATTAAAAGCTAATATTATAAGTTTTTAGAGCAATAACCTTTTACATGAAGTGAGGAATCCGTTCTCCTTATCTTCAAATGGGTCACTTTGATTTTGTTCAAATCTTATTATTAACTACATAATACACCTTAAGGTATGCTCTCTACATCCTGCTCCTTTCATCCCTTTCTTTGCATCCTCATGACAACCTGCATCGTACTCTTCTACAATAAAATGACGTTGGTTTCAGATAGAGATGTTGTGTTTTGACTTTCTTCCAACAAGTCTCCCTGTGGAGTCGTCAATGTTGACACCTGTCAAGGTTAGTTAGCTTCCACAAACCATTGCGGTTATCCTTGACTAATAATCCCCTAATGACTCAAATTTTAATGAAATTGACCTAGTAGGTGAGACCCTTGAGAAAGTGAAAATCCTCTGTTAAGATTAAGGTCGGTTTATACCTCGGTGAACTTAAATTTTTTTTATATGAAAACATATTGAATCAATTATGTAAATACTTCACATTCCAATATAAGTTGGGAGACTTCTTTCACTTCATAATTATCTACCTCATGAGAAAATATATATACATGTATACACAAGAAGTGATAATGGGGACATTTTATAAATTGATAATGAATTACTCCATTTATACTCACCTAATTGACGAATTATATACATAAAATGAGTATCAATGGTTTCATATGGTACATGAGACATATATGTAAAAGAGAAAACATATTAACGCCGTTGGAAATATCCTAGTGGCAAACATTATCGAAATGTTTTGCAAAATATTTGGATTGAATACATGATATCTACCTATATATATATATGAGCCGATATATCAGTGTTATTGGGAAACACTGGAATCATGGTCATAAACAATACATTGTAAAATATATGGTTCATAGTATGGGGATTTTCAGTTTGATATGTTATATTTACAAAGTTCATTTTAAACATATACATTGATAACACCACCAAGACTTGTCAAAGTTATTGAAGGCAAATCTTTGATAATATTTATGGGATGTGATTACCAGTGATATGTTCTAAGTTTGACATTAATAACAAGATTCAACACACTTTTTAATTTAACACTGACTTTGATTGAAAATGGGATTAATCTTAGCTACTGGATGACTTCATGATTCACATAGCTCTTTTGAATACCAAGATTGGTTTGGTTGGAATTCATTATAGGCCTGTTTGCGATGATTCATCATCCACATCAATTGTATTGGTTGTAGACTAAATTCCTCTTAAATATGTTCAACCTCCTTGATGGCACTATGCAATGTTTTCCCTTCATAATGCAAAATCATCCTCCCCCCACACCAAGTCATATTGTATTGGCATATTTTTATTAGCTCATACTTAATTGGTTTAATGACATGGCATGAAAAACCTCACCTTCAGTATGTTGGCTCATTATATTCTATACCACTTTCCATTTTGACTTTTATTGCTGCATTTATTTTCCACTACTATTCCTACCTCAAATTTCTCCTCCATTTATGCCCTTCTATGAAACCTTCAGAGAGTATCATTTATCATTTCCACGATTTTATCACTTTATACAAAAAAAACTGAACGAACCCTAGTTCTGGACTAGCAGGACGAACAAAGGTGATAGTAGTGGGCGGTAACCGAAGATTTTGGTTTCAAGCTTGTCATATTGCCTTCTTGTTTTGTTAGATTAGGAATCATCCCAAGTCTTCCCTTTTCTACCCCGTTCCCCATATCTTATTTATAATCATCTGGCACAACTTATTGCCAACCTTGAATGTTCATTTTCTTTAAAACTCTTGGATGGTTTCTATAAATAAAGGCAAATTTCCTTTATTAGTTATAAGTTTATTTCGGTTTGATTTCTTTGAATGAGTCATTTTTTGACCGGATTTGGATTCAAGCCTTGCACACTCTAGGTGCACATCCCTTGAGAATTTCCTTGGGCGCATGACACTTGGAAATCTATACTTTTTTGTCTAAGTGAATATGCCTTACATATGAGTCTTTTAAGATTGCATTACAAGTCCTAAACTCTGTACATTCTAAGGTAGATATTACTCACATTCAAAACCTTTTCTTGTAATGTGCATGGTTTCCAATGACAAATTCATTGAGAGTTAATTGAATCCCAGAGGTTATTGTTTTATTTAATTAAGTTCTTTTAATATTGAACGATTTCCAGTATTATGAATTTTCATTATCAAAAACATAATTCATTAATTAAAACCCTAATATATTGTTCAACTACCCTAACCTTCCCACCCATGGGAGACTTCGAGATAGCTAAGTCCTGGGAAAAAAATATTTGGGTGTTTTCATGCACATGAACTTTTGTTCACTTGCTTGGTCTAACAAAGAAATTTGTCTTTTTTTCAAATAAAATAGAAATATTCATCGAACTTTTCCATGAATGCATATGAATCTGTTCCATTGGCTCACAATTTAACAGTCAAGTATTTGGTTATATATTAGGATATTTTCATTGTGATTCCTATTATAAATCGCCTGCATTATCATATTCAATATACTGGAAAATTATACCAAATGTTTCATTTATCTATTAATGTTTGTTTTCAAAAAATAACTGTTAGTTTGTAAGATGAATGAATCAACACTCCCTCTGTAAATTTTAAAGGGAAATAAACCTTCATGTACTTACCTTACCTCTAAATTGTTTATATATGTCCTTTCTCGGATTATGAAAGGTCAAATAGTATTTAATTTTCCTTCGAGCGTTTGCGCATGTTACTTAGCAACTCGCATATGCAATACCCTTCCCTTCTTACATGTATTATCTTTTGTTGTCTTATCAGATGATTTATTAATTTGGTTATAATGAATTCCATGCTTTCATTTACCTATGAATAACTTATGTGAATTTATTTCCAGTATGAGTTTTTTTCAATAGAAATAGGGGTAGTGGCAGAGGTAGAGGAGGAGGAGATAGAGATCAGAACTTGCTTGTGAGAAGGGACAAAAGACCAATAATCTCAATACACTTTGATGTTGTTTGAAAAAAGTTGAGACATTTTCTTTGCATTGGTGTTGTGAACCTTTTAGGTCAACCAGAGCCTCAGCTTGTTGTGCAACCTCAACCACAACCCCCCTATTCTCCATCCATGTATCATTGATATTCCCGTCTCCCACATGCATCTGCTCCTTTTGGTTGTCCCAAATAATGATGGTTGGGAAGCTTCCATCCCTACACAACCACTTTGTTTAGTCCAATGTTGGCCCACTGTCTCACTTCCTCCTCCTCATGAGGCACATGTTTCTCATTTATAGTCTACTACTTCACGTATTGTCCACTCCCATCATGCATCACCACAACCTTCTACATCTACCAGTCAACATCCTCACTCCACTCAACAAGTTTCTAAACAACCCTTTTTTCTTACTGGTCCCGCTGGTCAATCTTCCAAACAATCAATAATTCCCAAACTTATTGTGAGTCAAAAAAAATATAACTCATAGGTCACTCTTTCTGATTATTCACATGGTTCATCACATTCTGTCATGTCTCATCCTCGCTAGGAAGAACAATAGGAAAAATTTGTTCCGTGTCATAGGCAGGGACATTAGTTTATGGTATTTGCAACATATTTTGGTATGTTTTTAGGTATTGTTGAGTCATGGCTGCTGAAAAACTTATTCATGATGATGATGATTGCTTCAGTTTTGGTTAGATACCTTACACTACATATAATTGTAGATATTTATGATGATATATTTTTGGTGTTGGTTCTGTTTGGATGGAATGACTCATGGCTATACATAGAAAACTATGTTTATACACAACACTTTAATTATTATGATGGCATACATGGATTGTGATTATGGAGGAACAAGGGTTTAATTTTTTGTGTGTTGATCTGTTTTATATGTGGAGAAAATATTGGTGATGTGGCATGTATTTTGATTGATTATACATAGATAATATCTTTATATGACGTGTGTTATTATTATGGTTTTTATTGGGAGTTATATGAAGCAAAAGTTTGGTCACATAGCTTCTTTATTTATGTATTTGAAGCAAAGAAATTATAAAATAAAATCACAGAAGAATAAGGGTCCCACCTACTAGATTCAAAGTTAAAAGATTTTATAAACTAATTTATTAATTAGAACCTTTAAAAAATCACTCCTTCTACTTTCTAATAAAAAATATTAGAAATGAAGTTAAAAACAATCTGTTAAGCAAAGAAACTTTCCACACTATTTTGGAGTCGTTTAAAAGGAGGAAGGATCTATGAAGGTAGACATAAAGAATTGTGAAGAGAGGTATGCTATAGAATTTTTGGTTGTCATGTATCCTCTGATTTTAATTTCTTATGAGTTTGAGGCTAATCCTGATGGTGAAAAAAATCCTATTTCACCAAGGCGAGACAAATTAGAGTGAGTCCAATAATATCTCCAAGGAAATTTTCAGGTATCTTGTGCCTTTCTCATTTATTCATTATTGTTTGAATATCTGGTTACCCTTTACAAGTGCTAACAACTATATTTTTGTAGAACAAGCTATCCATATTTATGCTTGTATGAAGGATTTTGATATACTTCCATTCTTGTTTATTTCCTAAGCTATTGTATATGCTTTATTTACATTGTAGTAGTTTGTGATAAGATTGGTGAAAATATTTCGCAAAAAATTCCCTTTTTAGGATTTTGGCTGTACTTTTCATCATTATTAAAATCAACTATTTTCTACAACTTTGTTATCTCACATATCTTTATTTATTACACATTTTGTAATTTCAGTCTCTCTTTGTTTCCTATTATGTATCCCAACTTATGCTCTACAAAATTTAGGGCCTCCAAGCCCAAATTCTGACTAGCTCAATGCTCCAATTGAATTTGGTTTGTATTTTATCTTTCTTTTTCTGCTTCAGTTATCACATGCTTGCTATAAATGACGTATTTATGATGTATACATTTTTATTTATTTTCTGATGTAAATTCTTTATGTATATTTTGCATTATAAAACACAAGAAAAACACAAAATCAAAGAAAACCATGAACTTGTAGTTATAAATTTCGAGCATCCTATCACATTACATCATTAAAATAAGGAGATTTGAGGAGTTTAATTGTTAGAGTTTTTAACAAATTAAACAATCATCAACAATTTGTGTCTGCAATAAGGGCCACATGCCTTAGGAGGTTTTCACAAGTATTTTAGCGAGGAAACGGGACCAACAACTTGCTGAGATTGTATAAAGAATAGAGTGTATTGGGACAATATGTTGGGATGCCTTGAAGTGGAGGCCAGTGGGAAGAATCAAGGAGAAAGGAATGCTGAAGGTGATGAGAAGAAGTCTCTCAACTAAGGTGTGATAGACAAAGGTAGTTTCTAGCCACAAGGACTGTGGTTTGGTGAGACAAGTTACAATTGCGTGTGCTACAAAGTAAACCTTAGATTAATAATTTTGTTGGATTGTTTGGGGGATGGTTTGTATGCCCTAGTTTAATCACATTATAAGATTTTAAGGAATTGTGTGAGGGTTGGTTTGTAGGCCCTAAGAAATTTCATCTTGTTGGAGCAAGAAATACGTTGAGAGGGTAGTTTATGTGTGCCCTAGGTATAGTGATAAAGGAGAAAACTTGTCATTGTTAGAGGGAAACCTTTGAAGACCTTATGAGAAATGAATTTTATTGTGGAAAAGTATTGCTAGAAGGAAGTTGTTAAATACCCTAGACGCAAAATTATTTGGAGCAACAAAGGATTATTAGAGGGAAGGCTATGTTCAGTCTTCTTGGAGAAGTAAGAGGATTGATAGAAGGTGTTCTACTTAGCTGAAGATGCAAGAAATTATGGAGTAACATAAGTACTTGTGAGTAACAGAAGAGGTGGAAAAGGACTTACCAGGTGTTCAAGGTATGTGGACTGAAAGGGCTAGTATGAGATTTCCTTCAACAAGTAATTCAAGTGTGTCTTCTTCAAGGGTATATTGATAGTCTTAAGATGTTGAAATCAAACCATAATTGTTCTTGTATTAGGGATAATTGTAAGGGCCATGATCCTTGGTATGGGTGCCCTGTATTTGTTGTATTAAAGTTATAATATAATAAGTTTAGGTTGTGTAAATTTATTATATACTTCGTTGATTCATTAATGTACATTTTCTGCTGTGTAAAGTGCTTGGTGTTGTGTCATTTTATGTGTTTGTGATAATGTTTTAGACATAGACCTAATTTTAAAGTGTCGAGGAAAATAAACATGGTTTCATAGCTAATTTGAAGGGACAACTAATTCAGAGTGTGCACAACTTACAACTCAAGAGGGAGTTGGTTTCGTTTTTCTCGAAGGACTAGCAGCATGACGAAGTTGGTCACGAGTTTGAGGTACGAAGATAGATTAGATGACTTTTCTAATTATATTCCTTAGAAGGAAAGGATCAAGCTTTTCTTGTTGGTAGACTTGATTTGGGAGTTTACCAACAAGGAGATAAAGAAACAAAATGACCTTAAGGGTTGCAATTTTATGAAGATTTGGATGACAAGGTGAAGCTTATTATCCTAGACAGTGTTAAAGATCACTTGATACATCATATGACCAAGAAGAACACTACCTACAAGTTGTGGAAAGATCTTTAAGATTTGTTCTAGAATAAGAAAAAGAAATTGTTGTTGGTATTAAGAGAGAAGTTGAAGAGAACCAAGATGTTGGATGGTAAAGGCGTGGATTTTTATCTAACAATACTTTCTCAACTTTGACATGATCTTTCTGCCATCGGTGAAAATGTTCCAGAGTTTGAGCTAGTGTGGAGCGCTTTGCAAGGTTTCTTCTAGGAATGGAATCCATTTAGAAAAGGATCATTGCTCAAGAAAAGATGATAGATTGGAATAGGTTATGGGATGACTTCATGAAAGAAGAACTCCGAGATGAGAACCTTAATAAGAAGAAGAAAACTTATGATGATAATGTGGCCCGTATAGAGAAGATGAGATAATAAGAAGACGAATGGAGAGAATTAGCTAGGGTTGCTACATCTTATGGTGAGCTGGATGAATTCTCAAGAAGTTTCAAGGAGGAATTTTCTTTATTCTCTCATTTCATAAAGGGTGACATCAACGAGATTTCATGGTATGTGGAAAGTAGAGCATCGAAGCATATGGCAGGTTCGCATGAATATTTTGGGACTACAACTGAATGGGACTCGAAGTTGCACACAAAGTTTGGCGACAAGAATAAGAAGGCTTTCAAAGGGGAAGGTGTTGTGCCATTCAAGATGGAGTCAGGTGGGAGGTTATGATTTCAATATGTACTATGAGTACCAGAGGTTAGATACCATGTGTTGTCATTCTCAGTGATCAAGGAAAAGGGGTTTGAGTGATTTTCCAGGATGGGAAAATGAAGCTCAGGACTAGAGGCTCTAACTGTGCTAGAGATATCGTTGGAGTTAAGGAGCATGGTCTATATCGAATAATGATAAATCCTATAGATAATGTAAAGAAGCAGGTTCACGAGATTCAAAGAGAGTCAAGTTTGAGTGGGAGTATGAAGGTTCAAAGGGAGAATATGAAACCCAAGAAGAGTGTATGGTCAGTGGGGAGTAAGGAGAGTTGTATTAGCAAGAAGGAATCGTGGAATGAGCTGAAATAATTTCAGGAGAAGAAGAAGTGGAAAGATTTTGGAGGCAAGGACACTACCAGGGACAATGTGGTTCATTCTACCAGGTATGTTGTAGTAGTGAATGCCAGATATTGGGCTAGTGTCGTTGATGGCAATGAGATATTTATGAGTCATGGAAGTAAGTCCCTCACTAATAGGGAGTGTTGAAATGTGTAGCTTGGGAGGTACTCCCACAAACCCTAGGTTATTGGGTTTGTAAGGAGTTGACTCACCAAAAAAGGGTTTTGTGGGCAATGTACCAAAAGTTGTGGGTGAAAGACCAAGGATTAAATTGATTGTTTAATCATTGAAAGCATGTGGGGTAGCCTTGAAGGGATAAGGGGCACCTAGGGCTTTGATGATGTGGCAAACGATGAATGAAATAAATATCATTTCTTATATTATTTGCGTTTTGATAAGTTAAAATCAAGTTGGCTTGGGCTAAAGGTCATGCCCCTTGGTGTAATATGAGACCACCAAAGACACTATAAGTATAGGATAGATTGAACTCATTCAAACCATTAGGAAGATGCAAAGTTCTAAGGAAGAGGTAGAATAAATTAGGGAGATGCAAAGTTATAAGGAGGATGAATTGGAGCATATGTGGTCTGGTTCAAGTCTGTGATAGTGGCTAAGTTTGCTTAGGTTCATGGAGATGTATCTCTTTGATACTCAACCCTCAAGTAGGTCCATTGTACATATTTTGGAGGCCTAATTATGTTTGGTTGGCAACCTTGTTTAGAGATTCTTTTCCACATTATCAACCACCAAAGGTATGTCCCTAAGTGGCCTAAGTTCTGTGCATAATAATGAGGATTGAGACCCTTAAAAGTTGACATCCTGTTGTAGTTTGTCTCTGAAATAAGGGCTGCATGCCTTAGGAGTTGGGAATATGTATTTCACTGAGGAAAAGGGGTTGAGGACTTTCTCATATTGTATAAATAATGGAGAATATCGGGACTATGTGTTAGGATGTCTTGAAGTGAAGGAAAGTGGGCATAATCAAGGAGAAATGAGTGCTGAAGGTGATGAGAAGAAGTTTTTCCACTAATCTATGTTGGAAATTGGTAGTTTCCATCCCTAAAGAATGTGGTTTGGTGTGACAAGTTACAGTTGTGTGGGATGCCAAGTAAGCCCTAGATCAATCATCTTGGTGGAATATGTGAGGGATAGTATGTATGCCCTAGTTTAGTCACCTTATAGGGTGTTAAGGCACTGTGTAGGGCCTTTTTTTTAAGCCCTAAGAATTGTCATCTAGGGGGAGTAAGAAAAATGTTGCAAGGGTAGTTTATGTGAGCCCTAAGTACAATGATAAAGGAACCTTCGTTTCATTGTTGGAGGGTAGATTTTGAAGAACTTATGAGTAGTGAATTTTGGTGTGGAAAAGCATTGCTAGAAGGTGGTTATTAAAGACCTTAAGAGTATAATTCTTTGGAGCAACAAAGGATTGTTAAAGAGTAGCCCATGTTCACTATTATTGGAGTAGTAGGAGGATTGATAGAAGGTGTTATGGCCAAATGAATATGTAAGAAACATAAGTATTTGTGAGAAACATAAGAGGTGGTAAAGGACCAACCAAGTGTTCAAGGTACGTGGAATGAAAGTTTTGATGTGAGATCTCCTTCAACATGTAAGTCAAGTGTGTCTTTTTCAAGGGTATATTTATAGTCATAAGTTGTTGACATGAAGCCCTAGTTGTTATTGTATCGAGGTTAATTGTAAGGGCTATAATCCCTAGCACAGGAGCCCTATGTTTGTTGTATTAACTTTATAACATAACAAGTTTTGGGTTGTGTAAATTTCTTGTGTACTTCATTGATTCAATTTAGTAAGTTTTCCACCATGCAAAGTGCTTGGTGTTGTGGCATTTTAGTGCATTTGTGATAATGTTTTAGACATAGATATGATTCTAAAGTGTTGAGGAAAATTCAATAGTTGCTAGGTTTGATCATGCACATCACTGAGATTACTGTAATGAGTTACTAATTCACCATGATAAAAAAAAATCTTCGTATTTGACAGAGCAAAGGTTCATAAGGTATGAATAGCATGTTGCAGATGTCAACCATGATACGAACCTCCTTATGGTGGCTTTGGTAAACATGCTTGGATTTAGACAAAACATAGGTTCCAATTTAAAGATCAGATAAGAGGGAAAATTAGAGGATTGAGAAGACCTAGAGGAGTTTAAGAAAGAACCTAAAAAAGGACAATCTAGTTCAAATGTTGTGAACCATTCATAGTCCCTATTTAAGATGAAAGTGAGGGTTGAAATCAAGACATATGAAAGTGAGATTAATTATTTGAAATTGAATCGCTATTTGCAACAATTAAAGGTTTATATCAGTGTTGACCACATAGAGGAGGAATATAAAATTTATTTCGCTCATTTGAACCTAGAGAGCCATGCCCTTAACTAGTGGGAAAACCACATAGAAGCCCTGAGGCTAGAGGGGGATCTCCCAATAAGTAAGTGGGAGGAATTAAAAATTCTCACAAAGTGCCAATTATACCCTATTGGCTCTGTAGAGGACTAATGGATCGAGTAACATTACTTTAGGCGGAGATAATGGAAGAGCGTATAAGAGTATAACATAGATTTCAGGAGGATTTTAATAATGTTAAGTATCCCTCATAAGAACCAAAACATACCTAGGGGGACCACACAACCATCTGCTAAAGGGAGTGATACTTTTCAAACCTAGAATGGTGAAAGATTCTCATGTATAAGCACAATACTTAGAAAATGTATGCCAGAAAAAAGGGAAGTCAAGTGGTTCAAAGCAGAAGGAAAACTAAGGAGATTCTAAAGAGGGGAAGAAGAGATGGAAAGGGGGAAGGACAAAAAACAAAACAAACCACACTAGTGCAAAATTTTTAGCAACCACTACAATTTATGTAACATTGATGATCACATAGATGAGGTGTGTTAGAAACTACATCTAGAACTCGACCTAAAGAATCAAAAGAATGGGAAGAAGAAAAACCTCATGGCCATAGATTCAAGTAATCAAGTATAAAGAAACTCAGATGTGGATGAGAATATTGTTACACATCAGTGCAAAATGGGGGTGAACATGAGTATATTTCAACAATAGGAAGAGGAGGAGATGACCAAACTCTTCAATATAAAGATATAGGTCAAGAAGATAAAAATCAATGCTCTGTTTAAGACAGGATCATAGGAAAATATCATTGCAACAATGTTGGTTAACAAACTGGGATTGGAGGTTCAAGATCATCCAAGTCCATATCCATTGAGGTGGGTAAATAAGGATGCAAAAATCAAGGTAAAAAAATAAATGAAATCAAATTTGATATCAATGTTGATTTTCTTGATGAAGTAGAATTGGATGTAGTTCCACTTGATGTATGTGGAGTGGTGCCTGTGAGTCCCTATATGTACATACGAAATGAGGCATTCATGTAGAGATCCAACCAGTACTGCAACATCAAGGACAAAAAATCCTTCATCATCAACACGCATAAGGGAAAGTGTAAAATTTCACCGGTAAATGCAAAGCAAGCCAAGAAACTTATCAGTTAGATAGAAGTGTGCTTTACTATTTTTCAGAGAAAATCAATTTGTAAAAGAGTCAATGAGAGCAAAGGAATACCTAGAGGGGTGCTAGTAAGGAACAAGACAACTAAAAGAGTTGCTACAGGAATATATTGAAGTTTTTCAGGAGCCTAAAGGGATACCACCCAAGAGGGAATCATATGATGAGATGCAACTATTGTAGACTCTCTATTGCCAAACATTTGGTTGTACATGTAGTTCATAATAGAAGACAATGAGTTGAAGAAGCAATTGCAACCACTTTTCGAGCTGGTTGTTATTCATTCAGGTACCTCACCTTGTGGGTCATCCATCAAAAGTTTATAAAAGAAGGATGGGCCTTGGTGAATGTGCATTGATTACATGTCATTGAACAAAATAATTATCAAGAAGGATAGATGATTTGTTGTGCCTGTTGGAGCAAGAAAAATAGTTCACCAAGTTGGACATAAAATCAAAGTATCACTAGGTTCAAGTTAGAGAAGAAGATATTTTGAAATTTTCCTTCAAAATCAAATAAGGTTTGTATGAGTGGTTAGTCATGCCATTTAATTTATGCAATGCACCAACTAGATTCATGATGTTAATAAATGACATACCAAACCCACATTTAGATTCATTTGTGCTTGTATATTTGGATGATATATGGGCATATAGTGCTACTTGGGAGGAGCAAATCTCAAATTTAATGCAAGTGATAAAGACATTGAAGAAGAACTAGTTGTTGGAAAATATCAAGAAATTTGATTTTGCACAACAATATTTGGTGTATTTAGGATATGTGATTAGTGGAAGAGAGCTGAAGATAGATCTTGTCAAGATGGAGGCCATCATGAAATGGTTGGTGTCTAACAATATTTTTGAGGTTAGGGGTTTCATTGGGGATGCATAGTACATGTGAAATGCATAGCCTCATTTTCATTAGTAGGAGCACCACTCCATGTCATAACAATGTGTGGAAATTTTTTCTAGTGGGGAAAATGTTAGCAAAAGGCATTTGAGGAGTTAAAAAATAAAATCAATTAAGCACTAGTTTTTTCATTATTGAAATTGTAATAACCCTTTCAAGTGGAGACATATGGAAGTGGGTATGGTATGGGAGAAATGTTGATGCAGGGACGAAGTTCTATATGCTACCATTTTGGAGTATTTGATGGGGTGGTTCTTAAATAAGGAGCTCTATGCCCTAGGACAAGTTGTGAAAAAGTGGAAACACTATCTGATGGGAAAAGAGACAATGATCCACACAAATCACTAGCCGTTATAGTACCTGTAGGACCATAGTAAGTTACAATAGATAAGGAATTACAAGTGTATAGGGATTTTACAATAGTTTCATTTAGTGATCAAGTACAACAAGGAAAACACAAACAAGTTGGCTGAGATGCTTTTAACACCACCCACATCAAAGATAACAACTTTGGGAAATTTGATGCACATGGAGTTTTCCACCCAGAATGCATACATAGCGACATACATAGAAGATGCGGTCTCTAAGGAGGTGTTTAAAATAATTGCATAGCCAAAGCCATGTGCATGATGGTGATACAAAAATTGACGATCATCTCCATAATGGATTATTATACACGCTGGACAAGTTATGTGTTTTTAAAGGTGAGCGATTGTAGCTAATTAGAGAGGCTCACACCTCCAAGATTGCAGAGAATTTTGGTTAGGAAAAATAGGGGCCAAAATATAGAGGTTGTTGGCATTGTTGTCATTGATGGAAAAGGAAAAGTAGGAGCACGCAAGGTATACTTGGTATGCTTCATATATTGATTAGAAATGAAGTTGATGGCAACAGAACACCAAAGGAGAAGCAACAAGAGAACACGAGTATTGCATTTGAGAATGAATGTTTTTCATGCATATGTGATGTTGACTTGTACATTGTGTTGTAAGGTTGATTGTACATGGTAGGAATTATTAATGAAGGAGTTGAGCTTAGTTATCCTTGTGATCTCGAGGTATGCATATGATGCTTGTTGTTATGCTTGCTTGACAAAAGTTGTTATGTTTTTTTGCATATAGTGTTGAGTCATGGAAATGGAACAACAATAAGTGTGGTCACCATATGTGTGTGAGAAGGTGATTTTGATAGAGATATGTTGCTTGTTAACAACAGGGTAAAGGGGCATCATAGTTAATGTATGCACATTTGAATAGGTATTGTTGATGCCATTCTTGTGTTGATGCAAGTATTGTTATGCTTTGGAGGTGAAGGAGAACAACTTGTTAGAGATTTATTTCATATGTTGTTAACAAAGTAGGATGGCAAAGGGTGTCATTGATGTCATGGTTGTCTTAGATATCTTATGTTACACATCCTTGTTGGTTAGATATGCTTGTTGATTGCTAATGAAAGAATGTTGCAAATATTGTTATGTTGTAGATATTGTTGTGATCTAAGGAAAATATCCAAGGAAAAGACATGATGCACAACAAAGGAAAAGGTATAAGGCAAAGACATGAAGACTGTTTTTATGCTTGTGATATTATGATGTGTTATAGTTGCTGATGCATTACTAATGTATGTTGCAAACGATATGCTTGCTATGCTTGTTGATATAATCATTGCAAGTGGCTAAAAATAATATTTGGTGAAACATTTATTTATTTTAATATTCAAAATATCAAAAGGTGTGAAATGAATGAGTGGAATGCTAAGAGACAATTCTTTTCACTTCATATTCTTGTATGGAATACTAATAACCATCAAAGTTTGTTTATAAAAATATGTACTTTTGGAAGGAATGAATGGTAAGAGAGTTAGAGAATATGAGAGCTTATTGAGGTGCTGTCTATTAGTTACCTGACACATATATAAAGCTAATGTGAAGAAGATTTGAGAAGAATAAGAAACATAGACAGGGATGAAGATATGTAGAGTTATAGATCAGGTAAACTAACATGTTATTTCTTATATGTACAAGGAGATTGCAATCTCCTTTCAAGTTGTAGTTTGAAAAAAACAGGTTGGAGCCTATTGAGGTAGGATCCTCCTGTGGCTTGTAGCCTGCAAAACATTTGTGGGAGTTGGATATTCCTTGAAGGTTGAATCTTGGAGAAGAATTAAGGTACCAATCTCATGTAGGTTGGAGCCTACATAAAATCATATGTCATAAGGGAGTAGGAGATTTCCTTTGCATCATAACAATACAATATTCATGTTTTTCTCCCTTTATGGGTTTCCACTTATATCTTGTGTCCATGTCTGTTGATTTTATGTAATGAATGATGTTATAGTTTACATATTGCATGTTTTTCACAATTTAAATCTATTGTTCATAAGATGTTAAGTTTCTCATTCAATAGTTCACTTAACCGTTGAAAATATTAAAAGAAAAAAATTAAATTTGTCCGTGAATGCACTAAAATGATTCACCCCCCTCTCAGCTTAGTCAAGGTTTCAACAATTTGTATAAGATCTACTTCCTTTTGTGTAAGCCTAAAACATAGAAGGTAGACTTGGTTGAGTCATGGACTATCAAATTGTACCTTTGCTTAGAACAAAAAAATTCCATGAATGGTGAGATAAGGTAAAAGCATAATTTATAGCTTATGGACCCTATGTATGGAAGCTAGTGTGTGAAGGATATTGCAAAGATCCCCCCTCTACACAAGAACAACAATGGAATGCTTAAGACAAATATACAATATATAAAAACCTTCATAATAAGATCTTGAGATGGTTATAAACCTTAAATCTGTAAAATAAATTTGGGATAGGGGTCAGCTCATGCACGAAGAAGATACTAGTAGCAACAATGTAGAAAAGGAAAATAAAAAGAGGAAAAAGAAAAATTCCCTTCAAAGAGAAAGTGTTCAGTCAAACAAGACCTATTCTGCGAATGTGAATGTACCTGATTCTCATGAAGAAAAGACAAATAAACATTAAGCTAGGTTTTATTCAACATTAGCTAAAATAGATAGACTTGTAAATGAGAGAAGAGACCATAAGAAATTGTTGTAGATATGCGATGAAAGAGAACATGAATTCAGGGATGAAATTATTAGCTTGAGGATACATCTTGAAGAAGCAAGGAGAATAGAAGAGGTTATGAGTAGTAGACTGAAGGAGAAAGAAGAACAATGCAAAATATTAGAAGTTGAGATTAGTTCAAGAAGAAATGAACTATATGAAAATAATAGATTGTGTAAAAAGATAGAGAATGAGATTGTCTCCATGAAGAACTTAGATAAGGCAACCATTAAAGAGAATAAAGTAACTTCAAAAAGGGTTGCAAAAGAAGGTACTAGTAGCATGATTTGTAAAAAAATAAAAATAAAAACAAGAAGTAGAACCAAAAGCAGAAGAATGAAACAAACAAAGTCCACTTTGCAATAATGAAATCTACTCATAGAGATGAGGTTAGAAAGTCAGAGAGATTTCAAAGGCGTAAATATGTGTCATGCTTCCATTGCCCTAAACCTAGAGATGTAGTAGAAAATTTCAAGAGCAATCAAAATAAAACTAATCAACATAAGATGAAATAAACAAGAAGGTTCCATCAAGCAAGAAAATAGAGAAGAAAATCATCTACCAAGTACACAAAACAATTTTATGGTTAATGTTATTTGTGAAATTGATTTGGACATAAAGAAGTTGAATAAAAATCATATGCAAAGAAGGAGATGAGCATTAGAAAACACACATAATTTCCAAAATTTATTGGTCATATAAGTTTCTATTTATGTAGCAACCTTGGCCACATGGCCAATAACTGCCAGCTGCCTCATACACTAAAGAAATCTAGACAGAAGATGGACGCGAATGCAAGTAGACCAAACAATGAGTCAAAGGAAGATGCATATAGTATAAGGAAACCCACTAAACTACGGAAGAAGAAGAATAAGGAGCAACCTATAAATTCAATGACAAAATGAAGTCATCATGGCCTCAAGGGGAGCTACTCATGAAAATAATGAAGAATCCTATTAAGGACAATGTTAGAGAAGAAACATCTCAGGGGGAGAGAAACCCTAATAGATTCTTGACAATATATTATCCGAGTTGGAGTGACCCTGCAATAAAATTCTAATGATAAGGATGACTATGATTAGGTGCAATTTCAAAAGGAGAGGTGATTGTAGGACCTTGTTATGAAGCATTCAAATACATCATCTATCCTATAATTTTCATAACTTAGAATGAACAAAAATGAAATATGTATAAGAAATAAAATGCTCAAAAGACAAGCAGGTAGCACCTGAACAACATATTCAACAAGAAAGTTAGTGTGTGAACACTGCACAAGTTGTTGCACATTGCATAAAAATATTTAACATAATGAATACCCCCCCTCTCAATTTAGTCAAGGTTTCAATACAAGTATGTTTATTGGCCTAAGATGTAAGAAGATTTAGCTAGGTTCATAAGAGGATGCATAATTTTCTATACGATCAATAATAGTAACAAGAAACATGGTCTATACCATCCATTCCCAACATCCAATTGTCCATGAGAAAGCATTTCCATGGGAATTCTTGGATCTTTACCAACAACTAGGAAGAGACATGACTACCTATTTGTGGTATTTTATAGGTTGAACAAGATGTGTGCTCTCATGCCCTATAAAAGGACAACCAATGGGAAATAAGCCTCACACTTGTTCTTTGGATAGGCTTGGGTACACATTAATATACCAAGGAGCATCATTTTAGATAGAGACACAATATTTCTTAGTGCATTTTGGACTAGATGGTGGAAGAAGATGGACTCAAAGTTGAAGAGGTCTACAACATTCAATCCACAGATAGATGGAAAAACATAAGTTGTCAACAAGACTTTGGTGTATCTTTTGAGGGGTTACAATCAGAAGCATCTGAATATTTGGGTTGAAAATATGTATATATACAACACTCTTATAACATAGCACTCCACTCTTTTACTATTAAATCCAAATTCAAAACTTGTTTTATATATTTTCCACCTTCACATTTGGATATTTCATATGGGCAATAAGGAGGAGTGAGGGAGGATCTCACAGGGGATTCTTTAAAGGTAGAGAAGTTTATGGAGAAGATCAAACCAATCAACTTGCATGTACATGAGACACTAAATATTTCATATGAAAAGTACAAGACTAGGCATGATCAACATGGAATAGAGAATTTATTGAAGGTGAGAGATAAAGTATGGTTACAATTGAACTAGGAGAGGTTACATGGTCTTGGTAAAAAAATCAAGGGTATGCGATATTGTCCCTTAGAAATTACTAAAAAAGTTTGAGATAATGCCTATAAACTCATTAGGTTACAGGGTCTTGGTAAAAAAATCAAGGGTATGCGATATTGTCCCTTAGAAATTACTAAAAAAGTTTGAGATAATGCCTATAAACTCATTATGCCCCCATAAATACACATTTACTCAATAGAAAATGTAGAAAACCTAAGACTCTATGAGCCTTCCATTATGGATTAAGAAGAGGAGTAGGTACTGCCTTATGGATTCTTAGGAAGATTATGGTCAGAATTGAACTATGAGGGGTTACAGGGCCTTCGTAACAAAATCAAGGCTCTGCAATATGGTCAATTAGAAATACTGAAAAGTTTTGGGATAATGCCCATAAATTCAATACGCCCCCATACATGCACATTTACTCAATAACAAACGTGGAAAATATGAAACTCTATGATCCTTCCATAATGGATCAAGAAGAGGAGAAGGTCGTATCTTTTGGATGCTTAGGAAGATTTAAAAGAGGATATAATTTTGCAGAAGAGGTCCAAAACTACAATACAGGGGCAATGTGACCTTTATCATATTGGGTTGAAAGAACAGCTTCTAGACAAGGCTAAATGGTACACATAATAGATTTGATGGACACTCGGTGACAGTATATATATTTTAAAATAATTTTAATTTCTGAAAATTCTATTTAAAACCACATAAAAATATTAGAATGTATATTTCCACAACCATTAACATGATCTAGCCGAAACCTTCAGTGTGTTATCACATAAAAATAGTCATTTATTATACAGCCCCCAATCAAAAAGTAGAAATTTAAATTTTCGAATTTTATAAATTAATTTTTAATTTCCAAAATATTCAGTTTAATATTTAGACTTTAAACTACTTTAATAAAATTTAAAGTTTCTTTTCAAAAAATTAATAACTAATTTAATTCAATTAAGTTTGAATTGCAATGAATAGCAATATAACTTGCTTTTTCCAGGTAAAAGAATAATATCTAAAAGAAGGGAAAAGCTCTATGAAACAATCAAGGTGGAAGAGAGTTATCCTTTGGTACAAGGGTGGAGTATATTTATACCCTAAATCAAAGTTGAAGCAAGAAATATGAAGGGAGGGTTCCCTAAAACATATCAAAGGACAATTTTTTTTTTTTTTTTTTTACGAAAGAATGGAGAATTTGTAATATAATTCCACGTGAGCCAAAGAAATAAAGGATAGACAATCAATGCTCTAAGGTTAACTCAACATTTTTGGCATACATATATATGAATGGAGTTCATTATAGGTGTACCAAAATCAAAAGGTAAGGATGAAAATGTTCCATAGAGCTTTCTTGTTCATTTATACATTATATTTTTTGTCTAGTACTATTGTCTTTTTTCCATTCATGGTGAGCTTATTTCAACTACATAGGAATAGAAGATGTAGTGGAATTTAAACTCAAGGATTCTTTTATTCTGGAAATATCATTGCCTATCATGCTATCCTTCCCCATTTTGTAAATTATTTTAAAATCAAATCCTTGCATATTTGCTACCTTTTTTGTTGTTCTTTTTGTTAGAGTCAGTCCTTACAGTCCTCCGTCAGAGATCTTTTCGCTTTTGCATATCATTTTTAGGTGTCTCGCTTGTTCCACTTCGTTGCATTTCGTTAGGGGCATGCCATTGACTGACGAGGGGGTCTGGTTGTCTTGTGTTTCCTCATGCCTGTCCCTGCAGGGTTAGTCAAAAATTTCTCAAAAATCACCGAAGTACACGATCAATGCATTCATTGTCATAAATGATTAGTTTCTTTAGAAAAAAAGTCTTTAGTCCTAGAGTCTAGGGTTTCAGTCCTTTGCATACACATAATAAAATCCCGCAGGCCATGAGGTTGGTTTCAAAAGATTCTCATTTAATATTTTTTCTCAGAAAGCATTTAAAAACATTTTTAGTCCAAAACTCTGTTTTGGAACTAAAAATTGTTATTGTACATAATTGTATTTGTTTTATCTCAAAAAAGTTTCAGAGCAAGCCTCTGATCTTTTCCAAAGCCAAAATATCGGATCCCTGCAAAAATCAACAAAGTATTATCAGTTCAAGACTCAGAAAAAGCAAGGAAAAGCCAAAGAAAAGCATTGTATTAAAAGATCAAATGTCAAAGTGCCAAACATTATAAAGTGGGTTATTAAACAAATTTAAATCAAAGTGAGATATTTTCTTCACATATAAAAGGGGCAAACAAGTTCATTTGTTCAAAATATCCCAAGGCAAAATCGTGTTTGAGCAATTTGGAAGGCCGAAGCTGCATTTCATACCCGTGGACAGCGTTTTGGAGGTGCGCTACCCATACAAGGTGTGCACTGCGCATAGAGCACGCGCTACACACTGGGCCTCACCGGCCAGTGTAAAATAACAAAGGCGCTGCGCACACAGAGGTGCGCTACGCGTTGGGTTCGTGCGCTACGCATTGGGTCACAACACCAAGAAATTTTTGTTAATGCGACCAGATCTTGCCAAATCGACTCCAAAGCTTGCAAGTAGGTTTTTCATGGCTGCTCAGTCAATTTTAAAGTGTTTGTAGTGTGTTTAAGCTGGGAAATTTGATGTATTGGGTGTAGAAAAATGAAACCCTATGCTCATACCAAAATCATTTCTTAGGGTTTTAAAAGACATGTGGGTGGCTTTATGAAGATTTTCCCATTCTCCATTGATGAAAAACAGTCCCATACTCATTTGTAAAATTTTAGCCAACATTGCAAAGGGTGCACATTACACTTCTGTTCATTTGTCAAAACTCTCCTTGTGATCAAAACAGTGACTGTTTTATGCCAATCCACTGAAACAGAGTATTACCATTATGGCTTGGTTCTTATGATGCTTTGGTAAACATATTCGGGTTTTGAGTATGCATTGAAGTTTTGATTTCAACACACCTATATCAACATACACATCGTAGACATCTTGTTATCAAAGCCATGCCAGACACAGATTCAGTTTATGAGCAGCAGTATGATAGTGATTCCACAACAGAGGGCAATGTGCCACGGAGACCTCGCAGAGGTGGCAAAGGTGGTAAGCATCTTAGGTAAGAGCCTACTTCTTTGGTTCAATTGCAGGCTTGCCCACTTGCAATGGATTGTTTTCGTCGTCAGTCATGCTATCACTATTGTGAGTTAATTTCACAAATCCAGCATCATCGTGAACTAGCTCGTTTGTTTGTTCTACATTTACATGATGGCCATGTAAACCTCGCCGGAGTTGATTTCATTTTGTCACCAGAGACTATTGCAGAGGCCACTGGGATACCAAATATTGGAGAGCAATGGAATAAGCGTCAGCGGTTAGAGAAATCTTACTATGAGCCATACATCAAACCTGGGTATATGAGGCACCTGAGCAGAGTTTTTCCTTTCCAATATCTGAGTGATGAGTTTGCACCTTTGATGAAACTCATCATTCGGTATTTTAGTTGTGAGGGCAGATTCTCGCGTCTTTATGCGTACCATGTCCGTTTGTTGATGCATTTTACAAGGGTACGTATGATGAACATTCCATACTTCATGTTTCGCAACATAGAGAGGATGGTGTTTCTTGTACAAAAGAAGACCCCAGCACAGCAGCATAGGAGTATTTATCATTACGCATCGATCAAGATCGTAGTGGTTCATCAGTTGGCACAACAGGGCATTACTTGGGAGGATTTTATTTCTAGTGACTTTTTTACAGTGCCACAGCCACCTCCAGAAATAGTTCATGATGAGGGAGAGCCTTCACAACAGTATGACATTCATGAGACCAAGCATATCAAAGCTCCATTGTATGTGACATATCAGCGAGGCCACAGGGCCTTATTTGCAGCTACACGACGAGTACTATCTCCACATGGCGTGGAAGGGGTCTCGCCTTCTTCTTCAGTACAGGTACAGGTACAGGTTCAGGACAGGGGCAAGAGGTCAATGCATGAGGAGGGCCCTTCAGGAGGCCATGATATTGATGCTACATTTAGTGATGTGGATAGGAGCTCTCCTAGCTCGAAACTAAAAGAGATCATCCAAGAGCAGAAAGCTGAGATTAATAACTTGAATAAAAAATTGCTAAAAGCAAAATGGGTGATCAACTATTTGGAGCAGTGCAATAAATAGTTAGAGGATCAACACACACTTATAGAGTTGCGACAAATCCGTGAAGACCGACAGGTTGCCTGAAGACATATACATGACATGACACCTATTGAGCAGGAGATAGAAGCTGACCGAGAGATTTGGCTTGAGAGGGTCAACATCCACTTAGAGAAGTTGCTGGCAAAGGCTAATAGAGACAAAGACATGCTCCGTCACATGAAACATCATTATTGGGCTCGCATGCATGTCAGCAAAGCAAAAATGAAGATTTTGAAAAGGAGGTTGAGCCAAGCACTAAAACGGCGAAAGAGGTCAGATCCACTTCGAGTTTTGGCCTAGGCTTCGCTGGCTGAGCATAATACATGATGGAGGGTCTTCACTCTGAATTTGAGCAAATTCAGAGAAATTTTTGTCATTTTGAAATTTTTGGTCCTAAAAACAGTTTTTTCAGCTATACGAGTAGCGCGCTCGCTTTTGATGGGGACACTTTCTGGAGGAAAACTTTGTATTTTTGGGTTTTTCATGGTAAGTTATGCATACTCAGTTATTTCCGAAGCATTTCATCAAGTTATGGATGATCAAAAGGCCCGAAAACACCATGAAAACCACCTTGCTGCCACCTTTTGCAACAGTAGGAAGTACTTCTGGGCGAATGCACTTTGAGGGGGAAAATGAGCTCCAAATTGAAAAATTCCACTTGGGTTGGAAAGTAGACATCTAGGGCTTTCCAACGAGCTATTGTGAGCTCAATTTGGATGCTGGGAAGTGCCTCACAATCAGGCTGAAAGGTGCGCTACGCATAGAGATCAGGGCACTACGCATAGAGGATTTTGGTCAATTTTTCACTTGCCAGCTCAGGAATTCGGCCAGTTTTCACCAGTTTCACTTCTTGATGTGATTTTTGACCCATATTGATTTAATTTAATGTGTATGAGGTAAATTGGCACCTATTTACCTTGTTCTAGATGATTCATTCACAAATTAGCAAAAAATTAATGTAATGAATCAGTTTCCTTCTTTTTAGAGGCAGGTTGTTTTGGTCACCTAGATTCTTGCTCCATGTTTAGAATTTGTTCAAACTACTCCTAGAAGGAGGAGCTCGACCCCTAGAGGTTAGGAAATGAGGTTAGCTTGATCTATATATGTAATTTTTCAGTCAGTAGCAATGTTGGACTCTTGGGAAGATTTTGGCACACTATTGTACATATTTTTCATATTTTGGCTAAGGAAAGATCAGAGGTTTTGCAGCACCTGTTGGGATTCTTGTGGCTTTCAGTTCTTGATGGTGTTATCTCTTGTTTATTGTAAGTTTATTCATGTTTAAATGTATGCCATTCCCTTCTTATGCTTCTAAAACTAAATGAATGAGTAAATGAGGTTGAATTCATTTTTTACAGTGCTCTTCCTTTAAATTTGTTTAGTTTTACATGTTTTCGCCAGTTTGGAGAGGATCCATGTTCTCCTTTGCCCTCTTTAGCTCCTTTTCGTTCTGATCTATCCATACACCTGATCAAAGGCATCAAGACTACTGCCTACCTCGCCCCAACTCGAATTCTGCAAAGATCTGGCCTTATCCCCGGACCCAAAATTGGTTTTCCCGTTTCTCCAACAAAAAACTCAAAAATCTAAATCAAACTTTCCTATCTCTTTACTAGCCTAAAATCAATATTAATTTTGAGTCATCTCGGCCCCTTTGAAGACCTTTTGCCGAGATAGTGTTATGAAACTAGCTCAAGAAAAGATAGAAAAGATAGATCAACGCCTTAGAATTCAGCCTCTTCGAGGGGGCAACCTCCTTTACATTACATAAATGAAAAATTCTTGGATGATACAAATGACAAAACCTCCTTTCTATATATAGGAGTCTAAGGAGTCACAATATAATCCAGCCGACCTAACAATAATAATATAAAGCCACAAAAATAACAAAAGAGGGATTCTATGGGGCACATAAATAACAACATGGGGGTAATAGGGGCACAACAATATAAATAAGGGGTATAACTACAATAGTAATGGGGTAATCACTAATATTATAGGGACCCAACATGCCCCTCTCCTCAAAAAAGTGTTGTCCTCAACGCTTGCGTAGTTCTGGATACTTCTGCATAAAATTCTCATCCTCCCATGTGGAATCTTCAGCGGATAAGTTCTTCCACTTGATAAGATACTCTGAAATTGATCGATTTCGTAGCTGTCGAGTTCTTGTTTCTGTGACTGCTTCTGGTTCCAATATAATTTTTCCTTCCTCGTCAAGTTCTGGCAATATTGTTTGAACTGGGAGCTTGTCGCCTATAACCTTCTTTAAACATGAAACATGGAAAACTGGGTGCAATCGAGAAGCTGCAGGAAGCTCCAATTTGTATGCCATAGTACCAATCTTTTGCAACACCTTGTATGGACCATAATACTTTGGTGATAATTTATTATCCTTCTTAGCTTGCTTTAGGGACATTTGCTTATATGGTTGTAGCCATAGGAATACCCAATCACCTACATCAAAACTTCTTTCACTGCGATGTTGATCTGCCTGTTGTTTCATTCTATTTTGTGCCAACACGAGGTTATCCTTTAAGAGTTGGAGGACTTGTTGTTGATGTTCGATGTGATGTTCCACTGCCTGAACCTTAGAATTTTCTCTTAAATATGATGTGATGGATGGTGGTTGATACCCATAAAGTGCCATAAATGGGGTCATTTTTGTTGTTGTATGGAAGGAAGTGTTATACCACCATTCAGCTAGAGGCAACCATTTGACCCATTGTGTCTGTTTATCAGATACAAAGCAACGAAGATATCCTTCCAAACATTTGTTTACTATCTCAGTTTGCCCATCAGATTGAGGATGATAAGATGAGCTATGAGCTAACTGAGTACCAAGACAAGAAAATAATTCTGTCCAAAAATTTCCAGTGAAAATGGGATCTCTGTCACTTACAATAATCTTTGGGTTTCCATGTAGCTTTTGAATTGTTTCCATAAATGCAGTAGAAACTGTACTGGCTTTAAATGGATGTGATAATGCACAAAAGTGTGCATACTTGGTAAGTCTGTCAACTACCACCATGATGACACTCTTTTCATTAGACTTGGGTAAACCTGTGATAAAATCCATTGAAACCTCCTCCCAACGTTGGCTTGGAATGGATAAAGGTTGTAATAGACCCGGTGTCTTAATTGTTTCAACTTTATTTTGTTGGCAAACCAAACATTCCGCCACAAACTTTTGAATATTTGATTTAAGGCCATCCCAAAAAAATTCCTTCTTAACCCTGTGGTAAGTTTTTAAAAATCCTGAGTGCCCTCCTAAGGGAGAAGTGTGCAATTCCATAAGAATTTTTTGTTTTAGCTGGGAATTCTTACAGAGGTATAAGCGATCTTTGTACCATAACGAATCATTTTTCCAGCTAAATGTATCAGACGTACTGGAATCTTGTTGTAGCTTTCGAATAAGTGCCCACACTTCTTCATCATTCTTCCATTCCTCCCTTGCTTCGTTTATCCAATCTGGTTGGATAATAGAAATGGCGCACAACAATGCTTCCACATCCTCATCCTTTCTTGAGAGTGCATCTGCCACCACATTTTGCTTCCCTTTTTTGTAGATGATTTCAAAGTCATAACCCAACATCTTTGTGACCCACTTTTGTTGCTCTTCAGAGGATAATCTTTGTTCTAAAAAGTATTTAAGGCTATCATGATCCGTTTTTACCTTGAAGTGTCTTCCCATTAGGTAGGGTCGCCATTTCTTAAGTGCATGGAGTATTGCCAACATTTCCTTCTCATAAATAGCTTTGCTTAAAAACTTTCCCTTGATTGGACGACTTTCAAAAGCAATGGGTCTTTCATCTTGCATTAGAACAGCACCAATTCCATTTCCTGAAGCATCACATTCCACAATAAAGGTTTTTGTGAAGTCTGGTGTAGCTAAGACCGGTGCTTGGCACATTGCCTCTTTAAGATGTTCAAAGGCCTTTGTTGCTTCCGGAGTCCATGAAAATGCATCTTTCTTCAATAATGTTGTTAGAGGTGCTGCTATTCTCCCATAATTCTTAACAAACTTGCGATAATACCCTGTCAACCCAAGAAATCCTCGCAGATGCTTTATGGATGTGGGTATTTTCCATTCCTTAATGGCTTTAATTTTGCTAGGGTCTACCTTAACTCCTTCATGAGATACAATATGACCCAAATATTCCACCTCTTGGACTCCAAAGAAACATTTGGATCTTTTTGCATATAATTGTTTCTCCTCCAATAGTTGTAGCACCCTGTCAACATGTTCAACATGATCCTTCCAAGACTTGCTGTAGATTAGTATATCATCAAAAAATACTAACACAATTTTTCTAAGGAATGGTTTGAAAATTGAATTCATCAAACCTTGAAATGTTGAAGGTGCATTGGTAAGGCCAAAAGGCATGACCAAAAATTCATAATGACCCTCATGAGTTCTAAATGCCGTTTTTGGAATGTCTTCAATCTTCATTCTGATTTGATGATATCCCGAACGAAGATCCAACTTGGTGAAGTAAATTGATCCATGCAATTCATCCAGTAATTCATCAATGACAGGAATGGGGAACTTATCTTTAATAGTGAGCTTGTTGAGCTCCCTATAATCTCGACACATGCGCCATGATCCATCCTTCTTGTGCACCAATACTACTGGAGCAGAGAAAGAACTTTGACTTGGTTGAATTATACCAGCCTCTAACATTTCTGCAACCATACGTTCAATTTCACTTTTTTGGACATAGGGATATCTGTACGGCCTGATGTTTGGAGGAACACTTCCTAGAATCAGATGGATAGCATGATCATGATCACGCATAGGTGGGAGACCTTTGGGAGTCTCAAATACCTTGGAATGATTGTCCAGGACTTTTTGGAGATCTGGAGAAATAGATGATTCCAATGTGGAAACATCTAGCAAACATAATTGTGCAATTACACCTCTTTGCTCCTTTTTTAGAAGCTTTGTCATACCATTAGAGCTAATTATCTTTCCTGGTTTCCCTGCAATACCCATTAATTCAACTTCTTTTCCTTCCGTAGAAAATCTGTTGAAAAGTTCTTGAAAATTAAAAGCTATTGTACCCAAGGATTGTAGCCATTGGACTCCTAGTACAACATCAGCACCTCCCATTGGAATGGAAAGCATTGGGCTAGTCAATACATATTCTCCCATGGATAGCTTGATATTATGGCACTTTCCAGAGCAATTTATTGTTCCTCCATTTGCAATCATCACTTGACACTCTGGTGCTGGATATAGGAAGCAATTCAATTCTTTTGCTACCTTACAATGAATAAAATTGTGGGTGCTTCCTGAATCAATCAAAACTATTACCTTTTTCTTCTTGATTTGTCCTTCTATCTTGATGGTTTGAGGAGTGGTAATTCCTGCCAATGCATTACAAGATATGGTTGGATTTATTTGTTCTTCATCTAGGCTTTGTTCCTGGAGTATATCCTCTTCTTTTGACCTTTCTTGCTCCCTTTATTCTTCCTCTTCACAATCTATGTAGAATAATTTCTTCTCAACACACTTATGGCCTTTAGTGTATTTTCTATCACAACTATAACAAAGGCCTTTTTCTCTTAGGTTGTAGAAGACTAGGAGCAACAACACTTCCGTCTTTATAGTTGTGAGAGGTATGCTTCCTAGTTGCCATAATTTTGCTTTCCATTTTTCTCACTAACCTGAATGCCTTCTCTAATGAATTAGGTTCCCAAAGGTGAACATCATGTTGGATATTATCCTTTAAAGACCCTATGAACACATCAATCCTATGCTTCTCTGGAATATCTCTTACCCTTATGTTCAATTTTTGGAACTCCTCAATGTGCTCCATTATTGAACCCTTTTGTTTGAGACTTATCCATTGGCTAAAAAAAGTGTTGCTTTTTTTATCCTCATAATTTGCTACCAATTCTTCCGTAAAAATTGCCCAAGTGATAAATTGTTTACGAGAGCAAAGCCATTGATACCATACAAACTGATTTGGTTCCAAATATAAAGTTTCCATACGTACCTTTTGTGTGTTTTGCACATTATTGAGATCGAAGAATTGCTCCATCTGTAATATCCATGTTGCGGGATCCTTGCCATCAAACTTCCTCATATCGATTTTTGGAATGTGGTGGGTCTTCGATCCAACATTAGAGTCTATGGAATCATGATTAACATTTCTTTTGTTCTCATCATGAGTTTCCTTTACTACCCTTTCACCATTAGTGACCCTTTCTTGTAGTAACTTCTTCAATTCATCCATGTCTGTCTTCAATTCTATCTTCAAATCGTCCATCTTAGCTTCTACGCCTTTCTTTAAACAATCCATCTTAGCTTCTGTTCCTTTTTGTGCAAGTGACACTTGTTGCACTTGGTCTCGTAATTTTGCTATATCATGTTGCATTTCTTCCTCTTCTTCATAAGTCATGCTAGAGCTTTCAGGTTGCTTACCAGGTGTTTGCATTTTCTTTCTTCGGGGCATCAATTAATGATAATAATGCTTTACTATGCCCTTTTAATTCCTTCAAACCAAGCTTATGCAAAAATTAAAAAAAAAATACACACCTTTTTTCACTTTGTATAAGCCTGATATTGAATCTGATGTATCTCTGTAATTTCGAATCATCCAGTTCTGAAATTGCAACCTGTAGTAGCCTTCTGCGTCCTCTTTCCAATGCCACAAGTCTCACCCAAATTGGATTCTCCAAGGAAGAGTTATGTGAAATCTCCCACAGTGACTTGCTTTTAGACTAATTCAGTAGGGTGAACTTGTACGACGTGCCACGAGTCACTGTTTCAACCTTTGGATCTGAAACATGCACACAAGAAACTACAGTCCGTCCTCTTTCTGTACCTTCTTACGAAATTTCAATCCGATCCCCAGAGAGAAAGTTATGACAATTTTCCCTAGGTCACCTATTTTGAATGTAATTCAGGAGTTTGCAAAAAGACCAACTTCCTCAGATCATATCTCCGCAAATATCGCGCGAAAATCTCTGAAATTCGGAGCCCAGGTTCAGCGCGATTTCTTCTCAAATGGTTTTTTTTGCAACCTCCTTTACATTACATAAATGAACAATTCTTGGATGATACAAATGACAAAACCTCCTTTCTATATATAGGAGTCTAAGGAGTCACAATATAATCCAGCCGACCTAACAATAATAATATAAAGCCACAAAAATAACAAAAGAGGGATTCTATGGGGCACATAAATAACAACATGGGGGTAATAGGGGAACAACAATATAAATAAGGGGTATAACTACAATAGTAATGGGGTAATCACTAATATTATAGGGACCCAACAGATAGATGCGGAGAGAGCCCTCTCCTGTCCTCGTAGGGCTAGCTACGAGGCTGAGCTTGGTTTGATGTTGCCTTGAGTTTTGCCTTCCTCAGCCTGAGGCAGATTCGAGCTCTAACACTTTTGATAACATCTTTTTCTCCAAAAATTATTTTAGGCTATCATCATATTCTTGAATTTAAAATGACTACCAATAAGATATTATCACTCTTTTATATTGAATGTAAAATATCACCATTTCTTTTTCATATGTAGATTTCATCATATATTTTCCCTTAAATTGTTTACTTTAAAAAGTCAACCCTCTCCCGTTCTTGCATCAATAGTGATTTAATTCCATGTTTTGGTGTGCCAAATTTGGTTATGAATGTTTTACCAAAATTAGATGCTGATAATATTGGCAGAAGACATAACATCCTTTAAGAGTGAGAAAGCCAAGGTAGCCTCTTCATTCCATTAAAAAAGAGGTGTGAGCTAGCTTGTAATGTGTGCATAATCCTTAACAAATTTATGATAATATCTTTTAAGGCCCTTAAATTATCTAAGACTCTTGATATTTTTAGGAACATGCCATTTTTTGATAACTTGAATCTTTCAAGTAACCATCTTGTTCCCGTCCCGCACAAAATTATAACCCAAATACTTTACTTCTTGTTTCCCAAAAGCACATTTGGATATTTTTAAATTTATTATTCTCAATAATCTGTAGGACTTTATCCACACATTTAACTTGGTATTCCCATGATTTTCTATAGGTAAGCATATCACCAAAGAAAAATAACACAAAATTTTTAAAGTAGGGAAGGATAATGTCATATAAAATGGCTTTATATAATAGAAGAATCTTGGAGTTTATATTGCATTACATCTTCCATTCCTATCAAGATGATAGTAGTGCTCGACAAAAAGATATAATATCTAAAAGAAGGGAAGAGATCTATGGAAAATTGAGAGGGGAAGAGAGATTTCATTTGGTAAAAGGGTAAAATATTTTTATGCCCTCAATCAAAGCCGAGGAAACAATTTTTTTTTAAAGGAGTCTCATGCCTCTTTGATTGTGGGATATTTAAGGTTCCTTAAAACATATTAAAGGACCAAAAAGCATTTTTCTTTTTTAGAAGGAATGAGGAAAATATTCCAAAATTTGTAAGATAATTCCAAGTGTGCCAAAGGAAAGAGACAATTAAGGCTTTGAGATTAATTCAAATTTTATGGAATAGTTAATAAAATATGGGAAGATATATCAATGGAATTCATTTCAATTTTACCAATATTATGAGGTAAGGATGCCATTATCGTGTTTGTGGATATGATTGTAAAATATGCACATTTTTATAGAATTCAAAGTAGAATATAAAATAATCCAGGTGGTAGAAGTGTTAATGAACTAAATTCATAGATTTCCTAAAGTGATAGTAAGTGATAGAGATCTAAAATTCATAGGAAAATTTTCAAGGAAAGAATTATGGAAGATGAGTGGAACAACACTAGCTATGAGTTAAACATATCATACATAAATAGATGGTCAAATAGAAATAGATAACAAATATTTAGAGGGTTTCCTTCTTAATATTATTTATAAACACAATCTCAAAGGTTGAACTGGCTTCCTGTAGTATAATGGTGGTATAATACCACCTACCATACATCTACTAAGGTGTATCCATTTGAAGCTCTTTATGGATATCTGAATCCCAGTATTACATACTTTTTGCATGACCAATTCAAAGTATAAGAAATAAGCACATGTGGCAAAGAATAAAGAAACTCTGAAAATATATAATGAAACCTTCAAATGACATTGAAGAAGATGAAACAATAATCATATCAACAACTAAGTGAAAGACAATTTGAAGTGGGTGATTGGGTATTTTTGAGGCTACACAATTATACATAAATCTACTCTCTTACAAAAGAAGAATAAGAAACTAGCTCCAAAAATTTATGGATCTTGCAATATTATTCACAAGATTGGAGAAGTGGCACATGAGTTAGATTTTCCTTCTTCCTACATTCAAAAGGGTTTTCATGTATCTTTCCCAAAAAGTGTTCTAGGGCAAACTATGCCAATGCATACAAAACTTCCAAATTAGATAAGAAAAGAAATTGATTATTGAACCCTTTTTTTATAGGTTTACCTCTATATATATTTGGAATATAACTCTTATGGAATACCTAATCAAGTGGAAGAATACACCTCCAAAAGAAGCTACACGGGAAAATAAAAAATTCTTGAAGAAACACCTTAAATTACAAGCTTTGAGGGAAAATATTTTTTAAAGAGGGGAATAAGTTGAGACCTTAACCCTCATTTGTTATTAATATATTAGAATATGGTGATTCGAATTTAAACAGGAATGCAAGAAATTATAGATATAACCATAAATACAGATATGCAACTTAAATAACACTTTTTTTCATTAATATAAAATAATGAAATATGCTTACAGATAGAATGGAAATGAGACTAACTCGGGTGATGGTAGCTTATCTTTGAGACACCAAGGAGATGTAACACCAAGATTTTATGGGCCTTGTTGGGGTTAGTTGGGCAGCCAACTTATTGGGGTTGTAGCTTGGTCATATTGTCTCCATTTGAAGTGCATGATACCTCATTGGAAATATCTCTCTGATGAATATAAATAAAAACACGATTTCAATAAAATCACCTAGAGGAATATTTCCAAAAAAATGTCGTTTAGGGCCTCAAAACTGCTCCAGAAGTTCAAGACCCGAAAAACAACCAAAAATAGTAAATTGTGCTATAATTAAGGAAACTAAAAAAATCTAACAAAACAATGGTGAGGGTCCAAATGGAATAGGTGAGTGGCCACCAATATCCATCTGGATCATATGGTTAGGTTGGCTTAGTCATATGTTACACCATGCTCATTTTATTTCCTATTTATAATAAATGATATTCATTTTTATAGGCATCCTATCCTATGCATTGGATATATTGTAAAGTGAGGCTTCCCCTCAAAGCGACTTCTTATTTATTGACTCTTTATTATTCTCAAGTCATGGAGTTACTTCTTCTTACTATTCTTATTCTATTGGATAATTTTATTCTTAACACTTTCAGGGTGGGATAAAAATCATTTTGATAAAGTATTTGAGAGTTTATTGGAGGGAAATAAAGGATAAAAATGTGAAACAACCTTGGTAATGTTAAAGAAACCAAAAAAATTACACCTTTGAATAACTACACTAAAGGGTCATATAATTCCATAAATATTGCTTATACTTAGACAAAAATATCTAGAAAAGTAAGGCAAAATTTTAGAGATGAAAAGTGAAAGAGTAATGAATTGAAAAGTAAAAAACTAAAGTAGCTCATAAGCTAATGCATAATGCGGAAGGTTATCCATATATTGAAAGACATTCAAGTAACATCTCAGACAATATCATCAACTTTTACTAATTAAAAAGGTGGGTTCCAAAATGAGAAAAAATAAGGGAGTTATTAAGGCCTCAACATGCTCTTAGTGAGCCAATTATTGATGCTCTCCATATATGATATATTCACGTGTTGTTTCCTTGGACTTGTTCCCTAAATAATGAAGTTTTTACATTGGGTACCATCTTTAGAATAAGTTACAATGTCTGGATGGTTTCCCTTGGTATATTTTACTTAGAAAACAAATTGAATATTAAAGGAGAAAAATGTTATTTATTGTTGAGAACTCATGTGGACAGAGGAAAATGTATGTTGTGGATGAATTATATGTCTTGGGAGGTGTGCCATAACCTAGAGGTTTCCACATGAAATTCGAAATTGCTTTGTAAAACTTTTAACGGCCTTCAAGGGAACAACTTTCTTATGGATTACAACTATAAATACTAGGAGATTTATGGGCCAGAGGGACATGGCTAAAAGAGTGGAGGTTTTTTTCCAAGCTTATTTGAATATTTTTTCAGAGGGAATGTTAAGGAAAAAATACAATGTGAGCTTTTTCATATTGTTTTTATTAGTGTTGTAATTATTAAATGGACGTTTAGGGTTTTTGAAAGGATTTCAATGGTTTTTATTAGTAAAGTAATCTTTGGAGAAGGTCAAGTTTTATACATAAGAAGAGATTATGGTTGAGGTTGTAAGCCTTCCCTAGTGATTTTTATAACCATGATTTGCTTAAGGATATTTAGTGTTATAATTTTTTGGTTAGCACTATTCACTCTATTTTTCAGAACTATCCAAGCTAAGGGAAAATTTTAAAACTTATACATTATGGTTGTCTTGGTATTGTTAAGAAATTAGGTTTGAAGAATGAAGTGAAATAAAATATGAAGAAAAATGTATTGTTGACTATTTGTTAAACAAGAAGGTTGTCCTACTCTGTCAAACACATATTGGGTTTCAAATTATGGCTACATTTTCATTATTCAATGGTTGCATGCTATAAATGCTTGTAATTTAATGGTTGTGATGACACATCTTATATAAGGGTTCTCAATTATCCTTGCATGATTTGAAAATATATTTTGGAAACATTATCGCACATTAGTGAACGACTTAATTATGTATTCTCCATTGTATGTGAAACCTATTGCTTTTTGATATTAACTCCATCATCCAATTGGAGAGGCAACGACCTTGGTTTACTATCCCATTTTTTTTCTAATAATAATAAGATAATTTATAGTAGAAAAATGGTCGTGAAGCACTACAAGAGTACCTCCATATTCATTTGAGGTAAAATGTAACATAATGTTTAAAAAATAAACTAGGTTGAGCATGTTGGTTGTGTCTTTGACCTACTACATGACTCCAAAAGAATCCAAAATGATACATTTCATAATAAAGGCCTAAACATTAGAAACATTTGGTACGGATTCAACAAAATTAAAATCATGATTAATCCTATTCATCCATTAAATCATCAACTGAAGCTACCAAATTGAGGTTAGGTAGTATAGTTGGGGAAGTTTGGTTTGAACTTGTAGAAGATGTTCTCTGATCATGCCCATATGCTTCTCCTTGCTATAAGGCCAGTGTAGGTTTTAACCTCGTACAATTAATTGTTGCAAACATATTCTAAATAAAATAGAAATATTCAATGGAAAACACACACATCAACACATATATTTTATCTTGGAAACCCAAACTGGGAAAACTAGAATTTTTTTTTAATATATTTCTCTTTACAATCTCTTTCTCTCTCTTGCTCTCCGCGAGTGCACACACACATTTTATTTTTATTTTTATTTATTTATTGTTTATTGTATTTATTTTTTATTTAATTTAATTTATTATTATTATTACTATTATTTTCTGTAGGGGAAAATTGTAATTTTTATTAATGGTATAAAAATTACATTTTGTAGACACACCGAGTGTGTATGCATATGTGATAAAAAAGTACAAGACTAAGCTTGAAAGAACATGAAGACACACAAAATGGTTCTTTTAATGACTAAGAACCAAAGAGAATAAACTAGTAAGTAACATACAAGTAGCAAAGAAAGTTAAGGCTGACAACTAGTGCTCATCCTTTCTTTTTTGTTTTTCCTTTTCTGTACTTTTTGCCAACCATCAGGATTTGGTTCCACAAGAACCCAAGATAATTCTCTTCGTGAATGTGGGACATCTTTTTCTGAGTTCGATTTCTCAGATAGAAGAGCTTTTTTTGAGCCCCAAATTCCATCCAATGTCAAGGAGAACTCAAGGTCCATACCTTTTATGTTGTATGGGGACTGTACCTGGCTGAAACATAACATCCATATTTAATTTACCTCCTTGGTTAGCCATATATTTCATTTATTATTTTTCCAGTTGGATTTCCTTGTTATCTTCTTCTTCATCCTCAAAAGGATATTGCTCCATGAATTGTAATCATTTTGGTCTATTAGATTACCTCTTCTTCTTCTTAGGATTCTTCTTTACCTATGGACATGTACTTTGTAAGTGTCCTATCTGAAAACATACACGACATCAGAATGTTGTGTTCTCATAATCAAGAACTTGTGACCAATGGAAGTTGTTGTGTTTCAAAATTATATGATCTGGGAGCCCTTTGCTCAAATCAATCTCCACACATATTTTGGAAAATGTGAAGATGCCATTTTTTGTTCTTTCCATATCCATTTTTTAAAATTTACCCAGAGTGTTTCCTATATTCTCAAGGACTTTGTGATGCCAAAAAGGAAGGGGTAGGTTTGGAAGCCTCACCCAAATCAACATAGAAGAAACCACTTTCATGTTGGCATCAAACTTCGGAGACCACAGAGTGAAGAATAGACTGGCTCTACCCTAGAACCAAGGCCCTTTGTTATGAGCAAGATCCAGATCCTTCTGAGTTTCAAATTGAACTATGAAAAAACCTTTTGAGAAAAGGTATATGTCACAATTTGGAGTCCATGAGGAGAAAATCCATTGAATTAAAGCTTCAGGTTTTGGCCAGAAGCCATTAAATCTACAAATTATTATTTTAGGTTGAAGAAAAAAGAAAAGAGAGGAAATATTGGGGAGATTTACCTCCATAGTTGGAACTTTCACTTTTTCTCTACAATATAGGGGCTTGGAAAATATTAATTCTAATCTGCTGGGTAGAGGGTTTCCATTCCACTACTTCTTTGAAGGAGACAAAGGACCCATTTGTAGGGTAGAGGGTTTCCATTCCACTACTTCTTTGAAGGAGACAAAGGACACATTTGTAGCCCTGACTCCATTAGTGCCCCCATGTAGCCTTGCGTTTAGTATGATGCTTGAATTTCGTACAATAATATAATGTTTTAGTTGAAAGGGTTCCTGCAAAACCTTCCCTTCAAATGAATACTTTGGGAGTATACAAGAAGACCCCATTTTTCATGAATAAGAAATTTGAGAGAAGAAATAGATAAAGATTCTCTAACTCAACAAGCTAATGTCTTCCCATAGGTTCTTTTAATCAAAATTTGAAATGAAAGTTTCATATTGTTCTATTTCTAAGTCTCAATTCAAGGCATATTATGATAAATCCATTGATAAGAGACCTCCAAAGTGGACATAACTTCCCTCATCTCTATTGTGTTCAAAACCAGGATAGGATGTAGAGGCCAAAGGAGAATCCATAGGCAACGACACCCTTTCATTTGAAAGCAACCACCATGAAAAATAATTGAAAGCCTTGGAAGAATATTGAGCATGGGAAAGGAATTTTTTTTTACTAGGACATTGAGGCAGTACTAACTGATAATATACCCACAAACTCCCATAGAGGACAATCGACCAAATAATTATGTGATAGAAAAATCCTCTAAACTCATCAACGACAGATGAAATTTGACTTTGGTCACAAGATAGTCATTTATCCCTTCACGACTCCATGACATAAGCACATGGTTTTTATTATAGGCCTAAACCATGACAACATTATGAAAATAAGAAGTGACATGAGAAACCCTAGCCTCCATCGCACTGTCAAAGACTTTGATGGATCTATTCAAGTAATAGCTAAATATCACTAAATCTTGTAATAAATTAGACTAATCAACCCTGATATAAAAACAACTTCTTAATAAAAAAACGCACACAGACACACACACACACACATACATACACATACATATACATATACATAAATACATGCATATCCCGTGACATCCATAAAACACCAATCCATTTACCTTGGATTAGAATACAATTGTAGTTCCTTAAATAAAACTATAAAACTTCGGGTAAGGGGGGATTTCACTTCCTATCAACCCCTTGATTTGTGGGGGACTTCCCCCCTTGAAAACCCCCCTGAATAATAGGTTTTCCACACTCTTGCTACTCGGTACAACGTATAATGCACAATGTAGTCATATAAATATTATAATACATACCCAACATTATCCCACTTGTTGCTTTCTTTTCATATAGGGGGGAACAAGAGTATGCAATCGAAAACCCAAGGAAATAATAACCACTGTTTCTCTACACTAAGATACTTCTCAGTGCTCACAAATTTTGTTAATGAATCTACAACATTCTTCAAAGTGTCCACCTTCACTAGTAGCACCTTATTTTCTTCAATCATATCTCTCACAAAGTGATATTGAACATCAATATGCTTTGTCTTATAATGATACATTGAGTTCTTTGCTAGGAAGATTGCACTCTAACTATCAAAATATATCGTCACAACTTTCTGTACCAACCCAATACCTAAACAGAAACTCTATAACTATAATCATTCCTTGATTGAATGAGTGACTACCATGTATTCAACTTCTATGATTGAGAGTGCCACTACATACTTTCTCTTGATCATCCAGTTGATTTCTCCTCTAAATAGGCTAAACACATACCCACTTGTAGATATTTTGCAATTTAGTTCTCTAGCTTACTTTGCATCAACAAAGCCATGTATTTCCAATACTTTGTCCAATCCTAGACTTCATTGGTAACACAATCCATAGCCAGTAGTGCCACACAAACACCTAAAAGCCCTATTTACTATTGCCCAATGATACTTCCCTGGTTTTGACATATACTTACTCAATAATACTACTACAAGTGCAATGTATGGTATAGTAAAGTCCATTGCATACATCAAACTTCCAAATACACTAACACATGGAACATGAGACATGTCCTCTTCCTCTTCCTATGTCTTGGGACACTAATTTGCAAATAAAGTTACATCTACAGGAATAGACACCTTTACCAGTTTACATTACCTTTACCCATTTATTAAACCTTTTCAATATTGTCTTGACACACTTCCTCACATTTAACCAGAGTTTCTTATTTGCATGATCTCTTCTAATTTCCTCGCCAAAAATGAAATTTGCAGCACTGAGATCCTTCATGTCAAATTTAGAGGAAAAATGATTTCTCACTTCCTCAATGATTTCCTTGTCATTTCTAATTAATAATACATCATCCACATACAAGACCACATAAATAATATTATCACCAACTAATTTGAAATATACACAGTGATTCACTTTGCTCCATATGAAGACAAGTTTAATTATCAAAATTTTGATACATCCTTGGTAATTAATTTAATCCATACAAGGACTTTTCCAACTTGCACACCATCTCTTTATTTTCCTTCACAACACAACCTTCTACCTACTTCATGTACATTTCTTGTTCAAGATCCCCATGTAGGAAGTTCTACATCCAATTGTTCTACTTTAAAATTAAAAGCAGTAGCAATATATAAAAGAAATATTTTAGAAGTTAAATTGGCATATGAATAAAAGATATCACCAGAGGATCTGACCAAAATAACCTTTTTCTACTAACTAAGCTTTTTGTTTTTCCACTCTACCTTCTGCATTCAACTTCTTTTTAAACACCTATTTTCTTCCAATGGGATTTCTTCTAGTCCACAACTACATTGTATCCCAAGAGTCATTCTTTTCCAAGGATGCCATTCCTTCAACCGTGGCCTTTCTCCATAATTTGTCATCCACTCCCTCCCTAATAGTTCTAGGATCATCATTATAGTAAATAATTAAACTTTGAATAGAAATTGGGTGGATTATACCTTTCTACTTTCCTTCTTTCTTGGATCAATATCCTCAACATCAAAGTATGTGGTTCTTCTCTTCTTATTCCTATTCTTTTCTAGAGTCTGATTCATCATCTTACAATTCAAACTCTATATTCGTTAGTTCTTTTCCCTTGATAGGACTTCCTCTTTAAAAACATCTTTGATTTATTTGAATACCACATCTCTATTATACATAAATTTCTTAGTTTCTGGGTTTCAAATCTTATAACCTTTCAACCAATATTTTAATGCAATAAATATATAGTTTTCAAATTTATTATCCCACTTATTCTTATTCTCCTTTGGAATTTGTATATAAACATCGCAACCAAATACCATAATACGTTTACGAGAATGTTTCTTACTATTCCATACCTCATGTTGACTCTTTTAATCCAATGTTTATGAGGGTGATCTATTTACCAAGTGACATGAAATTTCCACCGCCTTTACCCAAAATTCCTATCCTAATCCAACACTACTATGCATGGCCCTTGATTTTTCCATTGGTGTGGAGTTCATCCTTTGTGCAACTCCATTTTTCTAAAGTGTGTATGGAATATTTTTATACCTTGTTATAACAAATTTCTTACAGAATTATTCAAATTTATTCTCGTAATATTCTCCACCATTATCTATCCTCAACAATTTCTCTATCCAATTTTCCACAAGAGCCTTAAAATCTTTGATTTTTTTAAAGACTCCATATTCTTATTGAGGAAATAAATCCATGTATTCCTCAAGAATTCATCTATAAATAAGACTTAATACACAAATTTACATAGTGATGGAACCGACATAGGTCCAAACACATAATTGTGTACTAGCTGTAATGTTCCCTCTAACCTCATAGAACCAGAGGAATATTCTACTCGATTATGCTTCCCATATAAACAATGTTTGCATAAATAAAATTCTGAAGGGAAATTATACATACCTACTACTATATTGTTACTATGTAGTACTCGAAGTCCCTTCTCTCCAATATTTCCCAATATTTTATGCTACATCATAATCCTTTCTTTAGAGGATGTAGGAGTTTCTCATTCTTCCAATCCAATCTCAATAACAACAAAAATGTTGCACCCATCACTAAAAAATCTTCCCAACAACCTATACATAGTTATAATCTTAACACCCCTCATCAATACCATTACTCTTCGAACCATACTACAGGTATCCTTTTCAAACACCATTTTTTCACCTAATTTTCTTGTCTTGCTTACTTAAATTAAATTTTTATCCAATCCTAGGATGTGCAGAACACCAAGAAGTGTTCTAATCCTTCCACCAATGAACTTAAAATTGAATTTTCCTCATTCTATGATTCTAGCTATTGAGTCATATCTTAATAAAACATCACCATCATCATATCTTTCATACATGTAAACCAACTACCCTTGAGGAGTCATTTGAAAAGATGTGCCTAAGTCGACCAACCATGCTTCATGATCTCATGTGTACTTGAAGAAGCCAAATTCACATCCATCCTTCATTTGGGAAGGTTTTTTCTTTTGTAGAAGGAGCATCATTAGATGCCTTCTCTTTGTCAATGATTTTGGATTTACAATATTTCTTGTAATTCCCTTATTTTCCACATCTCCAACATACCTTCACATATATTTTTCGAGATTTAGTTCTTCCTCTCAATTTAGATCTCTCACTCAAGGAATTATTTTTATTTCTATTTTGGGAAAATCCCATTATAGTCAAGGCATATGTGTTCTGAATTTCCACATTTTCCTGTCTCATCTCCTTTGATAAGAAATATGAGACTATATCATTGAAACTTAAAGTAGTTGCATTATTATCTATGAGAATAACCAAACTATCCCACACGTCCAGTAAAGAACACAATAAACTGATACACTTATATTCATTTAAAATTTTACTATGAGCATATAATCGCTGTTAATACATTTTTGAAGGAATTTATGTGCTCTATTATTGAGTCAACTAGACCTAACAATTGTACTTTGTTGACTGTCAAGTTGAAGAGTAATTTAGTCGACCTTTGTAATTTGGATTGATCGACCAAGGTATTTAGAGAGTTATAAATACCTCGCAATTAAACCTTATGATACAAATAATGTATAGATGTGAGAGACATAGAGAGAATAAGAAAGCATTGTAAAGCCGCAATATCTTAAAAAGTGTACTTATTTTATTGTCTTCCACTACTTGTACTATCTCTCTTTTCTCTCATCTATGCGTGTATGTATATATGTTAATGAATGTATGTCTATGACCCAAAAGGGTTACTACTGGTAACCCTATGCATTCTTCAGATTATAACATTGGTTTTATTGTTGGTATTACATAGGTCTAAGTTTGAGAAAAAACATATATACATATATGTTGAGAATTGAAGAGATTCATGAATGATGGGAGATAAAAACAAAAAATTACCTCATGAACAAGCATTGGAAGAAAGAGTATCAAATGATAAAATAGAAGTGATATTTCACAATGACTCCCATGTCCATTTTTTATGTAGTATTCCACCCCTCCTACATAAATTTCAAATGGACAAAGGAATCATCATATAGTCAAATATCGACAACCTCCATATGTCACACCTACAAATATTAATTGAGATTAAAGGCAAAATAACTAGAAAAATATTTTAGAGGCCAACTATAAAAGCGCAAGGTATGCTTGGGGCTATTATTTGAACAAATGAAATTAATAATAATAATAATTCCTTCCATCATTGACTTTGATTAAGTCAAAGTTGAGAATGTGGGGTCATTGAATTGTGACATTCCTTGGTTAGTGTCGTAAGCATCAACTACACTAAATATAATATTGTCAACATCAAATGGAAATCTTATTAGAAGAAAATATAAATTGGAAGAATAATCCAAAATAACAACTACATGTTGAATGCAATCTCGTAATATCTAATCAATGTTTAAAAAATAGAGCAGGATAAAAGACAAAGAGAAACTAAGGAAATGTGCATTGTCATTAATTCTTGGACATTAGTTCAGAAGAAACTCTAATAATTCCAAGTCAATTTGTTGGAATCATTCAAGATTTGAAAAAACCAACCATATTTGTGAGGGCCTTCCTTGATGGTTCTTGAGAAGAGTAATAACTTGCAGTTGATTTGGCAGAAAATGGAACTCGTCAACTTACAAATACTAAAGAAAGTATAGATATTTATAGATCTATCCTAAAGTTGTATAATTTTAATGCCCCTCACAAGGTGATTCTCCATATATGAGAATTCATCCACCAGAGATTAAATCTAGATCTTGAACCATCTTCAATGTGGTATAAAATCGACTTGCATGGAAACCTACAAAATAGACTACTAATTGAAATAATTTTTGTATCAAATATGGGAAAGTTAACAAGGTAATGAGAATGTCACACTCCATATAAATGATCTCATAGATGTAACCCCCCTACCACCCCCTATGCAGCCTAATGATTGATGAAGAAGATCCCAAATCTACAAATATTGTGGTGAATTGACGTGTTACCAAGAAGGGTGGTTCATGGGATATATAAATAAATATTTTAAGATAAATCAAGATATTTCAATTGTTTGACATAAGTAAAATTGACAGAAGAATAAAATTCAACGTCTAAAGTTGAGTTGAGAGAATTTAAGTCGACTAAGAAAAGCGAGATGATTAAGAAATAAAAAAGTACAAATAACTCCTTCACTAAAGAAGTTTCTCAGAAAATGAAAAACAAGCCTAAATAACATTCATGTTTATGAATGTGATGAGGATTTGAAATGTCATTAGTTTGTCTAATATAATTTTTGGAAGTCACTAGACAACAATGATGAAGACAAAAAAATGACCTAGTTCATCGATGCCCTTAGAAGCATAGCACAACTAACTTGGTTTATGAACTTCATAGAAAATAATACAAGAACTAAAAATGAAATCAATCCAATTTCTTATCTTTCTTCAAAGAAAAAGATTTTAACAATATGTTTGCTTAGAATATGAAATAAATAAAACAACAATCTGGAGAATCAGCTCGATGTTATTAGAAGGAATTCAAAGATTTTCTAAGTCAAGTATCCTTTGCAATATATGAACAAATTTAACTATAGTTGTATGTATTAGGATTATTACATAAAATTAACTGACCATTTCAAATGCATGACATCAAGTCATGTGAAAGCACTGTAGAAGGAAAAACACAAAGATACTGATGACAACTAGCCATCAACGTCATCGTCATTAATCGATATATACATCAAAGAAAATCTAGAACAACTTCAACAATCATTAAGAAATTTGGTTGTTTAAAAGAATGAAATATGGTGCAAAAATTCTAAGAATAAAGGTCACATTAAATATAACTATAAACATGGGGACAATTTTGAAAGGAAATAAAATGTGTACATAATCCAAGTAGATTCATTGTGAGATTTGTCAAATTTGATGAATCACATGATAAGAGATTTCCCACATATATTGAAAAATGGAAAACCAAAATGGTGTGGAATCAACTAAGAATCTATCCATTCAACGCAAGAGTGTCATTCACATGGTCGAAACAAACCAAGCTATCATAGAATATAATGTATGTAGGAAACTCACTATGATGCACATGGAAAGAGGGGATATAAAGGGTACAAATGTTACTGGGGAATATGTGGCTTACATGGAAGAGGAATAAGAAATGGAAGATTTACAAAAGGCAGTAGAGGTTGAGGCAAAGAAAAATTATAATATTTCACATGTTAGAAATAAGACCACTTGGATCTAAATTATCTACTAAAACAACAAAATGACTTAAAGTAATATAATATATGTGGTGTAGGTAATCATTCTTTAGAAGATTTCACAACCTTGCTAAAGAAGGTTATACATAAAAGCAATGTAAACTTAATATAAATGATCTAAAAACAAGAAGTGTTAAATCATAATAATTTGCATGTAATGACAAAGTTCGGAGTTGGACAACTAATTAAGATGCAAGGGAAAAGTCCTAGCTGACAAATAAGTAAAAAAATGCATATTTTGACCCAAATAGGAGGAAAAAATTAGTGCAGAAGACCTTATATTTCAGTAAAAATAACGAATATGCTAGCAATATCAATCATGAAGATACCATAGAGGAAATTATGTATCTACTAAAAGAAAATTAATTAGTTGGTCAGCTAATAGAACTATTATACATGCTGAAAGATATTAAATAAAATCAATGATCATACACAAACCTTTGTTAGCTATCAAAAAGTAAGTTGTAGGACAACTATGATAAAAAGATTGACTTGGAAATTAATAGATATATGAAAATTAGGTTGTTTTTGAGTTTTGGCTCCTAAGCAAATATTTTTCCAAGGGAGACTTAGATAAGGGTTGAGAAACCACAATTAAATTGAATAACAAACTATCTCAAATTAGCATATCAATGTTTTATTGAACCTACTGGTACCTTGCAAAATGTGCAAACTACTATAATATGAATTTTGACTAAAGTTGACTTCAAGGTAATCAACTTAGTTGAAATAATACTAGCTTATACATCACTACTCAACCAACCATGTGGAAGAAGAATGAAGGCCACTATCCCTTTAGAAAGAGATAGGATCAAATTAAAAAGGAAGGTCATAAAACAGTAATCCCACTAGATTCCAAAGATGGAAAGCCCTGGATTGAATCTTGGAATGATGATAATGAAGTAAAGAAACAAAAAAAAATCATGAATCAACATGAAGATAACATCGAATTAAACAAGGATGAAAAAATATCACCAGGTTCACCATAATTAATTGGCCATAACATTGATATGGAATTATATGAATGGAAAATGGAAAATTATGAGTCAAGCGCAAAGGAATGCTGGTCGATTGAGGCCATTCCGATTAAAAAACATTGTTCATGTTTTTCCATAAAGACCGTGTTGACAGTTTATGAAAATAAGGGAAATCAAACACCATACCTAATTCCCATGGACTTAAAAAACAATACCAACTCAATTTTTTCATTTTAAAGATCGTAATTATCCATGAACCCATGTTGACGGGGATTCATAATATATTGGTGAGTTTGAACGAAGGAAAAGCCTCATTTGATCACTATCAAGATAAGAAATGAAATGGTTTGAGGCAAAGGATATGTGGTTGGAAACTTTGATTAGTACAACCTAATATTTTATACAGAAGTTAGTAGATGCAAATTATCTGTTGAGGCTAACATCCCATAGTTCAAAGATGGACATTATTTTGAAGGCCACATCAATCAATGTGAGGAAAAATGTAGGAAAATTGACTATAACGATGAATGTCTTTGGCCCCAAATGTTCCAAAACACTTTGGAAGATAAATAATACAAATGGTGGGGAAGAAAGGCGAGAAAAATTTCCATGGTTAGATATAAAAATAAACTTTATCAACCATTTTAAAAATGTACTAAGGAAAAAATAAATTCGAGGAAATACAGGAAACAAGGAAATACTTGGAAAAACTAGACTATAAAGAAACAATAGAAAGAGGCAAGTCGAAGGTCGACAAAACATCAAATTAAACATGTAATAGGAACTCATTCTATGACAAACTGATTATTTGTTGTCTCGAAATGGAGAACAAATATTTTCTGATAACTAACTATAAATGGAAGAAGAATTATTCATAGATAGATAGACAAGTAACACTTGTAATGGAAATATTTAGTAAGGAGAATGACAAACTAGAAAAATATGAAGTTGTCATTGAAATGTCTATTTCAATATTGCTTACAGATGTGGTAGGAAAGGAAAAAAGTGTCACATACTTGGTTCCTTCATTCTTTATTAAGGATACATGATATCAAATATTTTTCTTGTTCACGAGCTTAATAATAAGCTCGAATACCACTTTTTTCACATACCCAGTCCCCTCAATGATTTTTAGAGGTTAAAAGGTACCTAAAATTTTCTTTTTCTTTTTACTAGCTTGAAAAAAATCTATGATACCACTTTGTCACATACCCATACTAAATTTACCCTAATAACATTTGAAAAAACTTTATTTTCATCTCTCATACATTCTTTCAAACACTTTACATGTGAACCTTTCTTAAAACACTTTGTATACTACCAATTAAGTAGTATTTTTCTTGTAAACATTTTATCAAGCTTTTTATGTGAAATCACATAGAAAACATTTCTCTAATTCCACTTGTAACATAGTAATTGAAAAATACACTCAATCATGCAACTTTTGATTTTTGTCTATAAGGTATTTTATCAAATAGTTTGTATGCAAATTGTAATAAAGTGCCTTTAACACATTTATCTAAATGATTTGCATGAAAACAAGCATAGATAAACTACAATAGTACTATCATACAAAAATTCTAACTTACAACAATACTATCCCCATCCACAAACAACATTTTCATTGGGGCATTTCATTAAACAATTTGTATGCAATGAATCATTAAACCATTTAGGCATTTCTTCAAATACTTTGCATGCAAACTAATATAGAAACTTCCTCTGGGCATATCTCCTAAACGATAACAGTCCAATTTCTAAAAACCGAACTGTATCATAAATGGGATTTCCCCTCACTATGGTTCAAATTTCAACTTCTGTAACCTTCCAAAATAAAATTTATAGTAGAAATTCCAACATGGCCTATTTGATACATGATTTTAGGAGCATCGATGAAGCTCAACTTCCTTTGATCATATCTCTTAAAATATCGTGAACCAAGATTTGAAAGTTAGACTAGATCATCAGTGAGATTTCCCTGCACTATGGTCCAAGTTTTAGCTTCTAGAACCTCCTAGAAGAAAAGTTATAGCATAAACGCCATCATTGTTGAATATGTTGGCAAATTGTTGAGTATGTATTGTCATTGATGTTAAGTTTAGGGGGAGACTTTTGAATATGTTTTGTCATTGATATCTTCGGTTTGAGTAGCCTCTATTTGCAGGTAATTTTAATATAGATAACTCCTTTAGAGACCTTTCCAATGTATGTGACACTTTTTATAACTCCCACGAAAGAAGTAGAAAATTGCATTTTAGGTGTAACAAGCCGACAGGTGGACCCTAGACATAGTTGGTAGGCTGATGGGGGCTTAGGTTATGATGTGGTTCTAGATAGAAAGGACATGTGATAGCCATGGTCAAAAGGCTGAGAAGGCCCGCCAAGTAGGAAAATTCCATTTCATCAGATTAGGCAGCTTCGGAAGATCTATGATAGGAGGGGGCCTAATATTGTTTTAAATTTGAGAGGGAGGTAACCCCCCAGTGGAAACCAACATGGTTTATTGTCAGCTATATGGAAGCCTTTGATTGGTTGCAGGCCCCCCCATCCCCATTATTCCGAACCAAAACCAAGAGGGGTACCCCCCTGCAATACCAATGATTTCCTTGATGAAAATTATAGGTGGATCCCAGGTGTCGTGGATAATAGGTGGAAATGACATGGAACACATGTGGTAATAATGATGATGTGGGTAATGACACGTGGCATGTGAATTTGGCATTTTTATTAGGTCAAGTGGACATTTGGCGAGTGAAACATGGTAGGAACATGTCAGTAGGTAGATACATGAAAAGTTCTTATTGGATGTAGTGAATTAAGTGTATTCATGAAGTGGGAAATGAGCTGGGACATGGATCCCTTTCTAGGGCACTCGATTTGAAGGTATTGTAAACACCAGTGAATGCTGCTGACCAGCGGTGGCCAACAAATGGGAAATGTTCTACTACAAGTAACATTAGATAGGTTTAACATCAATTATCATATGCATCTATCATACCACCAAGTATGAAGGTGTTATAAACACCAGTTAATGCAAATGACAAGTGGTGAGAAACAAATGGAGAAACTATTGTCAGGTGTAGCAGGCGGAAAGATCACTGTCAAGTGACATGTCTATCTATTGAATTTCCTGGTTGGAAAGTGTTGTAAACATCAAAGAATTTGGTTGAAGAGTGATGGGCCTAAAGGTTTTAACCTGATACAAAAATTATCTACAAACAAATTCTTAAAAAGAAAATATACAATGATGAGAAAAAAAATATACACAAATATTTTTCTCCTGGAACCCAAAATTGGGAAAACCATACTAATTTTTTTATTATATTCCTTTAGATGTTACAATAAATTATATACATGCTAAGGCATTCATAAATTTCCAACCCATTAACTCTATATTAGAACATAATTGTAATTGTCTTGACCAGATCTACAAAATACCATGGGAAAAACAATCATGTGTAAAAAACCATGCACAAAACATGGGTAGGTCATGCAAAGAATATGTTATATACCTAGGGGGGATAACATGGGGTACAAAGGGAGGTACCCAAGGGAATAATGTAATAATGGGATGGGCCATAGTAATAAATAATGTGGTTAACCCATATCATGTAAGGGACCACAAGTAGTTAGTAATAATGTAATGGGCCTATGGTATTAGATAGATGGTATTGAGGGAACTATGGTAATGACTCATGGTATTGTATGTATGAGGCCTATAAAGAGGCTAGAGACTCCACATTGAGGGATGTGAAGGATTATTGTATGAACAGGCATATGGCTTGTGGAGTGTTCTCCTTCCTTAAGGAGTGAATATATGGTGTTGCCCTACCTTAAGGGTTTGATCAATAAAGTGAATCATTTCTATCTATATTCAGATCTTGTTATTTCTTCGGTTTATTTGCATTGTCGTATATTTTCATATCAGATCTATAACAGAATATAATATATACCCAACAAGGCCAACAAATGAAGAATGTGCCATCACTTAAAACCAATAGGTTCAATGTCGAGTGACATATTTATCTAATGGATCAACTAGTGTGAGGGTGGTGCAAACATCAATGGACTTGGTCAATGAATGATGATACAATAATTGTAAAAAGTGTTATTTAAGTCCACAATCACCACTGAGGTCACACATGGCCAAACATTAGGAAATTAGGGCAACTGTGGCTAGCACAAAAAATTTGGTTGATGAGCAATGAATGTTGTTTAAGCTTGTTGTTATAATTCTTAGGTCATATGCATGAGAGAAAGTAGTTAGAATGTGGCTTAACTAGATCACACAAGTTGCTAGGTTAAGTGCCTTTGAGATTAAGCCACTGGTTCCAACCCTTAATCATATGAATAAAGGGACTTAATATTCGACTGCTAAGCTCGATAATGTGGTGGATGTGAATGCAAAAATTGGTGAAAGTTGTGAAACAAGGTATGGATGGGTGAAGTTGAGTTCTATCTATAAATGGAAACAAAAATAACGTGAGATTAAGATGTCTACATGAAAATTAATGGTTGAACTATTGAGGACAAGTAGAATAACCATGGCAATGTTCAAGTTAAATCATGACACCATGGGTGAAAACCATGGATTAATATCCATGGTAATAAACACAATAAACTATAAATATAAATCGATGAGTAGGAGCTCGATGCACATGTAAAGGCACAACTTTTTGAATCAAGAAAAGTAGAGAGAAACATTGTGAAGAAGCGATGAAGATATTGTGTGCCAATTGGTACATATATGAGTGCCAAGTTTGAAATTAGAGTCATGCAAAGGCTGAGATATTAGATTTGTTGAAAATTGAAGTTGCTATGTGAATACATAGTGCATATTTGAATTGTTGTCTGAGAATAAATAATGTTGCAAGAGTGATGCCTAATTGTGGTGCTATAGATCCAAGTTTGAAAATGTATGAAAGAGGGATTTGAGCTGATAAATCAAGTCGATGTTTGCATATCAAGGGGTTGGAGTCTCCTTCAAGTTGGTGCATGTAAAGATCAAGGGGTTTGTGCCTGTTAATATCAAGGGGTTGGTGCCTGAAAATAATGGGAGTCAATGCTTCCAACATGTGGATGCTTGCAAACAAAAGGGGTCAGTGCTTCCTGTAGGTTGGTGCCTAAAAAAATCTAATGTAAAATGGACTTGGTGCTTGCATTTACACTATAATTCAAATAAGATTCGTCGTTTCCTCCAGTATGAGTTTCCAAGTAAATATTCTATGTAAAAGATTTATGTGATTGGTGCATTTCTATTTGATTGGCTAAATAATTGTGAAAATTTATAAAATATTGATTCACGTCCCCCATCTGAACATTTTCTTGGTTTCTAGCAATTAGTATAAGTGCTTGTTCCTTTAGAAACAATCTAACAATTGGAAGGTAGATCTAGATCTGAAACATGGCCATCTAAGATGGAAATTTCACTAACAAATCTCTTATGTCCATTGGAATGAATTATGAATTTTGGAAGGTAAGAATGAGGATTTACCTAATGTCCCTTGGTGTAGATGTCTAGTATGTAGTGTTGAATGGATATTAGAATCCACCTACATTGATTAACAAATATGACAAGCTCGATTTTTCTTATAATTCTAAAGAAATAAATGCAATCCTATGTGGATTGTTTGAATTTGAACCTGTCAAAGTCATGCACTTTGGTATATCCAAGGAGATATGGGATAATTTGAAGAATTTGTATGAAGAAAATAGTATGGTAAAGAAGGTAAAACTCCAAGTTTATAGAATGAAATTTGAATCACTAAAGATGAATGCAGATGAGGACATAACAAAATTCCTTGTCCATGTAGATGAAATAGTTAACACTATAAGAGGTCTTGATGAAACTGTGGATGATTCCATAGTAGTTCAAAATGTGTTAAGATATATTCCTTCCAGAATCAATCCCAAAGTATTAGCTATTGAGGAGATGCAATACCTTAACACATTAACAATAGATCAATTTCATGGACCATTAGCTTCCTATGGAATGAGAACCACAAAAGGGATATCTACATCAAAGGAAGCAACCTTCAAAACTGTTAAGATGACCAAATAAGATCAAGAAGACTCAAACAATGGATCTAATGAAGAAGAATCCAAAATTTTCAAAACATTGAAGAGAGGGTCTGGAAAATTCAAAGGTAGGTTTCCTTTCAAATGCTACACTTGTGGAAAAGTAGGTCACTGACCTAAATTCCCACATAAGAAAGAAAATAATGAATATGAAAATAAAGAAAAGGATAAGTATAAGAGACATAGGAAAAAAAAACTTAGAGAGGAAGATTTTCTATACCCAGGAGGATAACAACTCCTTATAGGGTGAGGATGAACAACCTTCTTTTGAAGAAATAACAAATGATTCATGCTCATGGCTATAAAAATCCAAGTTGAATGTAAAGATCATTAGGGGAATTTTGAGGTCTAAAATGGGCCTCCCAAGGGAATTATAAAATAATAGTGGAAATAATAAAATAATATTAGATTACATCATCAAATTTTAGAGGAAAAAAAGAAAAAACTACTTTTTCAACTCGTATTTTCAATTTATCTCCCTATGGGTTTACTCAAATTTCAAGTAGGAAAACTCATTGGATGCAAAATTTGATTCCTCATCCAAGGAGTACCCATGTTGCATACTTTTGATGGACCTTGCTAGATGAAAAATGAGAAATACATGAAAAATGTGATTGCAATCACATTTTTTCATGCATTTCTCATTTTTTGTGTAGCAGGGTCCATTGAAAGTTTGTAACATGGGTATTCCTTGGATGAGGAATTAAATTTTGCATCCAATTAGTACTCCCACTCAAAATTTGAGTAAAACCTTAGGGAGATAAGTTGAAAATACAAGTTGAAAAAGTAGTTTTATTATTTTACTATTTTTTAATATTTTTACCTTTTGTACCCAAAAAATGGTGAATCATCCCCTATGGTTGACATCATCATATTGAATCCTTTATGTTATTATAAAGTTTATTTTGGTTGTACATTTTTCTTAGGAGGCCCATTTTAGAAGTTCTCTAATGGATTTTGACTTAGATGAAGAAGAAGTTGTAGTGTATCTAGAAAGAGAGATAGTTAGTTCCTTAGAAGAGATAAATAGGCTTAGGAAAAGGAACAAGAAGCAGAAAGATCTATTGATGAAATATGAAAAAGAAAAATATGAAACTAAAGACTCTCTGATTCTTCTTCTAAAGGTGGTGTTGGAGGAAGCCAAGAGGATTTAATACACTATTTTAGAATAGTTGAAAGAGAATAGGAATAAATGTGAGAAGTTAGAGGAATAAGTTTACTGTATTAGAAAAAATTAGAAAATATCCAAGATCAACTCAACTAGAATCTAAGATTTTTTAAAGGATCCAAGAAATTGGATGAAATCCTGAGTGTTCAAAGATCTCCCCTCATTGAAACTGGTTTCATTAATGTAGGAGATAAAAGCACCAAGAAAGTTGAAGTAAAAGAACCTATTAGATATGTTGAAGTGATCAAAGGGTGTAACAACCATGGAAATGAAAGTAATCCACCACAACAACAACGAAGAAGAGAAAACGATAGCAAGGGAATTAAGGACAACATTGGTAAAAATTAGTAGTAGCAAAGGAGGGCACACTAAAAAAATTTGAATAGCCATAAATATGACTTCAAAAATTAGTAGAGGCTTCGTTGCGAAAATCAACAAATAATCATAAGATATTTCCCTCAAAGGCCATCTACTTTCAGGTTTCAAAATTTGTTTTATGGTTATTTTTATTTCTACAAAATTTTTGGTCATACATATGTCCATTCTAGAGCATATTTTAAAGAGAACTACATCAATAATGGATCATATAAGTCCTCAAAGAATAGAGAAAAAAAATCTGTAAATCCTCATATAAATTCTCCAGGAAGCAACAATCCTTTTTCTCCTTTACTATATTATGTTAAATTTTACAAATCTGACAATTTTGGGCATAATGTAGTTGAATATAGGGAAAACAACATCAGAACATCCCCACAGAAAAAGCAAGTGCAAGAACCTAGAACATGGAAAAAGAAAAGGGCTATAAATAAAGAAGAATGTGACATTATCTTATATACTAAAAACCAAGGTTCCCATTGGTATGTGGAAAATGGATGCTCCAAAAATATTATTGGTGAGAAGAGTAAATTCTTGTCACTAAGAGAAGATAAGATATGCAATGTTACCTTTGGTAATGATGCTCTAGGAAAAATCATGGGAAAAGGCACAATTAACTAGGACAATGGAAGAGGCAAGGCTCAAAATGTACCTTTCTTTGGATGGACTCGAACAATTTTTTTTGAGTGTGAGTCAGATGCGTGACCAAGGGTATGGTGACACCTTTCACTAAAAAGGATGTGAAATAAAAATGACAAACACAGGAAAAATAGTGGTGAAGGAAATAAGAACTCCAGGTAATGTGCACATAATGAATGGGGAAAATGAGAAGTGTTGTTTGGGGGAGCTTGATGAATGCTATCTATGGCACAAAATGTTTGAACACTTAAAATTTTATCATATGGTGAAACTTAGAAAAAAGTAGGAAGTAAGGGACTTGCTCAAGATTTCAAATCCAAGAAACACAATTTGTAAATCATGCCAAATTGGAAATCAAGTTCAAGTACCTTTCGTGACCAAGGAAAAATCATCAACCAAGCTCCTACAACTTATTCATACAGACTTACATGGACCTTCAAGAACTAAAAGACTGAGTGGAGAATGATCTTTTATGCTGAGTATTAATGATTATACCAGGTTGCGCTGGGCTGCATTTTTAAAAGAGAAAGTTGAAGCATTTTATAAGTTCATAGTTTTCTAATCCCTTGCTAAAAACCAAATTGATTTTAAAATAAAATTCTTAAGGTATAACAAAGGCGGTTTTTTTTTTTTTTTTTTTTTTTTGCGTAAAGACTACTTCTATTAAAAAAGAGAAAAATATATGTACAAAGAGGACCAGGACTCAGTGGGGGCTGAAGCCATCCCTCACCCAGATAATCTGATACACATAAACCCCTTTGACAACCAGCCCGGGATTGAGAAACTTAAGACATATTTTTCAAATCCCTTACAGACAAAAATGTGAACCAGAGCTGTGATTATCACTGCGGTACTGTCGACGACAATGGCTTTACTGATGATCATTCTGCCTTGATAGCCATATACAAAAATTGACAAAAACAAAAGCTTTCTGAGCCATAACCTGATACAATTCATGAGATTATAATGGCGAGTATAATTACCAAAACAGGAGCTGAAACAAAACAGAAATACCATTGTCCGGAGAAGCATAGCAGAAAGATGAAGAAGAAACCAGGAGAGAGACTGTCAACAGTGGGCATTGCACCAAATTCATGAAACACATGTCTGAGAGTTCAGAGCCTCCCTTTCCACCTGGCTAGGAGAGCCCTCCCCTGTGACGACCGCGATGTCTTCTTCTCCTATGTCGCCACTGCCTGGAGGAGTTTCCAAATTCAGAATGCCACCGGGTGGATGCTCTGGCTCGACTGCAGGAAAATTGCGCTGTGTAGAGTCCACTGGAGGCTGAGGAGCTTCAGGCACATTCCCTTCTTCCTGCATATTGTCACCCTTGAACACGACACCAGCCACATCACCCTGAAGAATGCTGTCTTCCAGAGACTGAGACGCAGTGGTGTGAGTGGAGCTGCTAGGCTTATCCTCCTCCTCGGCTAAGATCACTGTAATACTGGCTGACAGAATGGGTTTATTAAGCCTACTGTGGAATTTGAAATGGGTGGTTTGGAAGGAATTGTGTGGGAAGGGCCTACCATGATCAGAAGGCGGAGAGGACGGGGAGGCTGAGGCTAGCAGAACTATATTCTGGGGGGCAGACTGAGAGGCTCGTCCACGATTGCCAGTGGTGCGTCCTCGACGAGAACACCTCGACTTCGCACCATATTCAAACTAACAGAGAGAGCTGGGAAGGAAATTAGGCAGGACCAGATGGGATAGGGCCAAGAGCAGGCTAACCAGGCCCATATACCAGATGAGCTTCCAAGCGGCTAGAACGAAGCAGGGGTGCAGGAAAAACAATAGACGGATATGGAAGGAGCTGAGGATAGCGATAGCATAAACCAGAGGCCGAGCCATGGATAAATCAACCTGCGTGAGCTCTCGAGTTGGGTGCACATTCAATGTCGAATGCCTGACCATTATTTTGTACCCTTTGGCATTCATTTCAAATGCTGTGGGTTTATGGGATCTGCGACAGAGTGCCAGGTGCAGGGACAACTGCCGGCGCGGAGTAACTCCGTCTTGAATGAACTGCGATGTCACCCGCATCCGGGTGTGTATCTTCTTCCTGGTTCATATCGTTCTTCACAATGTTATGAAAATTTAAGAGCTGATCCTCTGAGGCAATGCTGGAGAGCAAACCTGCAAAGAAATCTAACCCACATTCCACGCCGATATTAGCTAGAAAATCCGCCAGCTTGTTTCCTTCCCACCTAGTGTGTTTGAATGAAATTGCTCTGTGTTGAGAAAGCCATTTGTCAATTAGCTCAAGTCTTTGAGCCATTCTCCAACTGCTGCTGACCTTGTGTGTGGGAGTACCCTGCATGATTTTTGTAACCATGTTTATGATGATTTGCGAGTCCCCTTCAATGATGAGTGGGAAAAAACCTCTGTCCTGAGCTAAGATGAGACCTCGCCATAATCCTTCCAGTTCCGCTGAGTTGTTAGAGTCCCAACCTTTTGAGCCGAGAAAGAGCAGTAAAGGTGTACCGTGATGATCTCTGAAGACTCCCCCAAATCCTGCTTTTCCTGGATTACCCTTTGAGGTTCCGTCGAAATTGAGTTGGATCATATTGCTGGGCGGTGGAATCCATCTTGTCGGGATTTGGTTACCTAGAGTAGGATTGCCTTTGAATGTGTGCTGTTGATTCAGATGAATATTCCAGTTGGCCCAGATGGATTGTTCCTGCGGCAACATTGGAAAATCTTCTTGGGACCAGGCCTTAATGGATAGAGTTTCTTTAATGTTCTGGATTAGCCTAGTCCAGATCTACTCTGTAGACATGGATTGGTCTTTGAAAACCCTGCTATTCCGCTCCTTCCAGATATTCCACATTAGTAGACTAGGAATAAGTTGCCAAAGAATGTTGAGGAGTTTGCTTTGGTAGGGGGTTTGGCTCCAATTACGAACAGTAGCTTTAATATCCCCTTGCACTCTGCCTTCTTTTTGGCATCGAAAGCTAACCTTTTCCCACAGCTTTCGTCCTATTTGACAAGTCTGCATTAGATGTAAAGCTGATTCCTCTGCTTGCTTGCAATTGAGACATATAGATGGGCCATGAAAATTCCTTTTTCTAAGGTTATCCCAAGTGAGAATCTTATTGTTACATAGGAGCAAAAGAAAAGTGGACACCTTCGGCCAGTTAGAGGAATCCCAGATTTTATTCCATAAGACATCTTTGATTATCCGGTCCTTGATGATTACATTGTATGCTTCCCTTGTGGTAAAAGTGCCCTTCTCTTCATATCCCCATCTTAGAATGTCCATTCCTTCTGAGGAGAGGATTTGCCTTTTTTGTAGTTCGCAGGAGAGAGAGATCTTAGCCTGCTCAGAGCCATGCATTAGTATCTATTTGGTTTCAATCCATCGTCTGTGCTCCTGTGTGGAAAGAAGGTCCCAGAATTGACTGACCTTATCTAACAAATGCATATCTTGCTCTGGTAAGTGAAGGTTAGAGATAATGTCCTTGATTTTTGGGAGCTGCTGCCAGGAGTCCTCCTAGAACCTGGCTGTATTGCCATTCTTAATTTCCCAGAAGCTATGTTGTTGTATTAGTTTCCTATGTTGAATGGCCGAGTTCCAAATCACTGAACCTGTACTAACTTCGGACATTCGAATTCTTTCTTCAATAGGGCTATTGTTTGCATACTTGGCTGTCCATAGGGAGGCCCAAGGAGTGTCGGGTTTTAAGAGCCATCTCCACCAAACTCTAGCTCCCATGACTTCATTACTGTGCCCCGGATCCCTTAGACCGATACCACCAACTCTCTTTGGAAGACATAAGTTGTCCCATTTGACCAGAGCCCACTTTCGATTGGGACCTAAGTTGTCCCATAAGAAATTATGCTGGAGCTTCTTTATATCCTTTAGCACCCATTTGGGAACTGCTAGAATTGAGAAAAGATACAAAGGCATAGAGTGAAGAACAACTTTAATGAGAACAAGTCTGCTGGCCATGTTAAGAGCCCTGTGAGTCCAAAGGAAGAGCCGCTCTTCTAGCTTTTCTATCAGGATTTTCCAAGAGGAATTCTTGAGGGCTGAGGCCATTAAGGGCACTCCAAGGTATTTAGAAGGAAGAGACGTTATGGTAAAACCAAGAATGCGGGCTATGGCCTTTTGGGTGGGAGCCGGGGTATTGAAGAAAAAGATTTGGGATTTGACACGATTAATAAGGGCGCCTGAAGCTTCAGAGAAGTTCTATAGGAGGTCTTTGAGAAGGCGAGCTTCCTGAACAGACGGATGGCCAAAGAGCATGTTATCATCTACAAATTGCTGATGAGAGTAAGTGGGCGAATTGAAAAATTATAAGCCCTTGAGCCGCTGGGAGTGCAGAGCAGATTTAATGCTTCTACCTAATCCTTCTGCCATAATAACAAAAAGGAAGGGTGAGAGGGGATCTTCCTTCCTGATACCCCTGGAGGGACGGAAAGTGGGCGAAGGGATACCATTGATAAGCACAGAAAAGAATGAGGAAGATAATAAGCTCATGATCCATCTAACCCAAGGAGGGGCAAAGCCAAAGGCATTTAAATTTTTTTGAATGTAAACCCAGCTTAAGCTATCGAAAGCTTTGGATAAATCAATTTTAAGCATCATACCTGGTTTTTTTGATTGCTTCAGAGAGTGGATTATTTCATGAGTTAAAATAATACCATCTGTAATCTGCTGACCTTCTACATAACCAGATTGCTCTGGCAAAATTATGAGAGGTAGCAATGGTTTCAATCTAGTAGCTATAACTTTTGAGACAATCTTATAAATGATGTTGTAGAGAGCAATCGGTCTGTACTTGTCTGGAGTATTAGATTCCTCTTCCTTGAGGATTAAGGCAATGAAGGTCGCATTCAGCCCTGGGTACATCCATCTTAAAGTGTGCGATTCTTCTACAACTTGCCAAACCTCCATTTTGATTAGATCCCAAAAGTTGTGAAAAAAGTTTGAGGTGAATCCATCCGGACCTGGTGCTTTTCCTGCTTTCAACTGTCTCATAGCATTTTCAACTTCCTGAAGGCTTATGGGCTGAAGAAGGAGAAGATTATGCTCCTCTGTAATTAATTTGGGAATGTTCCTCAGAACTTTGTCAATAGCAGGCGTTCTATCTAAGTTGGGTTCTTGATGGGCTTGTTTGAAGTACCTGATAAACTCGTCTTCAATGCCTTCGTGCGTCTCAATCCTAGCTCCCTGCTCATTTTTTATATGGGAAATGTGGTTGTTCATTCTGCACTGTACAGTGGTTCTGTGAAAGAATTTTGTGTTTTTTCCCCGTCCTTTAGCCACTTTACTCTTGATTTCTGCCACGAAAGTGTTTCCTCCTATTTTTCTCTTGCCAGGACTTGGGCTTCCAGAGTTTGTTCCTGTTTTTCTAGGTCCTCAAAGTGTCCTTCGATTATGATTCTCTGCTGGACATTCTTCATTTCTTGATCTAGGGCTTTTTGTGCCTGAAAAATATTGCCAAAAGAGGTATGATTCCAGTGCTTGATTTCACTTTTAAGGTGCTTTAGTTTCTGCTGGAATATAGACATCTTAGAGCCATTAGAGGGATTAAAATTGAGCCATGTTGATTTGAATAATTCATTGAAATCCAGATGGGTTAACCAAAAAGCTTCAAACCGGAAAGGATGCCGAATGCTGTTGCCTGGTCGATTCCATTGCAGTGCTATTGGCTAGTGATCAGAGCCTGATATTGGAAGGATGGAAGTAATGAATTCTCCCCCCAGGTGAATTGCATTGTCTGATAGTAGAAATCTATCAAGACGTGAAGCTATCTGTTGTGATCCTTCTCTTTTGTTGTTCCATGTGAACAAGCCATTATTTGAGGGTAGATCTATCAACCAATTATTCTGTATGAAATCCTTTAGAATGTTCCCATCTCTGTTGCTTCTGTTTCTACCTCCCTACTTTTCTTCCAGTCTTGCGATCATGTTAAAGTCACCTCTAGAGATCCATAGTGGATGCAACCTATTTGAGTTAAGCTCCGATAAGGTATCCAAGATTTTAGCTTTGTGTATAGTTTCCTGAGGGAAATACACATTAGTCATGTGGCCGTGGATGTTGGTGCCGATGATGTGAAATATTGCTTGGATGAAGTTCTTGTTTGCATGTATACTGTCAAGTTGAATTACTCGCACATCCCAGAGAACTGCCAGTCCTCCCAACGCCCCTTGAGCATCAACAGCTGTTACCAACCCTCCTGGCTAAGCTTTTGCTGCTATTTTTTCCAAAACTGTCGAGTTACATTTTGTTTCTTGTAGAAAGAGGATATTGGGTTTTTCCTGCATAAGCATGTTTTTTAGAAGCCTGCCTTTCCTTGGGCTACTGAGCCCCCTAATGTTCCATGATATCAACTTCATTGAGAAGGGTTGGGGTTGATGTTGAAATACTTGGTCAGCTTGGCATATCTGCCTAACTCAACTAACACTTCGCCTATCTTGATAGTTCTTTCGAGGGTGGTTTTCCTTCCTCGCTTTTTACTGTCTTTGGTGATGAACTTACCATCCCATTGACTTCCAATCTGGACTCCTAGAGAGTATTTTTTTTGTGCGCGATTGAGGACCTCCACCAGGTTGTCCACTTGTCGATTTGAGATTTTATCAAAGTTTCTTGATTTGCATGCCTGCTCTAGTCCTAGAATATCCAGTTCACCAATATCTATATTTTCAGGATCTTCCTCCATGAGTTGGGGCTCTTGATAGTCTTCAGCTGTTTCCTCTACTGCCTTTGAGCTGGGTGCTGGGTTGTCAACTTCCATTCCTTGGAAGGTCCAGTCTGGGAGCTTGGTTTGGGAGTGAGGGGTCATTTTTCTGAACAAGCTTCCCCCTGTCTATGGTGAAACCTCGGTTTGCTTCTCTTTGCTAGTTTCCTTGTCATTTAGAGGTAGGTTTTCAGGTTCTTGAATATCATCACTGGCTAGAGCAGCAAAACTATTGCTCGTCGAGGGTTTTGACAAGTTAGCTGGGTTGGTCCTGGTATTGGCTATCGATTTCTTATGACCTCTTCTGCGATTTACCACTTTGGTAAACCCATCAGGAGAAGGATTGTCTGGGTCCATTTGAGAAGGGGGCTTTCTGTTCAGAGGACAATCTCTATAGAGGTGACCCAGATCATGGCATTTCCTGCATCTAAATGGAACATGCTCATAATCTATCAACTGTATCCACTCAATATCATCATGGAAAAGACTTACCGTATCTGGTAGGGCTTTCTTGAGGTCCATGTAGACACAAATCCAGGCATATGATGTGTATATGCATAATTTTGTTTCCTCTGCTACTTTAATAAATTCGCCCAGAGCATTTCCGATCTCTTTTAGGGAATCTTCCTCCCAGTATTCCCAAGGTAGCGAATACAGTCTTATCCAGACAGGAGCACAACTGAGATCTTCCTTATCCGGATTGAAGCGTTCAACCCACCCTTTGAGGTATAGTCCTACGGAGTTAAAGAAGTACGGGCCTCCATCCAGAACCCTGTTACGATCTTCCAAGAAGTTAAACACAACTGTAAGAAAACCCTTTGGCCCTAGTTGCAGAGTGATGTGACCCTTTGTATTCCATTTGGAATTTATCCAGCCCCTTAGCGCCTTCTCAGTCGGCCAAAGTCCAATAAACTTGCCTATCAACGCATGATCCCTCATGAACTGTATTCTGGCATTGATTCTGTGACTAGGGAATTCCACTTTTGGCCTGTGAGTGGCCACTGGCTTGCATGTAGATGAGCTCGCTTTGGGCTTGTCCTTCTGAGGTTGTTCATTGTTCTAAAGTTCGCTGCTGTCCATGTTGTCCTCATTCTGCCTCTCTTCCTTGTCGTTATCTCCAACTTGCCGCTTTTGGCCATCGTCCTTTGGGGGAGGTGCAACGCCCTCCCCCTGAGGGGGTGGCATGATTCCTCCGATCACTTGCAGGAAGCTAAGTCTGCAGATCTGCCCAGGGTCTGTCAAGGCTGAACTCTGTCAGGGTTAGCCTGCCGTAGCAGGGGTTGCAGAAACCCTAGGACTAGCGAAGCCGTTTCCGCCCACACCGTCTCTCCTTCCGTCCAGCAAGCTCCTTGATTAGCTCGTAACTAACAAAGGCAAACATTTTACCTCAAATGAGTTTGATGATTTTTGTGAAGATCATGGAATAAGAAGCCAATTCTTAATTGCAAACACCCCTTAAGACAATGGACTGGTAGAAAGGAAAAACATATTAGTGCAACAAATGGTTCTACAATGTTAGATGAAAGAAATATTCCAAACAAATTTTGGGCTAAAGTTGTTTATGCAACAATTGATATTTTAAATAAAGCACACTTTAGGCAAAATAGTGACAAAACTGCCTATCAGTTGTAGTGTGGAAAACTAACCTCAATCAAGCATTTCAAATTCTTTGGAAATAAGTGCTACATCAATATTAATGATGAAACTCTTAGAAAGTTTGATGCTAGAGCTAATAAAAGAATATCTTTAGATATTCACCTAAGGGAAAAGGTTATAGATGCTATATTTTTTTTTTGTGCAAGATTGTTGACAAAATTAATGTGAAGTTGGATGAATCCTTACTTCTAAAAAAGAAGCAACCAAGATATATAAGTCCAACTGATCAGATCAATAGTGAATATGTAGATGAAAAAAATGAAGAATAAGAAAAATAAGAAGAAGAATAAGAAGAGGTAACATGCTCTCATCCAAAAACTCCTTCAAGATATGTACAAAAGAATCACCTTGTAAATCAAATTGTTGGTGATAAGGAAGGAGTTCAAACCAGAAGAAAGCTAATAGGCACTTATAGTCAAGCACATATTTCCATGCTATCCATGATTGAACCAAATTTTTTTCTTATATAAGTCACAATATGCATTGGATAAATTCCATGAATGATGAATCAGATTAGATTAAGAAAAATCAGACTTGGGAATTAGTTCCAAGACCAGTAAATAAAAATTTCATTCACACAAAATGGGTCTTTAGGAACAAGATAAAATGAGGATGGAAAAGTTGTTAGAAACATGGCTAGATTAGTATGCAAAGGATATGCACAAGTTGAACGAGTGGATTTTAAAGAAAACTTTTCTCCTGATGCAAGATTGGAGGCAATAAGGATGTTTTTAGCATTTTCCTATCACAAGAAGTTCAAAGTTTATCAAATGGATGTGAATTCAACATAAATGGAGAAATCAAAGAGGAAGTTTATATAGAATAACCTAAAGGGTTCTAGTTGTCATGCAACATAAATTATGTGTGCATACTTAAGAGCATGGTATTCAATATTAGACAAACATTGATAATAGAAAGGTTTCAAAAGAGGGACGTATGATAGTAATTTGTATATTAAAATATTAAGATAAAAATATTTTTGTTATTATTGTTTATGTTGATGACATAATATTTGGAAATGATGTAAATATACTAAGTCAAAAAATTGTAGCTGAAATGCATGACAAGTTTCAAATATGAATGCTAGGAAAACTATTCTTTTTCCTTGTTTTGTAGATTTCACAGTCGACTAGAGGAATGCTTATTTCCCACATAAAATACCTCAAGGAGATGTTTAGAAAGTTTAGGATAGAATAGCGTTCACCTGTTAGCACTTCCATAGTCATTGGTTTCAAGCTAAGAAAAGATGATGAATGACCTACGATCAATCAAACAATGTCCAAGTCAATGATTAGCAACCTCTTGTACCCAAAATACTCAAGGCTAGACATAATGCAAGTTGTTGGTTTAGTAGAAAGGTATAAATTAGCCCTTGAAGAGAGTCATCTATTAGCTGCAAAAAAAAAAAATTAGATATTTAAAAGCTACAATGGACTTTGGTCTATGGTATCTCAAGGGTCATAAATTTTCCTTAACCACATACATATATGTTGATTGGGATGGTAGTGTAGGTGATCATAAAAGCACAAGTGGTGGTGCCTTCTTCCTAGGAGACTGTTTGGTGGCTTAGTTAAGTAGAAAGAAGACATCAATCTCATTATCCATAGCTGAATCTGAGTACATAGTAGTTGTTTCATGTTGCACAAAATTTTTACAGATGAAGCAAAATTTGCAATACATGAAGGTAATTTATGATTGACCAATTTCCATTGTCTATGATAATATAAGTGCTACAAATATGTCCAAAAACCCTATTCTTCAATAAAAAACTAAACATATACCCATAAAGTATCACTTTCTTAGAGACCACGTGGCTAATCAGATTGTAAGGTTGAAATATATATCAACAAAGGAACAAATAGTTGATACATTCACCAAGCCTCTTACAAAAGAAAAGTTTGAATATTTAAGGCAGAAGTTGGGAGTGATATCTCCCTCATCCCTTCCATATAATATTTCCACATGAAAGAAGGAAATTGTTCAATTTTGTAAGTGATAGCAGCAGGCCAAGAGGTCAAAGAGAAAAACATGAGATAAGCTCATAGGAATCTACAAGATCAATAATAACAACATATACTTAGGGGGAGTTATTGGAATAGAGCTCCATCATTTGGTTTTCCAAATTAGGGAAAATGAGCATCAAGGTCTCTTTTCCATTGATGTAAAGGGGGAGAGTGAGCAGACATTGGAGTAGACTAATATTATTGGGAAAGTGAGAAAATGACTTGAGAGAGTGAGCACATAGAATGAGAAAACATAGACAGAGTGAGAAAGAAATAGCCTGACATTGGAATTAAAGTCAAAATCCATCAGTGACTAGCAATGTATAGTGTTGTTGTCATTAATATCGAAGGGGGATATTGTTGATTGTGTTAGAACATTGTTAAGTATGTGTTGTCATTGATTTCAAGTTTGGGGGGGCTTATTGAATATGTTTTGTCATTGATAACTTCAGTTTGAGTAGCCTACCTTTGTAGGTAATTTGATTACAATTTCTTAGTCCATTTGAGCTTGAAATATGGTTTGTTAGATATCTCCTTGAGATACCTTTCCAACAATATATGGAACTTTCTCTAATTCCCATGAAAGAAGTAGAAAAATGCATTTTAAGTATTGTAAGTCAATAGGTGGACCCCATACATAGTTGGTAGGTTTACAGGGCTCATGTAATGATGTGGCGCTAGATAACAGGGACATGTGGTAGCCATGATTAATGGAATGATTAGGATCACTGAGTAGAAAAAGGCTATGTTGTTGGATCAAGCTGCTTTGGTAAATCCATGATAGGAGGGGGCCTAGGTTCACCTACAAGTTAATAGGGAGGTACCCCCTGTGGTGGAAACCATCATGGTTTACTATTAGCTATGTGGCGGTCTATGATTTTTTGCGGTCCCCTATCAAAAGTAGGAACCAACCATGTACACGCGCACAATACTATCAATTTCCTAGACGAACACTGCAGGTGGACCCTAGATGTCATGGATGATGGGTGGAAATGACATGGCACATAGGTGGGAGTGATGATTATGTAGCTTAAGAAGAAGAAATGGAAGCCCAAGAGTAGTGACATATGGAATGTGAATTGAACATTTTTTTTAGGCCAAGTGGACACTTGACCAGTGACACATGGAAGACACACATTAGCAGGAGGACACATGGTGAGTTCCTATTGGATGTAGTAGATTACATGTATGCATGAAGTGGAAGGTGAGATGGGACATGGGTCCCTCAATAGAGTGCTTGATTTGAAGGTGTTGTAAACACCAGTGAATGTTGCCAATGAGTGATGGTCAGTAGATGATAAATGTTCTATTTCAAGTAATGATAAACAAGTTTAACATCAAGTAACATATCCATCTATTAGAACACCTGGTCCGAAGGTGTTGTAAACACTAGTGAATGTAGTCAATGAGCGGTGAGTGGTAGACGAAGAAACTACTATCACGCACAACAAGTAGAAAGATCATTATCAAGGGACATGTCCATATATCACACTGCATGGTTGGAGAGTGTTGTCACCATCAACGAACTTGGCTAATGAGCGATGGTCATACATACAAAGAATGTGTTGTCATCTATAGAAAATAGGTTCAACATAAAGTGATATATTTATCTATTAGATTACCCAATATGAGGGTGCTGTAAACATTAGTGGACTTGGTTGACAGGTGGTGATTTGACAAACACAAAAAGTTCCATTTAAGCCCACAATCACCACTGAGGTGACATAGGGCCATGCATTAGGCAATCAGGGTAGCCATGGATAGTGTAATGAATTTGGTCAATGAGTAGTGAGTGCTATTTAAGCCTGTGGTTATAGTGCCTAGGTCATATGCATCGGAGAAAGCACTAGTTAAAATGTGGCTTGATTGGATCACACATGTTTATAGGCTAAGTGCCTTTGAGCTTAAGCCACTGGTTTTTTCCCTTATTCGTATGAATCAAGGGACTTAGAATTTGAGCTGAGCTCAATAATGTGGTGGATGAAAATGAAAAAACTTTCCAAATTTGTGAAATGAAGTATGAATGGGTGAATTTCAGTTTTGTCTATAAATGGAAACAAAAATAACACGAGATTAAGTTATTTTCATGAAAATTAACAATGGAACTACTATAGATGAGAAAAACAGCTAAAATAATGTTTAGGTCAAATTATGATACCATGGGTGAAAACCATGGATCAATAACCATGGTAATAAATGCAGTAAAATATAAATACAAATCGATGAGTAGGATATCTATGCACATGTAAAGGCACAACTATTTGAATCAAGAAAAGTAGATAGTAGCATTGTGAAGACGTGATGAAGATATTGTGTGCCAATTGGTACATATCTGAGTTCCAAGTTTGAAATTATACCTATGCATACAATGAGAGATCAAATTGGTTGAAAAATGAAGCTGTTGTGTGAACAAATAATGCACATTTGAATTGTTGTCTGAGAATAAATATTATTGTAAGAGTGATTTATAATTGTGGTTCCATAGATCCGAGTTTTAAAATGTATAAAAGAGGGATATGAGTGGTTGAATCAAGTCGATGCTTGTAGATCAGGGGGTTGGAGTCTCCTTTAGGATGGTGCCTATAAAGATCAGGGTGTTGGTACCTCCAGCTGGTTGGTGCTTGTAAAGATCGTGGATTTAGTGCCTGCAACACGTTGGCACTTGTAAATAGTGGGAGTTGGTGCTTCCAGCAAGTGGGTGCTTGCAAAGAAAAGGGAGTTTGTGCCTACACAATGTGATGTAAATTAGATTTGGTTTTTTCATTTACATTATAATTCAAAGAATATTGGTGGTTGTCTCCCTTATGAGTTTCCACATAAATATTCCGCGTATAAGGTTTAAGTGATTGGTGCATTATTGTTGGATTGGATAAATAATTGTAAAAATTCATAAAACATTAATTCACCTCGCCCACCTCTTAGTATTCTCCTAGTTTCTAGCAAACATGACCTATTTAAAGGAGAATTTACGAAGCCCATCTTCCTCAACCAAATCCATCACAAAATTTAATACATATAAAAATATATAACTAAATAGTATAATAGTTATAACCAAGAAAAAATTGTTGACGGCTAAATGCATGTACATATAAACTTGCTAAAAAGAGCAGTTAAATAATCATGCATGTCACTAAACCATTTATGCTAGAAATATCATTAACAAAGAAATATAATTTTATCTATTGTAGCCAAAAAAATACAAGAAACTGAAGTAATGCGAGCCACACTCCACTCCATGATAGGTTCAATTATGTTGCAGTTTTTCTTACAGAGGGCCACTCCGATGCCATATTCCTTGAGGAGAAATTAACTCAAGGGTATTTCACACACTCAAATTTATACCATATTTTAAGACCATAATTCAAGGCCATTCTTCTTCACAATTAAAAATGAAAACATAGTGATAGCCTTTCCATATTTTACTAGGCTCACATTCACAAAGAGACCATGTAAGTATACACATCATAAGGGAGTCCTTCTCTAATCTCTGTAGTCCATCCACCCTCCACTTTTTAGTGCTCTATGTGCCGCACACAATTGAGATCATTCTCAGTCCTTAGAGCTACCAAGTCAAAAGAAAAAGCACTGCAACACATTCATTTTCTGTTACATAAGTTATCACTCACAACTCTTAATAGTTCATAAGGCTTAAACCTCTATCGGTTCTATCACCAATCCTTTTTCCAATTTGAATTTTCTAAGTGAGAGAGAGTAATAGAAGAGAGAAAAACTAGAAACTCGAGAACCAAGAAGAGGAACTCCTTAATTTCTCCTCCCTCCTATTTTTATAATCACACCTCGACCCTTCATCTTCCCAACCTTTTAGCTACTAATGACGAATAACCATCACATCAAAGGGAAATATTCACCCAAGGTATATTTTTCCTCTTAAGTCAAGTTCCCCCCCTCCCCAAGACACCATCATCTGTTGACTGTCCCCTTTATTCAACTCTAACATTTTTATTACTAAAAATTAAAATTAAATTTTATAATAGAGTTTGACATTGTACATCAATGCTCACACCCCAAATTTACATTTTATTAATTATATTACAAAATTTAGGGTAATGGAAGGGGTGTCTCAATCCCCTCCCTTTTTAAGGAACATTGTCCTCAATCTTCTACTATCTGTAGAACCATTCTATGTAGAAGAAATAATATTCACTGTTCGTATCAACAACATTTTCCATATCCTTGGTTTCCACTCTAAGTAATGTCATGGTATATTCACTTCTATACCTCCTATAATTCCAATTCATTCTTGCATGGTTGTTCATTAATGTTTCACAAGGTTTCCATAGGGAACAATTTCAACTCATTTTTTCCTTGGACACATCTAATACATTCATGGTGCTAATGAGTATGTAGATGAACCTTTAAAAACTAATTCATTCAAGTCTCCCCTTCCTTGTAGTCACACACCTTCCAAGTTCAAACATCCTCTTCTCTGCCTCCCTAGTCCCTCGAGAGATACATTCCTTGGCAAAGCTTCCTCTTATTAAAAGAGTCTCGACACTTGTGAGGTATTACAACCAAGGAATCCCTATAGCACAACACATTTGTCATAACATAACTCATGGTGATCAATGTATATCATAGGATTTTAGTGTCACCACAATGGCCTCATCCATATGATTCTAGCTTTGAAACCATCATTTATCCTTCCTGGATAAATCATTCTCTCACTTGTATCACAAACATACAATTTTTATGATATGATTCATAATAATTTAAATAATGTATTATTCCTTTTTGTTTTGTTTTCCAAACTTTCTTCCCATAGGAATAAAATTCATAAATACGAGATTCTTCTCATGATTTTTGACTCTTGCTTATGGTAGTACTCAACCTTCATTATCATAACCAAGGCCATTTCAACTATAATCTGTACTTTCAATCAACCAAGAAATGGTAATTGTTCATATATAAACTCTTGAATAACATTCCATGAAGTGATCTCAAAATTATTACACACATAATAATTCAATCACTTTCAATTGATTTTAAATTAAATTGAATTGAAGCTATCATTGCATTATTTATTTGCATCACAATCATTCCAAGCATTCCATAATGCATTCAAATAGTTATTCCAACAACAAAAGTGTCAAAAATAAAAGATACATATCCCTAAATTCATGGGAAATTAGCTTCCACTTTGCTTTGCATGATGAGAGATTCATGATGCTCATTCCACTACCCATCAATTCCTCAAAAATATTTTAAGATATTTCTTTCCATGACATTCAATCATGCAATTAATTGTCTCATACAAGCATGGATGCACTTAATGCGCCAAAAATATGTACCATCATGATTCATAATATGAGTGTCACGACCAAATCATGCCATAGTAACTCGTGGATGCATCACAAAGATTCTAGTGATTTTAACACACTAAAGGCTTCTTGCCTTTGTCATAACCCACTAGGTTTTAATGACAAACTTTATGTCACATATCAAAAATTCCATACAATTTCCAGATTAACTAGGAAATTTTTTTCTCCAATTTCATGTTCCTTACCAACAAACTCAACATTATATCATAGAATCACTTATCTCAAGATTAGTACCTATTGGGATAATACTCATTGACTCATGAACACAATTGTAGTCCCTACATTTGCTTCATACATCACACATTTTCATGCATTCTCTCAATGCATTAAAAAACATATTTTATCTCATGAGTGTATTATTCAATCATTTAACCTTTTTTCAAAATGGCAACTCAATGCATGCACACATTTTACTAAATCTTCTTGTGTTGACATTTTTTTCCTTAACCATACCCTTTCTTAGGCATCCATGCAATACATGCATTAAGTTGAAAAACAAAAGATATGTAATTCAATTGAAAGGAATAGTTACCCAATTCCTTTATCTTTTTATCTTTGCATGCTACTTGCCCTACATACTTGGCTACCATCACATGCATTCTCAGTTAATATGTTTTCAAAGGGTTCAGCTGGCTTCATAGCATATTTGATATTGAAACATTCAACAACCATTGAAGTGATCTCAACAACACATATTAGTCACAACTCTATCATTTCATTTTCTTACACACAAGTTTCAATGAATATTCATAAAGGGAATTCACACTATGTATCCAATTTACACATTTAAATAATGCCTTCAATCATGCACCCAAACATGTGCATATACATCTTGTCATCCATGTTCCATACTTGCATATATTTGATACTTGCACATATTCCATGCTATTTATACACATTTATTTTTAAATTTATTTTCCAACCTCTATTGTTTTTCAATCATTCACATGCATTGAGAATAAACATAACCACACTACCTTCTTTCACGTGTTAGTAAACAACATGAGATCACTCTTGCACAATTGTCATATGAATATTCCATGAGACACAGAATTCATTAATTAACCTTATTGTATTACCCAAAGCATAATACGTACTAGTTTCTATTTTCTTACCATTCACACATTCATATTATTTTCATAAATAAATATATTAGCCAAGCACAATTTCTAGTTAAGGGAAGTTCCCTTCTTAATCCATTTTCACGGATGTGACTTCATTGTCGATATGGTTCATTGTCACCTAGTTAAGTCCTCCTTGAATAATCCTTTATCCACATATTCCCTCTAATGAACTCAAAATTTCTTCCTTGTAACAACTATGGGGTCCCTCCCCCTTTCACTCCTATGCATATAAGCTGCATAAAACCATTGACTTGCAACAAACCTCTTATTTACCATTAGACATAAGATCCATTCTCCTGTTTTTTACAATAATGGGTCACTCCCAAGCTAGGCCATGACTCCACAAAGACATTGGCTTACCAAGAGCCAAGTATGATACATAACCAATATTGAACACAAACAAGGTCAAGGTACCAACCTCGACAACCTCAAACAAACAATATCACATCCCCCCATCATCCCACTCAACCTCAGGTAGTTAACCCCCTTCTCTTATCACAATAGTCCCTTGGGTTGTGCTAGTATCCTTCCATGGTATCCAACTTGGGTTGGACAAGTATGTCTTAGAGCCTTCTATAATATAGGATTTTCATCTGTCTTCTGGGATATATTTACTCTGTAGACCCCAAACACAAACACTTGCCCCTACACTCCTCCCACTAGGGATACAACATTCCACAAGCAACCCGAGGAGAAGCACACTCACAACACTATCACAACATGCCTATCAATGTGCATAGTTTCATCTTGTACCATTCTCTCATCAACACCTTATCTTCCATATCCTTGATTCCATAAGACTACATGCAACACCTTCATTGGATTCCAAATCATGCAGTCAAATTGTTCCTAGTCACATGTTCACAATTAACCACTATCTATCATCTGAATCATGTTATAACAACAAAATACTCCGAGTCTTTATGCATGCACATCCATTACTATATGCACCTAACACATCTTCATGTGCCTAGCATAACTTTATTTAATATCTATTCAATGGACATGAATATTTGAACTATTTCATCTCTTAAATTCTTTCCATGTCTATGCTATTATTCATCAATACGTGACAACTTCTCAAAACATTAAAGAAAATTATTAAAACTAGAAAGAGATAAATTAAGGTACTCCCCCTCATAGTTATGGCTGAATCATATGCCATTAAATTTTGTAATTTTGTTGGGCTACTCCAGGTAATTTGGTCATCATCTTGCATTTTTAACTTGTTACATCAAACTCAAGTTAAAATTCAAGTAAAAGTAGTGTATTTTTAGATACAATAAAATAATTTTACATAAGTACACATAAGTACTCAAGCCCATCCGGGCTAAGTGCTAAACCTTAGCTCTGATACCACTTGTAACATAATATTAGAGATCAAATTTCATCTATTCTTAAGTCCATCCAGTTTAGATGTTGAACCATGCCCTGATAATACTTTGTCACATACCCGGTACCTTAATGCTCAATTAAGGATATGGGGTATCAATTTTTTTTTCTTCTTCATGATCTTAATAATAAACTCTGACACCACTTTGTCACATACCCATTTCTCTTAAAGACTTACAAAGGTTACATGGTACCCAAAATTTTATTTTTCTTTTTGTTAGGTCGATAATAAGGTTTGATACCACTACCACATACCCCTACTAAATTTATCCTAACCACACTTGCAAAAGCTTGATTTTCATCTCTCATACATTTTTTCAAACACTTTACATGTAAATTCTTCTTCAAATACTTCTTATACAACCAATTAAGTAGCATTTTTATTGTATACATTTTGTATGAAATCAAATAAGAAACATTTCTTTGATTCCACTCGTAACATACTAACTAAAATATACACTAAATCATGCAACTTTTAATTTATGTCTTTAAGGTATTTTATCAAGTAGTTTGTACGCAAATTGTAATAAAATACCTTTAATGCATTTATTCAAATTATTTGCATGAAAATAAGCATAGATAAGCTACATAATACTATCACACAACAATATTAGCATACAAAATTGCTGTCCCCATCCACAAAACAACATTTTCATTGGGGAATTCCATCAAACAGTTTATATGCAATGGATCATTAAATCATTTAGGAATTTATTCAAACAATTTGCATGGAAATTATAATATAGCAACTTCCTCAGGGCATATCTCCTAAATTATAGCAGTCCAAGATATAAAAATTGAAGAATATGATCAATGGGATTTCCACTCACTATGGTCCATTTTCAGATTCTATAACCTCCTAGAAGAAAAATTACAACATGACCTATTTGATGCATGATTTTAGGATCATATAGGAAGTTCAAATTCCTTTGATCATATCTCCAAAAATATCACAACCTAAGATCTAAAATTTGGACTCGATGAACAATGAGACTTCCCCTCACTATGGTCTAAGTTTTAGCTTCTAGAACCTCCCGGAAGAAAAGTTATAGCAAAAATGCCAACATGAACTATTTAAAGTAGAATTTAGGAAGCCCGTCTTCCTTAACCAATGCTATTACAAAATTTAATACATATAAAAAGCTACAACAAAATATTATAACAACTACAACCATGATAAATTTGCTGAAGGGTAAATGCATGTACATATAAACTTTTTGAAAAGAGAAATTAAATAATCATGCATGTCACTAAACCATATATGCCACAAATATTATTAACGCAAAAATAAATATTTGTCTATTGCAGTAGAAAAGTATTGGAAAATAAATTAGGGTGAGCCATGTTCCACCCCACCATAGGCTCAACTATGCTACATTTTTTCTCACAACTGGCCACTCTCATGCTAGATCTTGACGCCTTGAGAATAAATTAACTTAGGGGTATTTCACACAATCAGAATCATAACAGATTTGAAAACCTGAATTGAAGGCCATTCTCCTTCACACACACAGAGGAAAACTCATTGATCAACCTTTTCATCTTTGACGAAGCTCACATTCAAAAAAATACCATGTAGGTCTACACAACATAAGGCAGTCCCTCTACCCTAATCTTTTTAGTGTTCTATGTGCCACACACAACCAAGACCATTCCTAGTCCCGAGAGCCATCTAGTCTAAAGAAAAAGTGTTGCAACACATTCATTTCCTATCATATAAGATGTCATTAATAGCTCCTAAATAGTCATAAGGTATGAACCTCTTTTGGTTTTGTCACCAATCCTTTTTCCAATTCAAATTTTCTAAGCGAGAGAGATAAATATATATGAGAGTAATAGAAGATAGAAACTAGAAGCTTGAGAACCAAGAAGAGGAACCCCTTAATTGATCCTACCTCCTATTTTTATAATCACGCCTTGACCCTTCATCTTTCAAACCTTTTAGATTCTTGGGAAGACTAACCATCATCTCAAAGAGAAATGTTCACCCAAGGTATATTTTTCCTCTTGAGTCAAGTTTTTCCCTTCCCCAAGGCATCATAATTAGTTCGTTGTCCCCTTTCTTTAGCTCTAGCATTTTTATTAATAAAATTAAACATGACATCATATAATATAGTTTTACATCATAGCATCCATGATGGCACCCCAACATTATGTGTTATTAATTACATTACAATTTTTGGGGTAATGAAATGGGTGTCACAAAAAGTAAGGTGTATATTAACAAAATCAAAATTATCCTTGACCTCCGGCCTCTAGTAATTAATCAAAAGTAGATAAAATGTATCTAAGGAATATTGGATATTATCAAATATTTATTTGACATTACTTTGACATAATAGTTCTAACCAACAAATATAAGCACCAAGAACTTCATAAGTTAAATTATGTAGAAAAATAAAAATAAATTGTGTTGCAACATCTAGAAATATAGAAGGGACAATAGAAAGTAAGCTATGGTAAAATTAAAAATAAGATTTAAAGCAAGGGGTCTTGGTGTCTGTATATTAAATGTAAATGGGAACCATAAAAATAGGAAATTGAATGGATAATGCTTAGTTGTGGGCTTATTGATATTGTTGGGTTGGGCTTCGCTTTGCTCCTTCCTTTTTGATATTCATTAGGAATTTCCATATATGACTACTCTGCTCCTTATTTTTGGTAGATTTAGCACCATAATTCCTTAGCCTCTTTGAACAACAATTCAGATGACTTTTTGCCGGGTTGCCATGCTGAAGTTAGTACGAAGAATAATGGGGATAAACATGACTTTCCAACAACAAAATGATAGGAAGGAATTAGAGGGATAGGGCTAGAAATTGATTCTTTAGCTGATGACGGAACAAAGACTATGTATGAGCCTATCATTGGCTTGTTGTCAATAGGTTTAGAGCTCTGTTAATTTATCATTTTTTGTCAAATAAATGATTCAAACATATTTTGTTCAATTTGGAACTCTGGGAAGGCAACTGTTGGAAAAATGGTTAATAATGTCCACTTAAAAATATATATAACAAATAAATTAATAATAATAGGTCTAATGGTGAAAATCTCTTCATGGGATACCAATTAGATCCACACTTGGCTGAAAACCACTAAGGTGGTGGTCAATAATTCCTTCTAAACCTTTAAAACTTATCTATTTTTTATTTTAATATATTACGCATTTAAAAATAAATTGGTTATAACAAGTTATAAATAAAACTTACTCAAAACACCTTATAGCTGATGGAGACCAAAATTAAGAAATACAGTTAGCAGCTATTAAAATAAGAAATGAAGAAAGATTTGAGGCTTTGGAAGTCAAGGAAGACAAATAAAGAAAGTGAAATAAATTTGAAAACACATAAGGAACAAGATTTGCACTAATATTTGAATAAAAAGGCAAAGGAAGTAATAAAAGAAAAATAATTAAGTCATTTAGAACCAACTAAAATACTATCATCAAAAATCAATTGAAATAGACACGTGTAGGGATTCTCAACATTTTTATTGGAGAAATAAAACCAACCAAGTCAGATTAATAGATTATGAAAAGCCAATAGAATAACAATGTCAAATCAACACAAAAACATAAGTTAACCAAATCGAAAAGTTTGAACAACCAAGGAAAATCGACTGAAGAAGTCTACCTAACCAGTTGACATAAATACATCTAATTAGATTTTCAAATAACCCTATCAACCTAATAATTGACTCGATTGGCCCTTAATGTGACTTAGTTGACTGTCAAAAAATGGGCACTTACACATCACCTTTGCAAAGGAAACATTCAATGTACCCATAAATTTTGAATAGCACAAAAGGTACCATGTTGACACAATATTTTTTTTACTCCCTTAGTAATTAAATATAGAAATATGGAGGATGCATATGAGTTTTTCATTATTTGCACACAAGAGTGATTAGGTGACCTAGTTTTAAAAGCTAAGATTGATTTACTGATTGTAGCAACCAAAGTCCATAACCACATTCCTGATCCATGATAAATTGAGAATATTTGAAGAATGGGAGGACAAATTTACACATGAGAAACCCTAGTTGAACCTCGATCCAAGTAGATATTTGAAAAAACAAATGCAACTATGCTAAAAATACAACTCAATAACATCAAACAAGTGTAAATATAATAAACTCAATGGTAGAAGCACTGCTAGGAATTCGACAAATTGGCAGAAAAAAAATATTAGATGCCATAATTTGAGCATGCACATATAAAACATTATTTGGGTGCACCATTATTGACAACTTTGATGGCTAGAAGGAATAAGTTGCCAACTTTCTACAAAGAAGGTACCATAAAGGCTCTCTATGGTTGGAAAAACACTGTTGATAACCCCAAGGTTAATACATAGAATAATAGGGATGCATTAGAGAGGAGATAGAATCTTGAATAAAACCAACCCAAGCTATTGGATACAAATTATATAGGGTCAACATCAAGCAAAAATTCAAAAGGCTTACTAATTAGTTGGGTGATTGAACAAGCTACTAAACAAGCTTATATTATAGTTTCTTTGTGCTTCATGACTACTGTTTAGACATCAAATGTTAAAATTAACATGTTGGAGGAAATCTAGTAGATTGTAAAAAATGGGGAACTATTTAACTGGCTCTACACTTGGTAGACATCATAAAAGAAAACTTCCAAGAATGAAAAAAATTGGGGAGAGAAATCAGATTTCATTCCTTACTGATTTGACTTATAATGAGCCAAGTTAATCTAGCTAGAGAGGTGATCTTTACAAAAGAAAAAAACCAAACCAAACATAATTGTCGGTGCTTCTCTTGGAACCCCCACATTGACCTATTCAATCCCTCCCAAATAAATGTTCTATCAGTGGGTCCAATACTTGAAAAATGTTTTTCAAGGATGGATTTTTCCACAAAGGGTCTTTGGGAACTCCCAAACTTTGTGCACATACAACTTTGTCTTGAGAAAAAACTATGGTATGGAGAAGGCACAATGTTGACTCTTAAGGACTTTCCTTATTGATTGACTTGTAAGTATATTGTTAAGGAATTGGAGAGGAAATAAAATACAAAATTCACAATCTTGGCTAAAGCATTTAATGAGTTGGTAGAAGTAATGTTACCATTACTAGGGATAGAAGTGAAAGAAGTAAATGAATATGAAACATATTATGCATATCTGACCATTTGTCGAGAATCTCAACAAAATGGCCGAGTCACCATTTAAGAAACTAATAGGGAAAAGGTGGGGAAAATCAATAATAATGGATGGCCCTAGTTAGGTTAGTGAAGAGATATAGAATGTTGTTAGGGAATTATATAATATCAATCTAGATGACCTCATGAAGTCAACACAAGTATTAGAACTAGCTGTCAAATTGACTAAGATGATCAATGAATATGAGAAGGCCACTTAACAAGAAACAATGAGAACTCAGGGCATATTGGGGTCAAGTTTTATACTTGCCTTCATAGAAGCCATGAGGGTATCAAAGGAAAAAAATATTGCAAGCTAAGAAAATTAAGGTCGAACTTGAAAGAACTACAAAAGGAAAATGAAATAATAGATAAATACTACTATACCAAAATCGTAAAAAAAGTTGACGCAAAAACCAGTGCCAAAGTGACCAAGAACAAGGAAATCATTTGAAATCGACTTAACTAGGGATTTGTCACCAATATCACCAATAATAGTGGTAGAGGAGGTATCATACAACACATCCTACTAGGTATTGGAACAAACCAACTCAAACAAGCCATTTCCCCTCCCACCAAAGAAGGATAAGAGAAAATAAAAACATGGTGATAATTCTCAGTTAGAATGAACAACATTGACTGAGGAGTATGATTTTGAATCAACAAGGAATGCAGGTGGAAAAGATGAAGGAGGACATGAAACAATCAAGTTATTTTTGGATCAATAGACTATGGAAATTCAAGAGATGATGCTGATATAATTGGTTCAAACATAATTAACTAAGCAAGAACCAACTATACTTGGAGAATTGAACCCACTAGAATAGTCGACTCATTTAGAGCTAAGTTATATAGGAAAATAACAAATAGAGGAAGGGAAAACATAGTAGAAGCAAATATAAGAGGAAAAAGTAGAGGAAATGGATATGGAGCATGAAAAATCACAAAGAGAACAAGCATAGTCCATCCCAATAACAATAATAGATCTTGTGCAAATATATGAAACTGTACATTGGAAAGTAGAAGAGAAAAGGGATGATACAAAAATATCAACTCCTATAGTACAAATGGGACCAACAATTGAACCAACACAACTGAATCCCCAACAACGTGAGTAGTAAGTATCAGGAACAAGGACCAAATCAAAGAAGAAGAAGAAAATGAATCAGTAGGTTGCTCGTAAAATATTTACAAAATTTTTACCTATTGAAGGAACATAAATAAATATTCATGTAATGTTCAACCCATAGGAGGCATATGAAAATTAGATATTTGACCTGAATAATTCTATCAATAAAGAAGAAATAATAAGATGGATAAATACATTATGAATCGTAGGAGTAGTAGAAGTTAGACAAAACAAAGAAAATGAAATCCAGAAATAATGTATTAACTTGGCATAGGATAAGATATAGGCAGGATCATCTAGTATAGAAATCAACCAAATAGATTTTTTACGATGTCTAGTCCATCAATTAGTGGAAATAAATGTAAAAAGTTGAAAATGCAACAAGAAAATCCTGATTTAATTTTACCTTGAATTAAATTAGGAGAAAAATTGTAATTCTACATCACAAGACAACTTGTAAGAGTTAACCAAGTTAATTTGACTTAGTTGGCTTAGTTAATTTGAGTTGAGGGTCTAACTTGAGTCATGTAGAGTGTCTCCTACTTTATAGGATCCCTAGTTTAGTTTTTTTTGAGTTGTAATTAATTAATTCAATTTAACTGAGTAAAAGTTAAACTAGTTCTAATTGATGGAGGAACTAGTTGGAGGTCTAACAATGGGGTGTTGCTTCATTTGTTCAACCAGTTAACTGATAAATCAACTATAAATAACTCATGCATGTGTGATCTGAGAGTTAACCAGTTGAGATTGGAGTTCAAGGGTAGTGTACTATCAGTTGTATAATCATCCAAATTGTACAGGTGGTGCATGCAATCAAAGGAAGGCCTATGACGGATTGCACAATTCTAATTAAGGAATTCCCCTAATTAATAGGGTTTAATTCCCAAGGAAACAATGCAAGGAAATAGGGACTTGGGCAAGCAGAAAATTGGTTAAGTATTGGCCAAGGCTTGTCTAAGAAGTTATGAGACAGATAAAGATAGTGCAGAGGTCGCTCGGGCTTGAGCAAAGCATTGTAATATTCTCATATTTTGTGACTAATGAAATATATAGATAGCAGGGGTTTTTCGCTGTGGATTCCCCTAGGAAATCATTGTGTAATGTGTTTATTGAATTATTTCTCTTGTATGCTTCATGATTTCACGATTGTTTAATTGTTTCCGCTGACAAGTAGAGTAGATTCAAGTCTTTTATTTTAGCATATTACATAAGAAATTTGAATATGAAGGAATTTATACGTGGTATCAGAGTTGAAATCACAGTAGAAGAGAAGAATACGATTTTGTCTTTGCAGGTGAAATTGAATTTGCAGCATAATTCTTCAGATCCAGCAATATGTTGTTCTATGGATTGAGACTTGAGTATGCCCTTAAGGGTAGCTCAAATTATATTGCTTGGAAGGACATGATGGAGGCAGTGTTGGAAGACAACAGGCTAAAGGAATTCATAGACAATGATATTCCTAAGCCTATTTAGAAAGAATTCTTCGGCGAAAATCACAAGGAATATCATTTGTCGACGCGTTTCGAACCAACCAGTGTGGTTCATCTTCAGGACAAGTTGAAGAACAGATCCAGCTTAGCATGTTTAAATAGCTCGAGCAGAGACACCAACGGTTACCTGGGCAAGAGGTTGACTCAAGGAGCAAGGTCAAATTTAGTTGAATTCGGTAAAAAATAAATAAATAAATAACCAAATATATAAATGATAAATTATAATATAATATATAAAATATAAATTTAGTTACATTAGGTGTAAGAAAAATAATAATAAATTATTTATTTAATATATAAATGAGGAATAATAATAAACTACTTATTTCTTAATAAAATTAATAAATAAAAATAAAATAAAAATATATAAATTTTTTATATAAAATTTAGTTATATCAGGTGTAAGAAAAATAATTAATTTATTTAATATATAAATGAGGAATAACAATAAACAACCTATTTATTAATTAGATAAATGAAAAAACATATAAATTAAAAAATATAATAATAAAAGTAAATAAAAATATATAAAATTCATAAAAAAAAAATATAAATTTAGTTATATTAGGTGTAAGAAAAATAATAATAAATTATTTATTAATATAAAAATGAAGAATAATAATAAACTACTTATTTATTAAATAAATAAATAAATGAATTTTTTTTTTTAATAAATATAATAGCAAAAAATAAATTAATTATTTAATTTATAGAAATGAAAGGTATCATTAGTAAGGTAAATACATTCATATTTAGTTATATTAGGTATAAGATAAATAACCAATTGAAGAATAATAAAACTAATAAATCATTAAATTTATTAAATAAATAAAAATATAAACGAAGAATTAAAATAATAATAAATTATTTATTTATTTATTAAAAAGGAATAAATATATAAATAAATGAAAAATGAAAAAATATAAATTAACAAATATAATAGTAAATAAATTATTTATTTAATTTTTATAAATGAAAAAATAGAAATGGTATCATTAGTAAGGTAAAAATTAAAGGGAGGAAGTTACGCACCGGGTTAATTAGTTAGGATCAAATAATCCAATAAATAAAAATAGGAAGAGGAAATAAGGATTAGAAAATAAAATAAATTAATTATAGTTAGTTAAAGGTTAATACAACTAATACTAATAATAATAATAATAAAAATAAATAAATATTAATAATAAAGCAGTTAAAAATAAATAAATAAATAATAATAATAATAATAATAATATTAATATAATAATTAATGAATAAATAGAAAATAATAATAATATAATAATAATAATATTAATATAATAATTAATGAATAAATAGAAAATAATAATAATAAAAATAGTAATAATAATAATAATAATAATAATAAATACATAAACAATAGTAGTAAAACTGATGATGATAATAATAATAATAATAATAATAATAATAATAATAATAATAATAATAATAATAATAATAATAATAATAATAATAATAATAATAATAATAATAATAATAATAATAATAATAATAATAATAATAATAATAATAATAATAATAATAATAATAATAATAATAATAATAATAATAAGCCTTTGTTGTGACTAGCAACAACCCCCCTTCCCATTTAGTGTTATCCGTAATACTAAATGTGTGGGGACCCTTAGTTATAAAATCCAGGAAAAACAAAGTAGTGCTTAAATTTCCTTTCCACAAATAAAGTTACCATCATAAGCTTAGGAAGCTCCTTCGAAATTCTTAAAATCTAAGTTTATGATAAGGTAAAAATCTTTAAAAATCGCATCTTAAAAGGATAGCGGGATCCCACCTTACAACTACAATCCCAACATTTGTGAGATCGCGCCAATAAATATCGCGTCGCATTCAGCAAAACTTACATGAAACATTTCAAAATCTGTCGATATGCGATATCGCCGATCGCAAGATCGCATATCGCAAGAAACAGGTTAACGAAGTTTGTCATACATAAAACTCTTGCGATCTGTGATATTGCGATATCGCGATTTCACGATAAAGCAATGTTGCGATGTCATATCAGATCAAAAATCTGCGATTCTGCGATTTTGCGATGTTGCGATGGTGCGATCTGCGATGTTGCCAAGCAAATCGCAAAATCGCTCCATCGCAAATCTTTCGGGCACGATATTCAAGAATATTATTTTCCATAAGCTGACACATGGTTATGCGCTTTAAATGCTAATAAACGAGTTAGTTGTCAGTTATTAATAGAATATGGGTGCGTGCTTTTCGAAGAATCATTTCACGTAAGGTGGTGTATTTGGCATGTCTACGGCATTAAAAACTCTCCCATCACCCTTCCTTGTCATTCATTTCTATTTTACTTGTGAATTGCAGGAGTGGAGAAAAGAGGACGATACAAGGCAATACGTAGGTTAGAATGGGAAAGAAAAGCAAAACCCTGAGCTCTGAAGAAAAGGAAATGGCACCTTTGTATACAAACACGACTTGTAATAGAGACGCGGGAATAGCTACTTGGGAAGGCATGTATAATCTGCTCGAAGAGGAGAATCCCAGAGTAATGGAAGTTACTGCTGTCGCAAGCTCACCTAGTTCTTCTGAAGCATCCCTAGAAGAGCTAGCTTGCTCATTCCTACATCGGATAGCAGCAAGGCCCAAAATCCTCCCATACACAGACATGGTCAAGTGGATACTTGATAGCGCAGAAATCAGAAATAAACAGTTCAAGGTTCATGGTCAAGGACTCATCGGTTCATTCGCCACACAGGGTTTAAAGCTCATGTATCATCTGCCCAACCCACAGGCAACTTATAACAAGCAATTCATGGAGAAATTCGTAAAGGAGAACCAGAACCTGGCAGAAACCACCAAATACTGGTCCAGGAAAGATGAACCGCTCAAAAAAGATAAACACGGTATGTACAGTATTGGTTCCCTTACCTCCCCATATTGCTTTGCTGTTGCCATGCTCTGTAGAATATTTGGAATGCCAGATATCAATAAATTTTCATCTGAATGGCTACCGTTACTGGACGCTGCCACAAATGCCACTATTGTATATTGGGCCAAAATTTTATCTGATAATCTAGTCACAGCCATTGTCAGTTACCGGTCCAAAAGAGTTGCGTCTCAGAGAATTTATCCTCCTTTTTACCTATCTGCATATATTATGGATTCAATATGTTATGTTTCTAAGTTTCCTGTTATGGGTTGGAAGTGGACAACTCAAGACCCCTTATCCATCCATGTCTATCATAAGGAATTGTGGGACTCTCAGTTCACTCCATACTTCTACCAAATTTGTCATGGAATTATGCTGCCCTTGTATAGAATGTTGTATGATAAAGACCCCCCGAGGTGCTCGCCTGAAGCAGAGGTAGACATCCTCCCCATCGCAAGATGGTTCAGAGAGGAATTGTTCACTTATGTCAGGGTATTTATAAGTACGCATCCCCTCATGTCCTACCCTTATATATCCATGATAAACTCCTAGCTCAAGAGATTTCATATCAAACCTGTGGAGAAGGTGGCCTAACTAAAGACTTAAAGGACAAAAAGAAGGCTATATGGCCATAGTTTCCTGTAGTGTGTGGGGCCTTTTTGTTATTTGATGTAGGTCACCTGCTCACTGAAGTACAGAATATGACATGTTTACAACTATTCAAATTCTCGGGAAGACCATTTGACCCGAATGAGGTTGCCCATAATTTCACAACTACAGTCAAGATAAAGGTGTTCGTTGGGAAAAAGGATTTATTTGATGATATATTCCAGCAGAAAAGCACACTTCAAGAAATTTTGCGCGAGGCCCGATTGCAATTATCTCCAGAAGATTTTCAAAAGTTCATGATATACAGAGAAAAAAGATTAGCCAGTATCCCTCTAGAGAAACTACGACTACCCTCAAGAGAACCAACTCCAAGCGTTAGTCTCAGTGGGAGTTCAAGCACTAACGGATCTAAATCCAAGTCTGAACAAGAAATGCCCGAACACTCTAAAAGATCCGGAAATGAACAGGATAGGAGTGAAGAGTCAGCTAAAGATACTGCTCAGTCAATGGAACTTCTACAACAACAGGTTATTGCCTCTCCGCAAAGAGATCCTCCTCCTCTCATCATTGAAGCACCACCAATCACAACCGAATTAGATAAAGAATGGGAAACCTTCAATGAACTAATCAATCTTGAAGGACAAGCCCTAAAAACACCTGTGAGCAATACACAGGTAGCACAAGAAGTAGTCACAACAATAGTCAACGATGTCTCAGATATGGAGCATATTCTTGTTGCCCCATCTTCTGAGCTTATAATCAACATAGAAGAAATTCCTCCTATGGATATATTTTATAGCCCACAGTATAAAGCAGTGGTAAGAAGACAAAGAAAGAAAAGGAAATTGGAAAATACACTCTCTCAAGACGCAGAACAATTATATGTCTTGTGGAAAGATCCCACTAGCAATCCTATTGAAAACCTCACCAAACTATCTCAGATCGCAGGAGCATATGCCTCTGCGACTATTGATAAAGCATCTGAAGTACAATAGTTGTTAAAAGAATAGGAAGATCAGATACAAGTACTGCAACAACAATTTCAACAAGCTAACACCAATAATGAAGCACGGAAACAGCTTGAAAGGTTGCAGCAGGACTTCCAGCAAATGCAGATAAGATATCAGAAAAGTTTGGATGAGAAAGGAAAGTAGTTACAAGATTTACAAGAGATGCACAAAGACGACCCTAAGCTTGCAGAATTTATTTTGGAATCTATTTCCTTGAATGAACAATTACTACAATAGCAAGAAGTGTTGGGCCAAAAGATATCACAGTGGAGTTATTATTGTGAAATTAGTGATAAGATCACTAATCAAGTGGTCGATTTACGAAGTGACTATGATCTGATTGATAAATGGGTGACTGAGTACTTGGCTTGGAAGGATGAAGACGAGGGGAAAAGAGTAGGCGCACCAAAGATAAATGAGAACCATAAAGAACTTCTCTTTAACAAATGGGACGATCAAATCAGGGAGGCAGAACAAGCGGCAGAAACAACAACCATGGCAGCAAGCAGTCTTATTGATTGTGTAAATGAGAATTTGCACAGGGAAAATTTGATCGCAGAAACCACCCCAGGATATTTACCGAACAAACTACAACTAGAGGCAGAATGGAAACAGAGAGCGCAAGAAAAGGCAAAAGCAATTCAAGAGCTGAACAACTTAAATTGGGAATATTACTGGGCATACTTGGTGAAGCTGCATAGCCAGTGGATGACTGTTATATGTATCATAAATGCAGCTGAAAAGATGGCACCAGCTCTCATCTCAGCTCAGTTAAAAGCAAAAGTCATCTAGCCAACTCTCCTTAAACCGATGCTGCATACATGCAGTTTTAAAGACCAAATATAGAAATAGTTTAGTTCTGGATTCACTTTTCGTTTTAATTTTGCTTAGAAAAATGACGGTCATTTAAACCGTATCCTGAGTTTTTGTAAATAAGTTATTATTAGATTTAGTAAGTAGTATTTAAACCCTTCTCATGCATTTAGAGAAGGGTCTAGAAATTTATCAAAAAACTTGTCCTCAGAACATGCACTTTTGCACCCTCCGAGGAGGTTTTGGTGAATGAATGGAACAGGATTCGTTGATGTTTGCATTTGATATCTGCTACTAATGTTGTACTTCTGTACTCTTAGTGGATGTTAGAGCAAGAAGAGATAAATCATTGTCGCTTGAATCTTATGAGTAGGATTAGTCATAAATGGTACTTTTATCTCTTGACCATTTATGCTTATATGTTAAAGTGATATACAATTTTTAGTTGTTTATGTATTATTGCATGAATGCCTGAGTTATCATTTGGCACTTTTGTACGGTGATAGCTATTTATTTATGTTTAATGTATAAATAGCTCATTATGCGATATGTTTTTCACAACTGTTTCGTCTAACTTTTTATGCGAAGTGGTTCATCTTTATTGATTTCCTTTTTTATAATTGCTGAATGATATTTATTACCAGTTGTTATTTGAAATCTCTTTAGATCGCATAATAGAAGAATTACATCCCAGGTTACTATAGATTTAGATGTGCTATTTATTAGATTACAATAGCATAAAATTAGATTAAAATTAGAATTAGAATATCTTAAATAGGACCTGTTAGATCAACGACATCAAATTCTACACACACACACTCATAGATTGGGAAACTAGTCCCATCATCCCCAATCGGACCTACTATACCAAACAGATAAGGAGCTGTCAACCATGGTCCGGACTGGGGGGGTATCCCCCTTGTTGTCGACCTAATTTTCAGGGCTTCAACAGCCTCCAACAACCGATGCTCAAGATCTGGCAGAGTGGAATAAATTTATGGCAAAGGTGAGGAGGATCATACTAGAAGGAGTTCAATATCATATTGTCTTGAATCTCCATGGGGAGGATACACCATATGCAATGTGGCAAGCCTTAATAGACTTGTTTTAGAACATCAGTGACCACAGGAAGCTAGCACTGAAGGACAAGATTTGGAAGATCAAGATGGAGAAGGGAAACAAAATACCACAATACTTGATTAGGTTCACCAAATTCTAGGATGAGCTTGCAAGCATTAGAATTACAGTTGCTAAAAATGATCTGGTCAGCCTAGCATTTTTAGACCTTCCCAAGAGCTAGTACAACTACCAAGATTTGGTAAATGGGAGGGAACACCTACTAAAGTGGGAGCATTTGTGGTTTGACTTGGTTCAAGAAGAGATAAGGTGGAGCACCAAAGATGGAACCTCATCTAAGCATGCTGATGAGGGGGACCATGCCTTCTCTAGAAAGGAAAATAAAGGGAAAGGGAAGAAATCCTAATCCAAAGGGGATTCTAGTTAGGGTGGTAAGAAGAAGGACTTGTCGAAGATTAAATTTTTTCACTGTCATGAGCTGGGACACTATGCCATGAAGTTTCCACACAAGAAGGCTGACAAGAATCCCTTAAGAGGAGTGACAAGTGAAGCTCTAGCTTCACATTTCAAGTTGGATTTCACACTCATTGCATGCATGGTGACATCGGTGATGGGTAGTGTGTGGTATCTGGATAGTGGAGCCTCATTCCATATGATTGGAAATAAATATTTTTTCAGAGACTTGGAGGAGGAGGACCTCCAAATGCACATTGACATGGGAGATGATGGAAGGTATAACACGACTAGTATCAATATTGTTACTTTTCAAAAAAAATTTTGTTCTCCTCTCACATTAAAAGATGTCATGTATGTTCCGGGTTTGAGGAAGAACTTAATTTCAATTTCTATGTTGGAAGACCATGGCTATGATGTGATATTTATAAACGGAAAGGCTTTCCTTCATCACATAGACACAGGACAAGTGAAGCAGATTGGGGTTCAGGTGAAGAACCTCTACAAATTGGTTGTAGAAGATTGTGTTGCTTTGATCATGAAAGCAGAGAATGTGCAAAGCCGAGACATTGGTGAATTATGGCATAGAAGATTGGGCCATTTGCACCATCGAGCCTTGAAGATCATGCAACAGATTTCTAGAGGACTTCCCAAGGGTGCACTAGAGCAAAAAGATACATGCAAAGAGTGTACATTAGGGAAGTACACCAAATCCACCTTTCATGATAAGGATAGTCAAGCACAAGTGATCCTTGAAAGAGGTCACTCAGATGTGTGTGTATCGTTCTTGATAACCTCCACGACCAAGCACATGTATTATGTGATATTTGTATATGATTTCTCACGTAAGTGCTAGATTTTATTCATGAGGAAGAAAGATTAGATTCTCTCTAAATTTTGTGAATTTAAAGCACTTGTTGCGAAAGACACATGTAGGAAAGTGAAGGCTATTAGGGGAAATAACGATGGAGAATATGTGTCGAACGAGTTCAAGAACTTATGTGAATCAGAAGGCATTCAATGGGAGTTAATAGCACCCCATAACCCATAATATAATGGGGTGGCTGAAGGGAAGAACAAAAGTATTGTGGGAGATGCATGTGCAATGTTACATGATCAGGGCCTACGGTTTCACTCGTGGGTTGAAGCATGCAACACAACTATATATGTGTAGAACAAGAGTCCTCATCGTATTCTCAAAATGAGTACGCTATAAGAATTTTTTCAGGGAAGAAACCATATGTGTCACACTTCAAGATCTTTGGTTCATCAATTTACTGTCATGTTACATAGGATGCAAGGAAAAATCTAGAGCCAACAACTGAGTTGGGAATATTTGTGGGGTACACCGATACACCTCAAAACTATCTAGTGTACCTTCCATTTCACAGGATGACACTTATTTGTAGAGATGTGAAGTTCGATGAAGAGAAGACCATGAGATGTTCCTTTGAGATGGAGCTTTAGTTGCATGTAGATGAGTATATTTTAGCTCCGAAGGAAGAACCTCAGGATGATGTGGAGCAACCACATGCAAAGGAGAAGAGAGTGGAAGAAACCACTCATGCAGAGACATCCAGAGATGGAAGGAAGCATGCTAGAGAAGCTGACATATTGATGCATAATGCTAGAGAGAATGTGGGAGCACCCACATCACAACATAGGCATAGGATGTCACTAGATCGGTACATTGTCTACATGGTTCTAATGAGTGAGAGTGTAGAGACTGAGCCATCCTCATTTGAGGCAACAGTTCAACAACCAATATGGGTTGATGCCATGATAGAGGAGTATGACTCCATTATCAGGAATAATGCTTGGGAAGTTGTCCCAAAGATAGAGGACAAGTTAGTGGTAGGTTCTATGTGGATCTACAAGGTGAAGCAAGCAACAGATGGGAGTGTCGAGAAACACAAGGCCAGATTTGTGGCCAAGGGGTTCTCTCAGGTGGAGGGAATTGACTACGAGGAGACCCTTGCTCTAGTAGAAAGGTAATCTTAAATCAAATCTATTCTAGCACTTTCAATGTAGATGGGATGGAAGATACATTAGATGGATGTGAATACAACCTTTCTCAACAGAGTGATTGATGAAGAGGTGTACATTCAACAACCAGAAGGATTTGAGACCTTCAACAAAAAGTTGTATATGTGTAGTCTCAAGCGAGAGCTGTATGGATTGAAACAAGAACCTTGTGCTTGGTGCACCAGGCTTGACAAATATTTCACCAGGTTTGGCTTCACGAAAAGTGAAGCAGATATAAACCTTTACGATATTGTGGTTGAAGGTAAATTATTAATTATAGTATATTATATGTCGATGATTTAATTCTAACACGTGATGAGAAGTTGGTCAAATATTTCAAAGAGGATCTTGAAGGATAATTCGAGATGAAGGACATGGGGTTTATGCATTATTTCCTTGGTATGGAAGTACAGTAAGGAGATGGGGAGCTATTTGTCTCTCAGGGAAAGTATGCCAACGAGATACTGAAGAAGTTCCACATGGAGAGAAACAAACCCATGTAGACTCCCCTAACAGGGAATTGGAGGAACGAAGATGCTACTCTAGGTGAAGTAGTGGAGGCTACTATTTATAGGTAGCTTGTGGGTTCACGTATGTAATTGGTGAACACACAATCAGACATGTGTTATGAAGTTAACTAACTTAGGAAAGTAATGGTTAAGGAAACCAAAATCTATTGGAAGGCAACTAAACATGTGTTGAGATACCTCAGAGGCACCACTTAATTTGGTCTTTGGTACAGACAGATAGAGGGAGTGAAGCTTCAAGGCTTCAAAGATGAAGATTGGGCTAGGATTCCATTAGACAGAAATAGATCATCAGGGGGAATATTCAGTATTAGGTCAGCAACAGTTTCTTGGTACAATAGGAAGCAAAGATCAATTACACTTAGTTCAGCAGGAGTAGAGTACATGGCTGCTAGTCAAGCAACTTGTGAGGCTATCTAGATGAGGAAGATCCTTGTTGGGCTATTTGGTCAATAGATGGATCCTAAAATGATTTAATATGACAATCAAAGTTGTATCAAAGTCTCTAAGAATCCAGTTTTTCATGATTAGTCCAAGCATATCAACATCCATATCACCATTTACGAGATTGTGTGTAGAGGAGAATCATGTTGTTGGAGTACATTCCTACAGAGGAACATGATGCATACATATTGACTAAGGCACTATCAAGAAGAAAATTCGAGTTCCATAGAGGCAGGATTGAGGTATTTGATAATCCATTTCTTGCTGAGAGGGAGTGTTGAAAATGGGACAAAAATATCCCGATTTAATTTTCCCCTGAATTAAATTAGGAGAAAATTGTAATTCCACATCACAAGATAACTTGTACGATTTTACTAAGTTAATTTGACTTATTTGGTTCAATTAATTCGAGTTGAGGGTCTAACTTGAGTCATGTAGAGTGTCTCTGTAATAGCTCTGATGAAAATTCCATGTAATAAAATTCAATAAAGACAAAGTAAGACCACGATTAAGGGACACTTATTCGAAGCTGAATGTTGGGAAAATATATCCTAGTGGGCATCACTAGATGTGTGTTTTTGCTAAGGAAAATTGGCGAAGGATAAGTCAAAGGAATGAAAAGGAAAAAGGCATGTTTGGCACATTTATTTATGAAAACAAAGGAAATTAGGAGAAAAGTAAGGTGAAAAGTCATAGGTTTCATGTGAGGAGGAAACTGAAGGAAAATAATGGGAAATGAAGAAAATAGAGGCCTCATTCATAAAAAGGCTTCTAAGGATTAGTTGGTAAGCTTTTATCAGTTCAATTTTGGAGATATCTCATTATTTTCTCTCTCTTTCACTCTTGATCACTTAGAGTTTTCTAGGATCACTCTAGCTTTGGATCAAGGAAGGAAACACAAGCAAAGGGAAAGGAAGGAAATCAAGGATCAAGGAAAGGAAAGAAGGATCAAGCATATTCAACAAGAATACTTGCAGGTAACCTTTTGCATGTGTGATTTCCTATTTTCTTTGGACATGCATGGTTTTGCATATTGGTGTATGTTTCTCTTTCTATCGGTGGCATGGTTTTTCCGGGTTATGACAATGGTTTTCAGCCTAGCCTTTCCTTTTTCTGGATGCCATGGTATGTTGGGATGTTTATCTTGGTTTTGAGCTTTGGTTTTCCAGATGGATTTCGAAATCTGGGGTGGAGGTTGTCTCAAGTTTCATTCCCAAAGGCCTAGGAATCCCTTGACTGGTTTTGGCAAGATACATGGTAAAGCCTGAGGGAGAAGTCTCAGTTTAGGGCCTATTGATCTGGGTTTGGATTATGGTAAATCCTGAGATAATGGTCTCGGTTTAGGGCCCAATGATCTGGAATTGGATTGCGGTAAAGCTTGAGGGACGACGAGACAACAAATTCCTTAATGATAGTGATGGATTCTGGATGGCATTCCAAGTTCAATTTGGTTGTGATCGGAGCACCAATTTTGGTGTGATCATAGTTTGGTGAGGGTGGAGGTGGTTTAACCTATGGATTCCCTTGGTTGTTCTTGGATTGGTTGTTCTATGAGATCCCACATTCATGCTTGGAATATGGCACAGGGGGTGACTGGTTGAAAGAGAGATTTGGTTCAGCCATGTCTATGGTCGGGTGGTATGTGGAAGTCCCAAACCTAGTTAGATTTGCCCATGATTAATAAAAGCTAAGTTCTCTTACTTTTTCACTTGTTTATATGTGGATTTAATTGCTATCATATCTCTGATATTTATATGGTTTTATGCTGGTTATAAGCATGGTTAAATAAATGGTTCATGTCATGGTTATTTCATGTATTTACTTGTAATTATTAAATGGATGGCTACAAGACCTAATTGATGATATAATAATTCAATGGAGAAGGAGGTGATCCTTCCGGTAATGTTTCATAAGTTCCTTCAGTTATGCTTTGTCTTGTATCGTAGATTGTAGGTTGCATTGGTGGAAAGTGTTTGAAAAAATTTCGGTCCTGGTTGGGATGCTCAAGCCTAGTCCCTAGGTTGATTTTTTATTTATTAGCATTGTTATCATGTCTTTGACGGATTTTGAAGGTTGTAGCGAGTTCTAGGCAGAGGTCAGGATTCTGGGCTAGAAAAGTGGCTCAAATATCGAGGTATCTAGCACATGTCTGCTAAGAAAAGTCCACAGTCGCTGGCACAAAGGCCTAAGAGAGCGTATTTGAGTTGCTAGTCACTGTCTTGCCTATAACATGAGAGTGAATTTAGGTTAAAATGCTTAAATAATCAGTGGGACTTAGGGATAGGATGTCTAAGTCGCTGACATGTCTCCTGGGGGTGTAATTGCTAATGTGGATGGGTTGGTTTGATGAGTTCCGTTGATTCCATTTCCTTAAGGTCTCCAAGGAGATTGAATCCCTTATAGTAACCTCTCTCATCGCATGTTTGTCTGGCTGGTTGGTTATTTGGGTGGACTTGGGCAGAGGGGGTGTTACAGATTGGTATCATAGCATGGTTGCACTCTCCTTAGGTGAAACTGTTAGTCATGCACACATGTCAGTTTCATTTGTGTCTCTTGCACGTGCATTCCACGTGCTTGTTGCATTGCATCATGTTGATCATGATTGCCATAAGATTTTCATGAGGAACTTGAAGTGATTTTGTGGGATGCATTGTCGAAAGTATATGAATGGTCACATTTGGTTATATGTTGCTTACATGTTGATTAGATGTCGCTTGAATATTTCCTCGTATGTCAGGTGCATTCTTGAATATTTTGATTACATGTATCAATCTTGTAGGTTGATTACAAGAATTGATCACTTATGCTCGAATACATGCGTTCATACATATGTGTAGATAATTATGATTGCTTATGCATGTTGATGGTTGCATGTGGAAATGTGTACAATGGAGTAATGGTTGTTATCATGCATGAGGTCATAACATACATTGTTGATATGGCCTTGCATTGCTGACTGGACCCTAAATAGAATGATTTTTATGTGTTGATACACTTATTCGATTATGTCGATATCTTGTTATGATTATGTTATACATGTATCACACTGATTTGATGATTTTACAGACAAGGTATCCTCCCCAAATTATGCTAAGCTACGTTGGTTTATTGTGATTTGGTTTAGTCGACATAGTATGCCTTGCGGGAAAGATATCAGATGGCTAGCAAGGTGGTAGAATATATAGAATCTCCCTATGCGTCAGATGGGAAATGTGGTGTGGGGAACTTGTTATAGGTAAATTCACCCTAGGGTCTTGGGTTGAGAACCCAAACGGAGCGGAGGTCTTAAAACATAAAAAGGCATGCAAACAGGGAGTCCTAATACTTAAACTACTAAAGTAGGAAGAAGAGGTATTACTCGGAGGTCCTACGTTTGAGGTCATTCGCGTAGGGTCATGTCAAGGGGATCTCCCTAGTAAGAAGTCTCAATTAGACCTTAGAATGTTTGGTGTAGGAGTCCCAATAGTGGGTCGTAAGGTAATGCCTTGAACACGATGTTGCACAGAGGCAAGTAAGATAACTCTGTCAGTAGCAAGGGTGTGACTGATGTAGTGAGTTAAGGAATGAGTATGAGAGGTTCCAACACTTCAAAGGGGGAGGAAAGTGAAGGTGAGTTCTAGGTTGAAAGGGATCAATCCCAACATGGCTAGGAACACACAACACAAAGGACATGCACAACTTTTGGCAGAGCAATCAGCACAGATAAGGCAATCCCAACATACAAGGTAAGATAACATGAACAACACTCATGGATCAGTTCGAGACGAGTGTGATGGTTGATATAACAACATTCAAAGAAAGGTCTATCTGGTGTCCAACAAAGCAATCAACATGGATAGTGGCAACATTAATAACATATGCAACACATTAACAACAAGATTCATATAATTGCATGTGAATCAGTTCATACACAAGAACGTAAGTTAAACAAAATATATCATTAAGGCAACCAGATCAGTCCAACTACAATAACAACATATATGTTCTGAATTTTATTACATAAATAAGTGTAAGTTACAATCATACAATACACCACGTAAATCTGCTAGCCCTGTCAGTAGAATGTTACAACCACATCTGCCTGCTCCTCCAAAGAGATGTACTAGCTCCGTACAGTGGAGAAGCTAAGGCGCGTTACAATACTGTCCAAGTCTTCTTCAAGATAGTCTTAGTAGAGGTTTGGTAGACAAAAAGCCTATACAACGAGTTACGAGGAACTATTTATAGCAAAGGGTGGGGTGACACTTGACATTCCCCTTTGTGACATTTCAAATACCCTCATGACTCTTCACCTACTCTATGACTGTTACATCCAACTGTTGACACTCGACTTACACTTGACATGACTCAACATTACAATGCACATGTACTCATGTGAGACATCATGGATTGAGAAAGCCTTGCAAGACATCACTAACACTCGGTCCACTGTGGTGAGACCAACTCTTTGACATGCTTATGATGGTGAAGCTGGTGAGTTGATTCCAAGCTTGGTTGTCCGTGATGGTGTGCATGCACCTCATGGTGACATCTTGTTGAAGTGAACTATTGTCTCTGTTGCAACCAGTGCATTGGTTCGGTCCCTTCATCCAATTCGTTTGCTAACATGTGCATGGTATTATTGAGTACGGTTGAACTGGAAACACACTAATGAATAGTGTCCATGTTGATCTTCAAGTGTGTGTTGGTATTCATGCGCATCAACTTGCTTAATTGCATGTTCATCCCCAGTTGGACTTGCTTCTTGTCTTCACCTTGGTGAGTGTGCTGAATGGGTTGGATTGCATGCATGCTCTCAATGACATGCATGCTGCTGGATCCTTTGCATGTGATCAACAACACTGCTCACCATGCTTACCCTGTGTCAGCTACTAGGATGGATCCTTAACTTGTACTGGTGTAGTTTCATTCGTGAGTGCAGGTTGCACCCTCTGCTGTTCATGTTCTTGCTGAAACTCATTGGTCTATCTGTGTAGCTTCATGTTCTTCCTGAGTTGCTACTTCAACACATGCAATTCCTTCTTTGTTCCATCTTTTGCCTTCATGTGGTCTTCATGTCGCACCATCACTTCATAGCCCAAGTCTCCAAAGTTGCTTTCATTATCAATGGATCTACTTGATCTTGAAACTTTTCTCTGCCTCTATGTTGTCCACAACCTTCCTCTTACATTCATTGTGTTCTCTTTATTTGGTATGATGCCTTCAGCTACTGTTCATGATGCTACTACTTGATGTCCTTGTCCACGAACAACTTGATGTCTTCATGAATATGTAAGTCCATGGAAACTTGATTGACTGCATCCCCAAGTGTGCTCTAGATGGTGTCTTCATCTCTGCTCTCTTGGAAACCATTTTACCTATACTGTTGAGAGGCAGATGAACACTTGTGATACCTAGAGACATGGCAACACTCATAGCAAGAAATCTGTCAGTCGAAAACCAAAATGAACATGAGAACTGACTTGCAACATACCTGGGTGAATGATCATGAAGGTTGTGCAATTTCAACTGGGAGGTTAGGAGACCGACTGCCAATACTGCACAAGGCATAGTTGAGGCTATTGGGAGACTCACTGACTACTGGAACTATGCAATGTAGAGTCCATTCGGGCAGTTGGCTACTAGGATTGCGCAATGAGAAATCCCAACTGGGAGGGACTACTGGCCCAGGGGTGGATTTGTGAAATTTTTTGGGCCAAGCAGCCACTGACCTCCATAAGTGCATAAATCAGTCTAGGAGGTTAGTGCTGGGCTAGAATGCACAAATCTAGAGAGGAAGGTGAGCCTTCCTTCTCCAGATTGCATAATACATCCTTGGTGAAGGCAGAGACCTGGCTAAGGTTGGCTCGACTCACCGACGGGCAACTGAGAGCAAGTTAGTCAATGAAACACATGACAAAACTAAGTGATAGTAGAAATGATAAACAATGCATGAAAATCATGAATGGAAGATTGAACAAAGATATCAACATGCATGTGGGTGAGGCCATTCACCGGTTTTCGAACATCTATGCAAATTAGTTTCATGCACGCGACAACAGTGAGATAGCAACGAAAATTGAAACAAATCTAGGACAAGCTAGAATATATGTAAACGACAGTAGGAATTCAAAGAAATCAAGCAAACAATACTCATACAAGTGAAAACCCAAAAAGAGATAGAAATGCAGTACAAGGCATGGGAATAGAGCTTACCCTAAAACCACTGAGCTGAATGTGCCAACTGCTCCTAGATGTGATGTGGGATGTCAGAGCTACAAGGTTGATGTGAGGAGTGAGCTCTGCAGCATCCGGTTTATGAGTATTGATAACATCGAGGTTATGACATGAATGCCACAAATCTAGGGGAAGCGACACTTGGTGGGAGGTTTCCAAATTACTCCTTGCATGTAACCTCTAACTACTAAACATAGATCCCTGAAACAAGAGATGTCTTTGCATGCTGCCTTGGGAGAAACAACCTATGCATGCAAGTCTATTTTTCTCAGTCCTGGAGGGAACCAGTTAACTCAGTTGCACATACAAGCGACTGCTCGATTGCTGGAGAAAAATTCACATTTATAGCTGTAAGCTGTGTTGACTGCCTAAGAGGATTGTGCAATTTCTAGGCCCAGCAACTGACTGTTGCCCAGATTTGCACAAATCTTGAGCTGAACTGCCTGTTGATGGGAAAAATTGCACAAATCATGTTGGGAGGGTTGGCTGGCAGGATTGCTCAATCTTGGAGCCCAGTAGGCTGTCAAAGGGAATTGCATAATTCCTGGAGGGAAAGGTTGGTTGCCCTCCAGGAATGCACAAATTTCACTAGGAAGCTTCTCAACCTACAACTGCACCAAGTCCGGGTGAGCAGCCTATGAAGGGAAAATATCAAACTATGATCGACATACTGCCATTGAGCAAGAAAGACACTGAAGCTTGAGGACTTGACGAAGCAAGGCAAGATGCTGTGAAGGTTGGTAGGGAGGCTCCAAAATAGGCTAAGGAAAAATTTTGGAGGGTGGTTATAGCCACTACAACACTTGGCGACACACTGGTAGAACTCTAGCTCTTTGATTGGACCTTGTTCATGAAAACAAGTCTAACACCTTTGGAAGTATTGTTCAATTCTTAGCTCATGTTGGCTTCACACTAGCTTGATGTAATATGTAGCATCTGTCAGAATATTGGTCGATTGACACACATTCCAAGCCAAGGCAACATAGTTGTTTTGATTGGGGTTGAGGGATATATAGGTGCACAAGCAGTGTAAACGTTAGAGTCTTAGTTTCATCTTTGGTGTTTCTCCACTACCAACAGGCCTAGACAGTACCCTAGTGGAGTCACATAGGAACACAAGCATGGCTCCGCTTCTAGCGAGCCTGGTTAGTACCCTGACGAAGTTACTTGCATCAACTCCCTACGCAGGAATCCTTTCTCTTCTTTCACCTTATTCATTTTTCATTTTTCATTTTTTGTCTTTTTATTTTTTATTTTCACTGTGCATAACACTTATTCATTTCAGAGGTGGAAGAGGGGTCCCAACTTATTGAGAGTAGAGGAGGTTGTTCCAACAAAGAAGTAGTTTATTATATCTTTGATGTGCCTGTTAAGGTTTTCCCCCTCACCTTACTCTACTTGACTGAGCTGACAAGGGTTAACCCAAAAACAATCGACTAGAGAAGGTGACACTAGTTAGCGCGAAAGCATTGTCTTTAAACGAAGGTTCAGTTCAAAGAGTACATATTTTGCTTCGACGTATCATGGACTAAGATTAACAAGTTCATCATACAGAGGCAAGATGACAGATAACCAAGTCGTGATAGCTGTAAAAACCCTCTTGTACTTGATCTAGCTCATTTTATGAGTCACACATGGTTTCATGCGAACTAACCTACGAACGAACGAAACAAACAACAAAGAAAAGCAAGAACAGAAGTAAAAGTGAAATCAAAACAAGTAAGAAAACAAGAAAGCACACAAACAAGCAAGCAAAGAATGAAAGTAAACAAGCATGCAAGCAAACAACTGAAAGCAAACACTGCTCCTACTCCTACACTAACAATGCATGGGCCTGATCACATGAAGTGATACTTACAATGCAACCACCAACGCATTGGTAGACCCATGTGAGTGAAGGATTGGTCCATGAGTAACCCAGTTGTATGGACCAGCAGATAAGAAATATCTGACAGTGAAGACAACCACACTTCGTGTTTCAAAGTGCCCATGGGACATAAGTAAGTGCATGTGCATGATGGAAAGTTCGTGGACTTATCATGGTGCTGTGTGACACTACGTGCAACTTTGAAGCAAAAGCACACTCTTGAACGAGACATGCAAGCAAACTAAAGAAACAAAGATAAATTTCATCATGCACAAGTGCTTGCAACATAAGACTCCTCCAATGCATGAGCAATGGTATCATGCAATTCGAGTGGAGGAAGTGTAATCTGTGTGTGAGATTGATCTTCAATGCATAATGATGAGTGCTGAGGAGCCTTAGGTGATTGAATAGTTTCATTATCGGAAGTGAGACTAACCCCAAGAGATTGAGGACCTGACATAACCATCAGCTCAGGCTGAAGTGCTTCGATAGCCTTGGGTGTCTCAACTTCATCATCAGGTAGATCATCATAAACTGGTGGCTTCGAAGGATCAACTACGATATATTCATGATCGTGATAAAAAATGGAATAAAATGGATCACAACTGTCATGATCAAAAAAATCAATGAATTCTTCGGCATCCCCATGATTAGATGAATCAAATAGAGGGTAGATGAAAAGCGAACTCCTCCTCCTCTGTGTTTCTGGAAAGGATAGATGAAGGATCAAATGGATATTCAATGAATAAATTATCCTCTTAATTGTTGAATGATGGACTAGCATCCGGTGAGTCCTGCGGGTGATCAACAATGGGTGCATCCATGGATGAAGACACACATGTAAAATCATGGATTGCAGGTTCACCAAAGAAGCTAGGAAAGAACAGAGAGGGATCGAATGGAAGGGATCCATCCTTCATTGAGTGTTAATGTTCAATCTCCCACTCATACACTTCATGAATGATAGTGCATGTTGGTTGTGCAACACCAACTCTGTCATTGGGATGTTCCTCATTCATAACAAGTGAAGAGTCCAAAATGGACAAACACAAGACAACATAATTCGGAGGAACACCTCAGTGTGAAGACGAAGGTCGAAAAAAGGAATGTATATGGGAACTCGAAGGACTGACAACCAAATCTGCGTGAAAATTGAGTGGAATGATGTTGGGAGGGTGTGAAGAATGAATAGATGTGCGAACATGATCCTCAACATCACTAGGTGATGGTGGAACTATTGAATGAAAGGGAGGCAGACAATCCATTGAGACAGTGCCTGCTCCCACATGGGATTGCATAGTTCCATCAACCAATAAGGTTGAGCGAGGCTTGATGTCAAGCTTCCTCTTGGGATGGGAATATTTCTTAAGACAATACTCGAACCAGTCCCAAAGATAAGCGAACTTCATATGGCTCCTTGGAACTTGAAACTGTAAGTCACAGAAGCGCTCCCAAAAATCAATAACTGATTCATGTGGAGCCCTCCATTGCTGTAAAAGTTTCAGGTCAAGATGGTCTAGATAAAAATGATGGAACATGTCTTCAATAAGATCACAAAAGTGCTCACATGAGTGCATGGTGCCAGCCAGTAGGCTAAGCACCCAATGAAATGGGGATTCACAAAGTGTGAATGCAAGAAGCAGATTGACCTGTTTTTCAGTAAACTCATCTTCCTCATAAATCATCGAAAGGAAGTTATGTAAGTGCTCAGGCTAGGCCACTTCACCTTCACCATCATATGTGTGAGTGGAAAAGAGATTGAAAAGCATCCCCGAGATGGAGACATCTTCATCATTCAAAAAGCACCTCGGGGGAAGAAGAATGCAAGACTCCATGAAAGATATGTAAAGGTTCAAAACTGGATGAGAGGAAACTGCTTTTCATAAGGCCATCCTTCTAGCACTAGAAATGTTGATGGTGTGGACTTGCCAACATGTCAAGGGGATCTCCCCAGTAAGAAGTCCCAATTAGAACTAAGATTGTTTGGTGTAGGAGTCCCAATAGTGGGTCGTAAGGTAATGCCTTGACTGCGATGTTTTACATAGGCAAGTAAGATAACTTTGTTAGTAGCAAGGGTGTGACTGATGCAGTGAGTCAAGGAATGAGTATGAGAGGTTCCAACACTTCAAAGGGGGAGGAAAGTGAAGGTGAGTTCTAGGTTGAAAGGGATTAGTCCTAACTTAGCTAGGAACACACAACAAAAAGGACATGCACAACTTCCAACAGAGCAGTCGACACAGATGCGACAGTCCCAACATACAAGGTAAGATAACACAAACAACACTCACGGATTAGTTTGAGATGAGTGCAACGGTTGATATAACAAGGTTTAGAGAAATGTCTGTTTGGTGTTGAGTAGAGCAATTAATATGGACGGTGACAAAATTAACAACATATGCAACACATTAGCACCAAGATTCATATAATTGCATGTGAATCATTTCATACACAAGTACGTAAGTTAAACAACATATATCATTAAGGCAACCAGAGCAGTCCAACTACAATAACAACACATGCATGAAAACGTGTTGGGTTTTATTATATACAGAAGTGTAAGTCACAATCATACAACACACTACGTAAACTTGCTATCCCTATCAGTAGAACATTACAACCACATCCGCCTACTCCTCCAAAGAGATGTACTAGCTCTGTGCAGTGGAGAAGCCAAGGCTTTTTACAACACTATCCAAGTCTTCTTCAAGATAGTCTTAGTAGAATCTTGGCTGACCAAAAGCCTATACAATGAGTTGTGAGGAACTATTTATAGTAAAGGGTGGGGTCACCCTTGACATTCCCCTTTGTGATAGTTCAACTACCCTCATGGCTCTTCACCTACTCTATGACTATTACATCCAACTGTTGACACTTGACTTACACTTAACATGACTCAACATTATAATGCACATGTACTCATGTGAGATATCATGGCTTGAGCAAGCCTTGCAAGACATCATTGACACTAGGTCCGCTGTGGTGAGACCAACTCTTTGACATGCTTCTGATGGTGAAGCTGGTGAGCTGATGCCAAGCTTGGTTGTCCGTGATGGTGTGCATGCACCTCATGGTGACATCTTGCTAAAGCACACTCTTACCTCTGTTGCAACTGATGCATTGGTTCGACCCCTTCATCCAACTCATTTGCTAACATGCACATGGTCTTCTTAGGTACGGTTGAACCAACAAAACACTGATGCATAGTGTCCATGCTGATCTTCAAGTGTGTGTTGGTGGTCATGAGCATCAACTTGCTGAAGTGCATGTTCAACTCTAGTTGGACTTTCTTCTTGTCTTCACCTAGGTGAGTGTGTCTAATGGGTTGGATTACATGCGTGATCTCAATGACATGCATGCCACTGGATCCTTTGCATGCAATCAAAAACAATGCTCACCATGTTTTCCCTGTGTCAGCTACTGGGATGGATCCTTAAGTTGTACTTGCACAGTTTCATCTGTGAGTGTATGTTGCACCCACTAATATTCATGTTCTTGATGCAACTCATTGGTTTGTCTGTGTAGCTTCATGTTCTTCCTAAGTTGCTACTATGACACATGCATCTCCATTTTTGTTCCATCTTTTTCCTTCGCACGATCTTCATGTCGCACTGTCACTTCATAGCCAGAGTCTCCAAAGTTGCTTTCATTATCAGTGGATCTTCTTGATCTTGTAACTTTTCTCTACCTCTATGTTGTCCACAACCTTCCTCTTGCATTCGCTGCATTCACTTCATTCAATATGCTGCCTTCAGCTACTGTTCATGATGCTATTGCTCGATATCCTTGTCCACAAACAACTTGATGTCTTCATGAGTAGGTAAGCCCATGGACACTTATTCGACTACATCCCCAAGCATGCTATGAATGGTGTATTCATCTCTGCTCTCTTGGAAACCATTGTACCTATACTGTTGAGAGGAAAATGAAAACCTGTGATGCCTGGAGACATGGAAACACTCATAGCAAGCAATATGTCAGTCGAAAACCTAAATGAACATGAGAACTGAATTACAACATACCTGGGTGAATGATCATGAAGGTTGCATAATTTCGATTGGGAGGTCGGGAGACCGACTGCCAAGACTGCACAAGGCACAGTTTGGGCACTAGGAGACTCATTGACTGTTAGAATTGTGCAATGCATAGTCTAGTCAGTAAGTTGTTTGTTGGGATTGCACAATGAGTAATCCCAGTTGGGAAGGACTGTTGGCCCATGGGCAAATTTGTGCAAATTTTTGGGTGAAGTAGCCACTGACCTCCAGAAATTCACAATTTAGTCCAGGAGGTCAGTGTCAGGCTAGAATGCACAAATCTGGAGAGGAAGGTGAGCCTTCCTTCTCTAGATTTCACAATGCAGCCTTGGTGAAGGCAGAGACCGAGCCAAGGTTGGCCCGACTCGCCGACGGGCAACTGAAAGCAAGTTAGTCAATGAAATGCATGGTGAAACTAAGTGATAAACAATGCACGCAAATCATGAATGGAAGATTGAGAAAACATATCAACATGAATGTGGGTGAGGTCGTTCACCGGTTGGGCAAATGTCCGTGCAAAGAAGTTTCATGCATGCGACAACAGTGAGAGAGCAACAAAAATTGAAACAGAGCTAGGACAAGCTAGAATATATGTAAACGACAACAGGTGTTCAAAGAAATCAAGAAAACAATAATTATACAAGAGAATACCCAAAAAGTGAGAGAAATGTAGCACAAGGCATGGGAAGCGAGCTTACCCCCAAACAACTGATCTGAATGTGCCAACTGCTCCTAGATGTGATGTGGGATGTCAGACCTACAAGGCTGATGTGAGGAATGAGCTTTGCAGTGTTCGGTTGATGAGTTTTGATAACATCGAGGTTATGACGCACATGCCACAAATCTAGGGGAAGTGACACTTGGAGGGAGCTTTTTGAATTACTCCTTGCATGTAACCTCCAACTTCTAAACATGGATCCTTGAAACAAGGGATGCCTTTTCATGTTGCGTTGGGAGAAGCAACTTATGCATGCAAGTATGTTTTTCTCGATCCCGGAGGGAACCGGTCAACTCAACTGCACATACAAGCGACTACTCGATTGCTGGAGAAAAATGCGCATTTCTGACTGTAAGCTAGGCTGACTGCCGAAGGGTATTGCACAATTTCTGGGCCCAATAGCTGACTGTTGCCCAGATTTGCACAAATCCCGGGCTGAATTGACTGTTGATGGGAAAAATTGCACAAATCCTACCGGGAGGGTTGGCTCGTAGGATTGCACAATCCTGAAGCCCAGCAGACTGTTAGAGGAAATTGCGCAATTCCTGGAGGGAAAGGCTAGTTTCCCTCTAGGAATGCGTGAATTTTACGGGGAAGCTGCTCAGCCTGCAGCTGGACAAAGTTCGGGTGAGCAGCCTGTGAAGGGAAAAGATCAAACTCTGATTGACAGGCTAACCTTGAGCAAGAAAGACACTAAAGCCTGAGGACTTTAGCAAGGCAAGATGCTGTGAAGGTTGGTAGGGAGGCTCCAAAATAGGCTAAGGAAAAATTTTGGAGGGTGGTTGTAGCCACTACAACAGGGTCTAAACCCTCTGCTTCTTCCAATGCTTTAGAACCTGCAACTCATTCAAGCAAAGCATATACAACAACAGTAATAGAAAGCATTGTCATGATATAGGTGTTAGGTCATATAAGCATGTAAGAAAATAAACATCAACATAAGATTCATAAGCAAATCATAACAAATATTAATGCAATAAGACCTTAAATATTAGGAACAGAGAAACACCTCTTTATTGATGTAAACTAAAGAAACTACAGAGGAACTACAACTTGAGTCATCCTCTGGCTCAAAGCAAAATGTCCTCCATAGGTATACACAAGGATGTCCTAAAGGGATGAAGGACATCTCAAGAAGGAAACATAGGTTTCCTATGAATTGGGAGTACAGAAGGCACAAGTGTTTTTTCAGAATTGACCAGGGATGTAATCAATTATAATATCAATATCTAATATCTTCCTCCTCCTTAGGCTTTCCCATGGAGGTATATTCATACTTCTCCAAATTAGTTTTTCAGTTGGCAAACAGTTGAGCCACGAGCTACAATAGGTGAGTAATAGGTAAAACCCGTAAAATCCGCCCGATTTTAAGGAGATTATATATTTTTTAATGTTTTAACACATATACAAGGGTTGGGTATAGACTGAAATGCTTGTACACACTTTTTATACAAGGAAAACCAAAGTACAAGGTTTAGAATTTGGATCAAGTTTAGAAGGGAAGGGTTTCCCTAGGCCATAACATAGAGCATCAAATCTATTAAGGGTGGTAAATGGTGTTATAACATATGTCCCCAGTATATGAGGTTAGAAGGGGTACATGATGGCCAAAATGTATTAAGTGTATAGAAGGAATCATGCCAAGAACTGAGAGGAGTTCACTAGAATTCAACTTGCCAAGCCAGTGGAAGAGATAAACAAGAAAGCTGCTGTCTGAGGCAGGCATACCCATGCTCAGAGAAAATAAAGCAAGTTCACATATCAAATACAAAAGTGGATCCAATATGTATACAAGTATAAGAGGACTGAAAATACATAATGAATCATCTGACCATATCCATAGAAGTACATGTCTCAATATCACATGTAAAGAACTGATCAATGACGCTGAAGTGGAAAGCTAATCAATGAAGTCATAAGGCTGATCCAAAAAATACCAAGTCAAATAGTGGAACAAATGGTACTACACGCAACTCGGGTTCCAACATATAGGATGTCTTTGCAACGAACTGCAACGTATAAGGTGGATGGTATCACTAGCAGAAACAAGAGGAACTAGCAAGTGAACTAACAAATGCTGATGAAAACTCAAGGTCTTCACCAACCGCTGTCATACATTTCTACACAATGGGAATAAATGATCTGAAGTTGATCATGTGAGAAATTGTTTGATTACCGGTCATTGATGTATATTGTTAACAAATGCGAGACTACTCACTAATAATGATGACGAGAGTCAAGGTACCCAGTACAATCTAACAAGCGCGAATAAATGAGCTAAAGTCGAACACTTGGAAGAATCTATCAATCAGGAGACAATGATGTTTTCCACTATCGATAGCAAAGGAGTTTGCCACTGATGACTGCAAACCCTAAGGTACTGCCAAATGGACTCTAGACCTTGTTCCCAAAGCAATGAGTTGAAGTTAATGAGAAAAAATTTGTTGGAAGGAAGGCATTAAGGCATCCTTCATCAATCTAGTCCAAGTGTAACCCGTAGGCCAATAATGTGGAAGGAATCAGATGAAGAAAGATGTAGAAACCCAACCGAAGCACGTTTCTAGCGTACACAAGATTTAGCTAGCGCACTATAAAAACCCTCTAAACCAACCAATAATGAAAGTTGATACAGAGGTGAGGAATCCACTAATAGGTTCAAATGGAAACCAAGGTACTGCATGAATCCCAATGTGTGATAATGAAAGTTGACATCGAACACAAGGGAAACCACTCAGTCAAAGACCCATGATGTTGATCGATGCTGAGCATAATGTGACCTATCAATAATGAAAATAGGTCTAGGGTGTGGCTCTAGGTTTACTCTTAGAGAAATTTGTCATAGTCGATAAGAGCAAGACCCACCAACAAGAAGTCAATGGAGACCTTCTCAAACCAACATGAGCAAAGGACCAAATAGCTAATGTGATAGTGAACATGACTTTGACAATTGGGGATGGATGACTGAAAATGAGTCAAGAGACACCGTAGAAAGGCCGACTGAGGTTTACTTCCATTGAAGAAAAGCACAACTCAAATATGATAATATGGCAACATATGATAACTTTATATAAGTTTGTCATGCAAGAGGCATAAACAAACTCTCCATATGATTGGAAGAGATAACCAACCAGAGGAGTACTGACTCAATAACAAGGTTAAGGCTCTCCTAAGTCAAAATAAAGCCCATCCCAATGGAGGAAATACTTAATTTTGAGTGCTTTGTTTAAGGGCGACACAACTGACTCTAACTGCCATCTTTCATGGAAGTAATGTCCCGTTCCCGCTCTTTTTGGTTTTTTTTTCATATTTAGAAAGCCTGAAAAATAATAAAGGAATGCCTATGGTACAGTGGAAAGAACGAGTGTCTAGATACAAATGTGCTAGTTCCTGGGAGGGGAAAATTCCTCTGCTCAATGCAAGGTGATGAAATTAGTTAGTGACACTCAAAGGAATGTTCTTTCCACAGGTAAGAAGGTGTCAAGTTGTAGAGGCTAAGTGACTACAAGGTTGATTTCACAAAAGACATGGTAAAAAGGTGGCTTAAACATGAGTCCAGGTGAAGTCGGCTTAAGGCCAAAAGGTAAAGATGGTCAACATGCAATGCAGCAATACAACTCAACACAAAGGAACATCTAGGGTATAAATCCAGAAAAATATCAAAGAAGTAAGAGAATGAGTCTTCAAAGCACAAGTCATGATGGGACTAAAGAGGACTCCCGAGCCTACACAATATAGCAGCATGGGAAACATATGCTAGCAAGGATCTAACTAATATGCCCATGTAAAGGTTGGCTTTACCATCATATCATGATTTTATAAGTTAGCGAGTGAAAATAGTTTTAGAAACAAGCCATGATGCGGTTGAGCCTATAGCAAAAGTATAATAGTATGGAGGCTAGTATGAAAAATGCAGTGGAAAATGATATCCCCTAACCTATATGCTAGTGAAAGAACGATACCTGCCATGATGGGTCTGCAGTCATGGAATCGAAACAATCTCTAAAAAATATCCATAGTATCATGTAAAAATGACCCATCCCAACACTCCAAGCCAAAAAGGTCATAAAGCCCATAAAAAAGAAAAATAATTCTTTAGAAAAAGTAAATTTCATATGTCAACATATATAAGGACTTTTTGAATCACAGTTCTTCATTTGTGTCCTGAGCAATTGGGTGAAGGAGCTATGGAGAAAAAACCAAGAAAGGTTAATCCATCAAATTCATCTGTTGATTCAGTGTCCAATCCTCCATGTAACTGTCTAACTAAATTTTTGATAAGTTTTATTGCCTTTTAAATGTTTTTGTCAAAAATTTGATCGTGGGAATTTAGTTTGAAAATTTCACAATGCATACATATAGGTTGGACACATATGAACCGTGTATAGAAAAGCCCTATACGTGACTGTGTGGATACCGAACCGGCGTGTTCATGAATTCAAAATTTGGAACACGATTTTTAGTGATTCAAAACACTTTTTTTTGCAGAATGTCTATTACTTTGTGTGAAAGAGAGCCTAGTGTGATTGATAACAAAGTAATGGAAGATCCAAATGCATTAGATGCCTTAAGAGGATGCGTATTATTGAAAATTTTCAAAATGCCGAATATGAAGGCAAATACCAGGTTTCTTGAAATGTTAATCTACTACTAGGATCCTAAAGAAGATGATTTTGTTATTGACCAGAAGCCTCTAAGGATTGAAATAGATGATATCTATTTCATCACAGGTCTTTCTCGAAGAGGAGAGAGAGTCAACTCAATAGGAAGAACAAGAGGTAGCCTTAGTGTGGAAGACTATGTATGCATCTACTTTCCAGGAAACACCAAGAAGATTGGAATCCAGATTCCAATCAAACATGTAGAGAGTCTATCACTGAGAATCCTTATTTTTACCATTTCCAGAGTAAATGGTTAAGCTTCTCTACATCAAGCCTCTTGTGTTTCAATGAGTCTTGTAGTGGAGTGTCTCACGACAATTTTTGATTGGTGCACACCCCTCTTAGCCAATATGAAAAAACAACTTACCTCTATCCAAAATGGTCAAACAAAGAACTTTAGATATGGAACCATCTTGTGTTCCTTCTTCTTTGAGAGAGTACCAGGGCTTCAACCCAAGGTATTATCCACCATCAACAGCCCAAGGGATCCACAAATGGGCAAGTGGGCTGATCTAATGAAACAACTAGGGGGCGGTGAGATCCCTAGAAATACATTTGAGGATGAGTTCTTCCTCTGGTGGGAACAACAAGTCATAATAGTTTAAGACTACCCCTCTGCTGGCATGGACTTCAGAGGACATCCAGACATGGTGTTGCCACCGAATGCAATGTGCAGAGCCATAGGTAAAAATGTGTTTTTAATTGTTTTGGATTTTAAGTATAAATGAACTAAAAATATTTTGATGAGACAAATACTTACAAAATTATTGATCATGACACAGATGTTGGACCAGTAAGATCTCAGGGTCTACCTTGACATAGGCATCGCAAAAGAGATGCAGAAGGAGCCGCAGCAGAGACTGAAAGGATCCTCCATGTTGTCGAAAGAAACTTGGTGAGGTTGACTCACCATGTACCTATGATAGCTATAGAAGATCTTCCAGAGGAGACACAAAGACACGTGGTAGGAGTGCCATGCGAATGGGTGCAGTTATTCCGACAAGTGAAAATTCCATTGTTTTCTTTGATGCTGCTCACCCTGAGAAGGACCCATAGATCGATGACCATATCTTTTTTATGAGACATGATTATGGGAATGTTGATGCCTCGAAAATCGCTGCAACAACATAGGGGAAACCACCCGGTCTGGACCTTAATACAGCTCCTTTTCCGTTTGGAATAGTGGCTCCGACTGGGGATAATGGGACCAGTTTCCCAAAAATTATAGGTAAACGGGATGGATGAATGACTTATAGAATATGCTGGCGATAAGCGAATAACTAAAACTATCAGCAAAATATAATAACTATGATCTATCCCGGGGACTTATTGATTTCTAAAGCGTAGGATTTGATGATCTGTGCTCTAAGACAGGCATATAGATGACTCTATCTCTAAAACATAGATATTAAATCATTCAAGACTGCTGTGCATAAATAGTTACGCAAAGCGATAACAGCGAAATTACCACACTTTATCATTTATATCATTGTTACATGCATGATTAAAGGAAAAGGCATATCGCAAAACATCCAATAGTGGAATGAGATAGAGATTTGCTGTTACAGCACATACATGTATTCAACAATAGCAAGAATAATTACACAACAATTCATATAAAAGGAATGAATACAGATACAGATAAAAGTACCATATAAGCTGCTTAACACTCCCATATATCAATCGCTATGTCGCAGTTCTTCCTTCGACTCAGAAAACATCCCCAACAAAAGACAGTAGTGCGCAATTGCATAAAGAAACTTCCTTGTCAAATTAAGAACGATTGGTTGAGTTTCATAAAAGAATATAGGCTGAAGCACAGTAGTGCAAACTTCAGTCTTTAAGTCTATTACAAAATTTTACGACCTTTTCCAAAACAATGAAAGGGTCTATAAATACTAAGCTAATCTAAATATCTAATAAACAAAAATCCTACATAATTGGCATCAATAAATATTGATCCTATTTCCTGGAGCGATCTGGCAATCGGTGGCAATGATTCATCAGGTAGGCTCTTTGCCTTTAAACCTGAGCTGACTTATTGCTAGCATTGGCTCTACTTCAGGCGGTTTGTTGAGGCGCGAACTGAGCTGAGCAGCGTATGTGGCATCTTGAATATCGGGAATTATACACCCGAGTGCATCAGTTAAACACTTGAGGGCAGACCTTTGTGTGTGTGGCTTGATCAGAAAGAGCCAATATGCATCGAAAGTCAAAGTGTTAACCCCAACGATTAATCTCCCCTTCTCCTCTAAGTCAGGATAACTTGTTTGCTCAATCATATTTGCTGTTGTTATGCTTCCAGGTGTACACTGGGAGATCATGTTTGCCAAGTAGAGGGTGTTGTTGATCAGATCAATCATATTGCTGGTAGTTAATTTACATCTTGAAGCCGCCCTTTCTGCTTTCATCACTTGAGTGTGCCATTCTGTAAAGAGTATGTCCTTGTATGTTTCTTGGATTCTAGGCAAATTCGCTGCTTTTCCTACATCAGAATCTTGCCAATCAAGATATCCGATTATGGTTTCTTCAGCTTGGTCTAACTCATTCCTGGCCTTCTCTACCTGCTGACATACTGATGTAGTTAGCTCGCACAATGGTTCTGCCTCATTGAGTTGATTACACAGGAGTCTAATCTGCGATATTAAAGCACTGTTTATTTGCGATGCCTCTGCTCTAAAATCCTCCACCTTTTGGGTGCCTTTTATGACTTCGAGCAGTGATGATAAATGAGCTATTTGGTCGTCTTTTGTTTTCATCATCAGCTCATTTTCTGTTCTCAACTGTGCCAATGCCTCCGATAATTCTTTTTGTTTCTGGATCGCGCTCTGGTCGATCCTCTGCCTTTCTTCCTGCAATTGCTGGGTTAATTGATCATTCATTTGTTGTTGTACCAGCAACTGCTCCTCTGCTTGCGCTGCTTTCTACTTTGTCTCGGTCAATTCTGCTTGTAGTGCAAAAATTTCTTGGTCCTTAGTCTTCAATAGAAGACTTACCTCCAATGCCTTGTCGATAGTCGCTGCAGAATAGGCACCTGCATACTGTGACAGCTTTGTTAGGTCATTGGAGGGGTCCAATTCCTCCTTCCATACTACATTACCCGTGACTGTTTGCTCTGGAAAAATAGAAGGTTGATCAGTCCTTCGTCTTTTCCTTGATCGCTTCATAACTGCTCTATGCCTTGGGCTGTAGAAAACATCCAAGGGAGGAATATCTTCCACTTGGAGAACGATCTGATTGGAAGGGTCTTTAGGAATTACCTCAACATCCTTGGAAATGGGTGGGCCGCTGGTTCCGCTTAGAACCTGAGGAGAAGTGATGTCCTGTGTGTCATTTGTTTTGGAGGTGTCCGTATCTTTGGAACATTCAATTCCACTGATAATAGAGTCAAATTGCTTCCACTGTTGGAGCAATTCGGGGTCAATAGTGGTTTGTTTCTGCTTTTCGGCTTGGGACTCGCTCCGTTCTTTTTCCTGCTCTTCCCTCTGTTTTTCTTCTTGTTCCCTTTTCTGCCTATCTGCCAGTTCTTTTCTCTGTTTCTCTTCTTGTTCCCTCTTCTGCTGTTCCTCTGCTTGTTCTTTCCTTTGCCTTTCTGCCTGTTGCTTCTTCTGATTTTCCTCCTGTTGCTTCTTCTGATCTTTTGTTATAACAGGAGGCTGGCTTGACTGTTGCCGACCAGGCTCGCTTGAAGACGTCGCTGGGGTTGTTGCCAGTAAATCTAGAGGCAGAGTTTGGAACCTCTGCTCTCTAAGTTTATCGAACTCAGTTAACCCTTCATCATTATATTTCAATCGAGCAAGTTCTTTAGCTTGACCTATTTTTTCGATTGAAACAAATAGGTCGTCAAACCAATCTTCTTGATGGTCAAATTTTGTTAATTTGGCCTGTCCCAATGCAGCATAGGCAGTTTTCTTTGGATCATATAGCCTATTTGGGATAGTGGCCAGGGTTAAGGACTGAATCTTTGTGGCTTCCTTTTCTGCATGTTTGAGATCATGCAGAGTATAGACACCAATTCTCAAGGGAAAAGAGGGCCAACCCCTCTTCTTTTCTTTCTTGAGAGTCTGTGTAGTACTCTCTGCCATAATTTGATAGGAGATTTCTCTTGCTAGCAGTTTATCTGGAATATACAGAGGGAGAACATGCGGATTGGCTTGGCTGCCGAAAACCCTAATGTAGGTAAATCTCTCTTCTCCAAACCAACTCGCTACCGCCGGTAAATCAAAGGAAGCTAGATAGGAGATTCTGGGAATGGGCTTATCAAAAATAGAATAATGAATGGGAACCATAAAGCCATTGCAGATTTGATACAAATGGTGCTTGTAAGAAGATTTCCACAATTTCTGGTGGTATATATGAATGGGTGAGGGGTCTTGGACAGTCCACCTCCAACCGAGGACGAGAAACTCAGAATTGAAACATAATGTATCTAAAATATATGCACTGTAATAAAATGGGGGAATTTTCCTTTCAGTAACAACAGAATTTTTTCTAAAATCACGAACAGCTACGGCTAGCTTATCAGAGAGAATAGTAGCCCAATCCATAATTATGCTGTTTACTGCTGCTTCCATTAGAGGAACCATCTCTATGGTAAAATTAGCAGAGTCATGTAATCCCCATAGCCTACACATCATTATCCCCGCATAACAATAGGGGGAAGCCAAAGAATCGACTGAGTACTTACCGGAAGACTCGTGCTTGTGTTTGGCTGGATTCTGCCTCCAATCCCGGATGGGTTCGGATTCCACTTCATTATCACTTGCAAATTTCTCCAGGAACATCTTGTTATACACTTTCTCTGGCTCAGGCAAATGATACATTTGCCTTAGATGCTCTGGCTTGAACGATCCAAAAATCCTCCCATCTCTGGTGCTAAAAGTTCTGTCGAGGATTGGAATTTCCTCAATTGCCCATCGCACAATGTCTGTGTAGGGGAGAATCTTTTCTCTGGCTGCTATCCTGTGAAGGAAAGAGTCGGCTAAGTCTTTGAGAGTGCAATCAGACTTACGAGTAGGATCCACAGTAGCTTCTGTCACTGCCTTTTCTGGTTGTTTGGCTTCAATCAAATTATACGTGCCTTGCCATGTAGCTCTGGTAAGACCCGTGCATGTAGTATCTGATATTAAGCCCTTCTTTTTATCTGTGGCAGCTTGTCCTGCAACTAATGTAGCAGCGGAACCCGCAGTCTTCTTAGATTTCTTTCCCATCATGCTCAGGCTTCTCTCGAAAGGTGAATTCTGCACAAAGGCAAGAAAAAACGTAACATAGAAATATAATAATGAGAGTTTATGGTGGGAGAGATATATCAATCGAAGCGTGCCGAGAGATTAACTCTCAAAAATGGCTGCGGATCCAATCAATGAGAAGATATTACAGATATATTAAATGGCTGTTTAAGGCCTGCTACTCTTTAAATTCTTATTACACCATTATCCGGTTGAATGACTCCCTTAAGCGTGCAATGGATATTTTGGCGGTTGAGCGCAGGTGATCGTTAATCGAAGGGGCAAAACTTTAAATATGAATACATCACCTTATCCTCTCCATTTAACGGCTTTTTTGAAATCCGCGCTCTATCGATCGGATATCAATAATACTTCAGATCTTCAAGCTATGCCTTTTGAAATTCCGATCGTCGATAGCGATATCGCATCGCTTTAGGAGAATAGGTATTATATAATCATAAGCATAGGATCCTCTCGAATGCCGATTGCGACGTCGCATCGGATTAGTGCGAAGAAATATGACAAGGTGCATTTAGAGTGAATTTCTGATTCCCCGATCGCCGATATCGCATCGCATCGGGGGTAAGACCTGGGCGCCTTATTAATGTGCATGGGATGTTGCCGACTGCCGATTGCGCAATTGCATTGGATCGGAGTAAATGACTTAAGATGCTTTGACCGCATACGGAGTATCGCCGATAGCCGATCGTCGATATCGCGTCGTGTCGGAGCTTATGTTATGTGCGTTTTTAAGATGTGTATGAAGTGTTGCCGATCGCCGATTGCGATATCGCATCGGGGGTAATCAATGTGCCACTTATTTATATTTCTTATGTCATTGCAATATGCGATCTTGCGATCGCTTTATCGCAATGACAAAGATTTGCCTTATTTCTTTAAAGGGTTTTTTTTTTTTTTTAAAAAGGGTTTTATGAAATGAATTCATTTGATTATCGGACCTCTTTTGAACAATAAAAGTATTGATACCAATTAAACTTTGAAGGGACCCATTTCATACGTTAATATTTATAAGTAAAGATGATATGAAATGGGGGGTTGTTGTAGAGCACAACAGGGAATGAGCCCTAATTTTGTAGGACATTTTTGTCCCAATTTTATATATTATTTTGGACATAAAACTCTACCTATGTATAGACAATTTATCATGATGATCATATATATACAGATGATACTTCGATTATTTTTTATTTTTTCAATGTTATGAATGATTTATATGCCAATATAATGCTTGATTAGTGACAGAATTGGCAAATGAATTTTCTGATCATAGATTATGAATAAATGTGATATAAACAAATGATATTTGTAATAAACACACTCTTAGAAATTGGCGATATAAATAAGGATCTCTCACACGATAGATGTTATTTAATTGAGATACCACTAGTTGTGAATCCAAGTAAACTACTAATGAATCAATACCAAAAGATATTGCCTCAGATAGTAAATTAATGACAACAATATATTCAGTGACATTATTTGAAGCGGGACTGATACATATGCCTCTTGAAACCAACAACCAGCCAGATGGATAATAAATCACCCAAGCTGCAGAAGCAAGGTTCTGGGTGTGTCTACTAGCACCATTGACAAACCCTAGATATATCAAGTCATCCATAAATACTTGCCAAAATAGATAAAAAATATTGACATCACTATGAAACCGATAGATAGATATGCACAAAAATACAATATTTACAACCAAGCAAATGCTAGGCCGAAGCCTAAGCAAAATAATTTTTAAGATAGAACCCATTTCTAGGCTCTGCCAACTCGTTTCCCTCAAAATCAATCAACTCATAAGCTCATTTTTTCAAACTTTTTTCAAAATGAAGGGACCGTACCACTTAGATTTAAACTCTCCTACCCCAAAGGCATCTTTGTCTTGGTCATAGACCAGGACAAGGTCACCTTCAGAGAAAACTCTAGGATGGACAACCTTATCATATTGAGTTTTTACTCTCTTTTTATGAGCTTCGTTGATTATGGCTGCATCTCGACAATGCTCATCAATATGTTCCAAATGAATGAGGCGTTCTTTGAGACTAGACGTATCTAGAAGAAGTTCAACAAGTAATTTAAGGGAAGGAATTTCACCATTCCATAGGAAAAATTGATTCCAACCCATAAACTAATTGAAAAGGAGTAAGACCAATGGCAGTCTTGACTGACATTCGGTATGCCCAAAGTGCCAGATATAACATAATGTGCCAATTAGATCGAGCTTTGTTAATTATCCTTTGCAGGATGATTTTTAGGGATTTATTCACGGCTTCAACCTGCCCATTGGCATGAGGATAACACGGAGATGAATGCTCCTACCAGAAACCCAACTTAAGAGCCTGTTGGGCATGGAATCCCCCCAAGGCAGGTTTTGGGGCTTAAAGCCCAATTTTTGACTGAATTTTTTTGTAAAAGCTCCGCGAATTGCAGGTGTAGGGCGTGAAATTATAATAAATTCACAGGGTTGTTCACCCTAGTTTTTGTAATGTAATGTCATCTGGATAGACATAACCATGGTCCGTAGACCATGGGATAGTATAAATAGAGCAAGGCTCTAAGTGTATAATATAACCAATAGAGAAGATAGAATAGAAGAGCATGAGAGGTCTAAGTGATTGAGAAACAATGTAAAGTGTGTCTTTGAGTCGTAGAGTAGGGAAAGGCTCTGCAGCTGAGTGCGTAGAGGCCTAGTAGTCCGCAACTGAGTGCACGGACCCCTGTAGCTGAGTGTTCAAGATAGGTCGAGTCTGTAACCATTGAAGGAATCAATAAAGAGAAGGTTTACTATATTTCTGTATATCTTTTCCTGATTTAATGCATGATTGGATATGCTTTGCAAGCATACTGTTTATTTACTATACGAAATTATATGAATGTTTAGTGTATAACTAATTATAACATGAGAAATCCAAGTACATGAAGGTAATTAACTGGTATAGAAAGATAAATAAGATCTCGGGTAATAGCATAGAGCGTGGCTCTAGCAGCGCGGAAGCTCCACAATCCCTGGTTAGGGTTGTGCGAAAGGCAGTGTACTAGGGCGTAGGGGACAGGGAAGTGTGTGGAGTGACCTACACGTAGGGACAAATGATGGGACTAGTCAAACCTCTCAGATATCTCAAGGGTGCGGAAACCTAGTTCTAGCACCCTCCCATACTACTTCGGTGAGACCTCAGTCTGCGCTCCATGGATTGTTGCTGAAAGGGCTAGTAGTACTGGGATTTTTTTGGCTAATTAACTCCGAACCTGGGTCAGGCCCCAATAAGCCAACCAATGGTTCTGTTGCCAGGACCGGGATATACATAGAGATGTCTGCTGTCGTATCACTAGAATCCAACAAAGAAAGGAATTGAAGATTGGTTGGACAGGAAGATTCACGAGTTCGCAGTGTAGGAAAACAAGGATCTATGACTATCAAAGGAAGAATGGTTAGATTGCTATTTATATACAGAAATCCATGAAAATTTCTTTGCATCCTTCCCCATTGAGTTGTATGAGTGGATTGCAAAGCTAGCAGATAGCCAAGGAAGGTGTAAACTTGATAAACCTATTATGTGGACTCCAGAATCAGTGCACATACTAGAAGCATCGAAGGATAAGATCGCGTGCGCTATTGATAATTGGCTTGATTGAATCATAGGAGGATTCATCACCGAGTTTGTGATAGATACTTCAGTCAGTTATAGTGAGGCAGAATAACACATCCTCAAAGGACCGTGAGGTAACTGCGTTAAATCTTTAAACACTTGGATTAAATGCTACTGTGTGAAAAGTGGGTTATGCGAATAAATTGATGTTTGGGGCTACATGAAGTGGTAGAATCTACAGAAACAAAGGTAGCATAGAACTAGAGACTAGCCTCTTAATTTCACCTCCTTAAGGGGGCAAGGAAGAGCTCACGAAGGTCTTGCCAAGAAGTGCGATCAATCTGATAAGGCAGATAATTCCATGCATACCACCCCCACCCACACCACCACCAGGTTCACCGTCTTCACCCCCGTCTTCACCCATACCACCTCCGCCACCACTACAAAGAAGTATGGCCAGCGCGATAAAGCTACCAGTGTTCAAGAGAGTAGGGAATGAAGATCCGGATCAATTTTGGTTCGTGATAAAAACTATGTGGGAAGCATAGGAAGTCACGGATGACAATATAAAGAAGGCAAAATTGGTCAATGCTCAGCAGGATCGTGCGCTGACCTGCTACATTAAGCATTCCAATGACAATTTGAATGCAAGGATCATGGATATTCAAGCTATGCTAAACAAAGAATTTAGCAGGCCAAAGTCAAAGGTATATTCGATCATTGGATTCAAGGAAATCAAAATGCTACTAGGTGAGACCCTGTGGGAGTTGGATCAAATATTGAAGTGCACAATTCACAAAGCAAACATGACATTAATAGATGGGCAACATCGCGAATGGTTTGTAGCATTGTTAACACTACATCTACAGAATGCATTGTCGCAATAAAGGCTAACCACTCAGGCCGAGGCCTTGGAGGTCGTGATGAGATTGCATGAGACCTGATACAAGATCCTAACCTGGGAGTTCAATAGATTCATGCGCAGTTGAAAAAATTGTGCCTGGAGATGCATAGTTTGAAATAAGACAAGACAACTCTCCCTGAGATGCTCGATGAGGTATGGTGCATAAAATGCAAGGGCCAGGGGCACGACAAGGACCACTGCTCGGTGTTCGCTAATTACCTTGCAGGAGGAGGGCCAATGCCACTAAGACTAGAGGCACAAGCAGGACCAAGTGTGGCACCTGCACTGTGATGCACGATTTGTTAGATAGGAGGAAAGAATACTATAGTTAACTGCCATCTATTATAGAAGTATACGCAGAATTCACAACAGTTGTTCTATAATTTCTCTAGATTAGTAAGAGATGATGAGCGCACTTGTAGAAGTTATGAGATGGTGATGGATCGAACTCCTTCCTATAGAGTTCAAGCCAAAACATGGCCCCTTGATCAAAATGTAGGAATGGTGCACACCAGATTTCAAGGACGTGGATGAGGCCAAGGTCTAGGGGGACTAGGAAGAGGTCACAGACAATTGATATGTTACAATTATGGAGGGCCAGGGCATTATGCCCGTGATTGTATGAATCCAACGTGACCATCATGCTTGTATTGTAAATTGTTTGATCATGAGATGGAGGACTGTCCCACATTGATAGCGAGGTTGCGTGATAAAGGAGCACCCCAACCTCCCCCGACTCAGAATCCAGAAATGATAAGGTCTGAGTAGCGCAAGGAAGACCCTAATGTGAACATCACGCTTTAGAGTGGAATTACAACAGGGGATGACAAAGGCAAGCAACCTGAAGAAAGTACCTGGGTTCGGAAGGCTCCAACGAAGGAACCAAAATTTGATTTGGAGTGTGCTAAGGAGACTTTCATGGAAGCTAAGAGGAGCTTCACTGATGCCTCCACTTCAGGAAATAAAGACAAACTGGAGCTGGAAATGGACCCATCAATGCTCACTATGTTCTTGGAGACATGCATGAAGCTGCTACGTGACAACAAGGCTATAAAGGGGCTACAATAACTCATAACTAGATGTGCTGGGACTATGCCAAGAGAACCGTGCATAGTCCAGAAGCTCGGGAAGCACACGATACGAATAGGAAGAGAGATGAGATTGACCATGTAGAGTGGGGAATATGAGATGGACCAAGTGATTCTAGATCTAGGATCAGATGTGAACATCCTACCAAAACAAACATGGGAGCACATGGGCAGGCTTCCGTTGCAATGGTCTCCTATCCAACTGCGAATGGAAAACCAGCAAAAGATCCTACCAATGGGGAGATTGCAGGGAATCACAGTAGATATCGAAGGAGCAAGTGCGCTAGTAGATTTTGAAGTAATAGAGATTGTTGATGACAACAATCCCTACCCTGTGCTATTGGGAATAGATTGGGCCACTGACATGAATGGAGTGATAAATTTGAAGAAGCACAAGATAATATTTGAGAAAAAGTCATTGTGCATAGTGGTACCTTTAGACCCTGTAGAAGGATCATGCTACACGGAGCCAGTGTGCGACTATGACAACAACAAAGATCTGGATAACATCTACAAGATAACCACGCAGGAGCAAGACTGGGTAAATCTAACCATGGATGATCGAATCTCATGGGAACATGACAACTCCTACACATTAGATTCTGACGAGGAGATAGAACAATGGCATAATCGGTTACACGAGGTAACCACGCTCAACTGTAATATGATGACGAGATCGGTGCATTTCTTAGTAATAGAGGTAAGAGATCTGCCTATGTATGATGGGTTAAGTGAGGTGGAGGACTTCCTGAACAAATTTGAAAGAGAAGTACTAGAACAACAACATTTTGATGCTCTGAAATGGGTACAGAGAGCTACACCTGCAAGATGGTGGGGTACGCACCAAAGAAGTTTTGAGGACTGGCACGAATGTAGAAGGATGATGCACATACGGTTTGGGAAGCCTCAGATGCGGTTAAAAGACAAGTATGACAGCTGGGAGGATCCATGTGCACACCTCGCAAAATGGACAAAGGTCTATGGGGAAGAGCCACAACTTGAGTGGGTGCACCTGTTCTGTCATACCCTGGATATTATACCCATGAATTGGTACACAGAGATGAAGCTCTATCATGGAACGAATGAATGGGATATCTTGCATGAGGGATTTCTTTTAACCTTCAAGTTTTAGGATCGTTGGTGGGATACAGTTGATGATGCACTACAAGAAGTAAAAGCAAATGTCTTTAAAATACCCCAAGAACCAATGGAAGTACTTCAGCTAGATTGGGAAACCCAGCTGAGTTGCAAGTTGGAGTGTTACAATGTAAATATTGAAGAAGACGACGAAGATCCGTGAAAAGTTAACATTCCATAAACTGAGGGCTATCACGAGGTTCAAGGGCCATTGATTAAAGACCCTGACATAACCACACCAGTAAAGACAAAGTAGGTAAACATTGGTATAAAGGCCGAACTGAAGTATGCAATGCTCGATGACTACTAGGATAATGCCACGGTGGATAAGGTTGCTGAGTTACTCTGCGAGTACCAAGACTTATTCCTGACCAAGATCACAAACTTAAAGGGAATTTTTGGCGATTTAAGGATGATGAAGATCACCCTAAAACCTGACGTGAAACCGGTTAAGCAGAGGCCTTACTGCTTGAATCCAAAGTACAAGGAAAAGGTCCGCATAGAACTAGACAAAATTCTCGTAGCTGGAATCATTGAGCTAGTGGAAGAATTTGACAGGGTAAGCCCTATGGTAGTGTAGGAGAATAAGCATAAGGGTGAGATAAGAATATGCGTGTACCTCAAGAAATTGAATGACGGTTGTGTACACGACCCATTCCCAACTCCGTTCACAGATGAAGTATTGGAAAATGTTGGCAGGAAAGAAGCATATTCTTTTACTGATGGGTTCTCAGGGTACCACTAGATCAAAATCATGCTGGAAGATAGGAGCAAGACCACCTTTGCAACTAAATGGGGCTACTTCCAATACACCATTATGACGTTTGGGTTAAATAAGGTGTCGACCATTTTTTCACATATAGTTGTTGCAACATTCAAAGAATATATCCACAAATTCCTGGAGGTCTATTTGGATGATTGGATTGTATTTGGATTGGTTAAGCACCATGTAGAAAGCTTAAACTTGATGCTGGATACTTGTCGATGACACCAAATCTTGCTGAACCTCAAAAAGTGTACGTTCCTCGTTCCCTTTGGGAACTTGCTGGGACATGTGGTCTGCAAACAAGGAATAATGGTAGACCCTACGAAGATTGTAGTGATTCTAAATTTGGAAGCACCATGAAGTGTTTAACAGTTGTCTGCTACCTTAGGACATATGGAGTACTACGGGAAGTTCATCAAAAGCTGTGCATAGATCAATGCCCCAATGGAGAAGCTCCCAAGTTTTGACTGAATCTTTTTGTAAAAGCTCCGCGAATTATGGGTGCGGGGTGCAAAATTATAATCGAGTTATAGGGTTGTTCACCCTAGTTTTTGTAACGTAATGTTAGTTGGATAGACGTACCCATGGTCCAAAGACCATGGGATTGTATAAATAGAGCGAGGTTTTAAGTGTATAAGATAACCAATAGAGAAGATAGAATAGAAGAGCATGAGAGGTCTAAGTGATTAAGAAGTAGTGTAAAGTGTGTCTTTGGGTCGTAGAGTAGGGAAAGGCTCTGTAGTTGAGTGTGCAAAGGCCTAGTAGTCCGCAACTGAGTGCGTGGACCCCTGTAGATGAGTGTGCAGGGCAAGTCAAGTCTGTAACCTTTGAAGGAATCAATAAAGAGAAGGTTTACTATATTTTTGTGTATATTTTCTTGATTTAATGCATGATTGGATATAATTTACAAGCATACTATTTATTTACTGCGCAAACTTATATGAATGTTGTGTATAAAAAATTATAACGTGAGACATCCAAGTATGCAAAGGTAATTAACTGGTACAGAAAGATAAGTGAGATCTTGGGTAATAGCATAGAGTGTGACTCTAGCAGCGTAGAAGCTCCACAATCCTTGGTTAGGGCTGCTCGAAGGTAGTGTACTAGGGCATAAGGGATAGGGAAGTGCAGGGAGTGACCTATGCATAGGGACAAACAATGGGACCAGTCGAACCTCTCAGACATCTCAAGGGTGTGGAAACCTAGTTCTAGCACCCTCCCATACTACTTCGGATGAGACCTCAGTCCGCGCTCCGTGGACTATTGCCCAAAGGGCCAATAGTACCAGATTTGTTTGGCTAATTAACTCTGAACCTGGGTCAAGCCCCAACAAGCCAACAAAGCCAATTTAGACATCATCTGATTTTTGAAATGTCTGCCATGGTCAACGAAAATATCTTTAGGAATACCAAATCGAGAAATAAATTGATTGAAGAGAAACATGGCTATTGTTTCACCATCATTCTTGAAAGTAGGCATAGCCTCGACCCACTTAGTAAAGTAGCCTACAACTACGATGATATACCTGTTATTTCCTGTTGAAGGTGGATTGCAAGTAGTAAAATCAATACCCCACATCATAAAAGGACCAACATTGATCATAGGGAAAAGCGGAGTTGGATGCACGCGCATTTCCTGAGTATAAACTTCACAATGGTGGAATCTCTTGACAACTTCAATACAATCCTTGAAGATAAAAGGCCAAAAATAGCTTGCACACAATTTTTTTTGGGCTGTTGCAAGCCCAGATAGATGACCACCACAAGCTCCACTATGGAAATCATTAAGCACAAACTCAACTTCTTCTAAGGTTAAACATTGTCTGAGGATTCAATCAACCCTGTGATGATATAAAGTGTCACCTATAATAATATAGCTTTTATCCAGGTGACGTAATTTTCTACATTCATCCTTTGAAAAAGTGAGCGGAAACTTCAAAGTATGGAGATATATAATAATATATCCATATCAAGGATCTTGTGAGGAAATAAGAAAAATATGTTCATTAGGAAAATATTCCTCATAAACTATTTCTTCCTCGCAAGGCAACTCTGAGATCAATTTTGCAAATACTAAGGATTTCTTAGACTTAGCTGACATGAATTTGAGATCAAATTCTTGTAAAATGACAATCCATCTATTGTATTTCCCCCAATCACTCGCTTGCTAAGAACAAATTGAAATGGAGTGATAGTTGCTAAGATGAAATTTTTTCGAAGCAAAATATAATGTCTAAGTTGTTGGACAACATGGAAAGCTACCAAAGCTAATTTCTCAATGGGAGAATAACACAATTCAGGGCCCACTAAGCCTCATCTCAGATAATAGATTACATTCTCACAGAAAGCATCATCCTCCTAAACCAAAACTATACCAATAGTTGATTCTGCTGCTGCAAGATATAAAAGGAAGTCTCTTATATAATCAGGTGGACTCAAGAAAGGAGCAGAGGTTAATGCTTTTTCAAAGCATCAAATGAGCATCGTGTGAAATCATCCCATAGAAATGGGACCTCTTTCTTAACAAATTTGATAAATCCTATTGTAATCTCGGTGTAATTAGCAATAAATCTCCTTAAGAAATCGGCTTTTCGTTGAAGAATCTGAAGTTGGAAAATAGAGGATGGGGTATGCAACTGAAGTATTGCCTCAACCTTGATTGGATATACACAAATCCCTTCAGTCGACACGATGAATCCCAACAATCGACCAGATGTGATGGCGAAAACACACTTATTCGGATTCAACCAGATTTTATAAAAATGACATCGTTCAAAAATCAATTGAAGATGTTTAGGATGATCTATCCTCTTTTGAGAACGAGTAGCTAAATCATCCAAATAAGCTTCAATAACATGTTTGATATTGTGAAAAGCATATGACCTGGCCTGCTGAAAGGTAGCTCCAACATTTTTAAGGCCAAAAGGCATATTTTTATATGCAAATGTACCCCAGGGGAAAATAAAAGTTGTCTTATGTTGATCTTCTAGATGAATAATGATTTGATTATGGTTGGAAAATCCATCCACAAATGATAAAATTTCATTACCCGCACATTCATCAATAATCTGATCAATAAAGGGCATGGGGTAATTATACTTAGGACAAGCCTTATTTAGATCCCTAAAGTCAATGCATACATGGATCATTCCTTGCTTCTTGTCTACTGGGACTGGATTCAAGGAACGAGGTATATGAAGCCTTCCTTAAGCAACTTTTCAACCTCAACTTTGATAGCTCCTGCTTTTCTAGGGTTTACCAGTCAAAGCTTCTGGCGAATAGGTTTTTCATTTTCATATGTCTTTATCTCATGCTGGACTATAGATGGATCTATCCGAGGCATTTCTTCATAAGACCAAGTGAACACATCGCGAAACTCTTTAAAGAGATCGGTATAAGTCTGAATTTCTTCAAGGGAACAGTTAGCTCCAGTGAAGACATTTTCAATAACATTGGGATTCCTAGAGATGTTCACTGGAACAACTTGTGAAATTACAGACATGTTACCCTTGGCTGAAAACTGTTTTGGAGCTAAAGGATTTAAAACTATGCGAACATCACTAGTAGATGAAGAACTAGACATACTTGATTCTACTTCTCGTAAATGAGGGAGGAAATATGACTGATGAGGCAAATCATTCCATGGTCTTTCAACACCTATCATTACTTCTATAATTTCTTCTTCAGATGGAAAAATGTTATCTAAGAAATCCATAACATAAGTTTAATCTAGAGTCCAGGCCGGAACCACATCCTTATCTAGCTCCTCCGTGAAAAAGGAGTAGGATCAGAGTCTGCAGTGTTAACAATAGATTGATAAGAAATTTCAGCTGTAGCATAGGAAATTCCATTCCACCTACTTTCCCCTCATCTAATGTGGCGGTAGATGAGGGTAAGGGCCAAGGATTTGAAAAATAATGAGTTCTAAAGAACTCTCTTCGAGAAGGTGCCTTGGATGATGAAATAACATTAATTCTAGCAATAGGAGCAGGAAAACCAAAGGTACCATTAAAAAAGAGTACATTCCAACTCCTAGATTCTCTATAGGCTGCTTCAGATTGTTCACTAATGGAACAATAGATTCATAAGATGGATTGGACTCACCTAGAAAATAATGCATCTGATCAACTGTTACAATTCTCCCTTCATGAGGAAAACAAAGGATGTGGAATAACAATGATACAATAGCATCCATCTCGTAAATCCAATTTCTACCTAAAAGGAGATTGTAATACAAATTTTCATAAACTATTTATACTTCAATATTTACAACCTTACCCCCAACATAGAAGGGAAAGGCTGGAATAATCCCATGCGGTCTATGAGAATGACTATCAAATGTTGTTAATAGAATAAGCGAAGGAACAACCTGAGGTGGTCTAATAGCCTTCCAACATGATATAGACATTACACATGTGGAAGCTCCCTCATCAACTACGGTTCGAAATATATTGTTCTTTTGATATGTAAACTTAATTTGAAAAGCCATATGATGTGGGAGTCTCTTCTTGATGTTCGACATGTCGAATGTAAGAACAAGATTTTTTTTTGGATCAACTACTTTGATTGTAGTGAGTAATGCACTCCTTTGCATAGGACATGACTGGAGTACCTCTAACACTTACATGGCACAAGGACTCTAAGCTGAATCTTCTACAATTGAGTAGTTCTGAGCTGCCTTGGAATTAGGGTTAATTGTCGAACATTTTGTGGAGCCTTTTGACATCCGAGGTATAGACTCAACTACAGGCCTCTCGATATGGAGTGGCTCTGAGACATCAGGAATAGTCTTAGCCTTAGACAATTCAGATTCACCATAATCATGTGATCGTGTAGCAATGTGAATATGTGAACTCATCATATAAACATTTGATGTATTTTCCCCTTCCTGGTTTCCCCCGCGGGGGTACTGGTACTAGAATTCGTGCTAGCAAACAACTGTTGCCCTTGGGGAAAAGGGTTAGTTAGCATAGCCTAGGAGCTAGAAGACCCTTGCTGAACCAACAAGCACTGAGCATCTTGAATATTAGGGAAAATATGAGTCAAATGGTCACCATTGCATAACTTGCATGGAAACTTTACTTTCTTCTTAGACTCTTTTTTACCCCCTCCAACATCATTGTTGGGCTTATTTGCATTACCCTTCCCATCCTAATTCTTTTTCCTACCATGTCCTTTCTTCTTCCCATCAGATTTTTGGTTTCCTTTGGGGTTAGAAGTTTGAACGACATTTATAGATGAAGGTTGAGAAGGTATAGGCACTTATGGCGATGCCTACATATAAGAAGCAATTTGGAAAGACAACTGTTGCAATTGATTTAGTAGGTTAGCCGTGCTTTGATCAATCGATCCAACTAGCTCGTCAGCATGGGGACTAGGCTTCGACTTTTGCTATATCAACCTTAGATCTAGGAGCATCAGGAAAATTTTTCTGAAGAACCCCAGATTGAGAATATATAAGTTCTAGCTGCTGGGCTCTAAAAATAGCCCGTTCTTCGGTGAATACACCGGAGAGAAATACATCCTTAGAAATTCCAGGTTGCAAATATTTGAGAAACCATTCAAGAAGGAATTCTTGCGAATATCGGCTTTAATGAGCCTCTTCCTTCTCCTGCATTCCTGGATATGATCCAAAATGTGGGTTGCACGGTCCTGGTGGAAATTAGCTAATATCTCAATCTAGCATCATAACGAACGGGAAACTAAAAATGGTTTAAAAATATGGTATCCAAATCACCAAATGAAGCAAAGATTCCCCCTAGGAGTTCAATGTACCATTTATCCGCATTTCTAGTCAGGGTGCATTGAAATAGTCTCTACCTGATTGAAGCATCTATTAGGGAGTTCAATGAATACCATAAGTGGAAAGTGGTTATATGGTCGCCCGGATCTTCACCAGTCTTCCCTTCGAATTTGGGTATGTTTGACAGAATTTTGGTTGGAACCGGAGGCCAGGCCAGGTTATAACGGATCAGATCACTAGTCAATTTTGATAGTTCTGGAAAGTTTAAAGTTTCCAGGAAAGGTAAGCATGAAGGATCTTGAGGATTCCATCTGGTCTGATTAGAATTTCCAATGTTCTGAAAAGAATACCCTGGATTTGTGAAGGCACTTGGTTGCCTAAAGTAATTCGTAGAGAAACCTGAACCATAAGGAAAGCCTTGTGGCCCAGAAAAAATTGGAGTTTGTCCAACTTTTGCTGAAAAATTTCCTTATCTAGTGGAATTCCCCCCTATAGAGGTATTAAATGGAGTAGGGAGCCCTTGTTAAGGGTTCCATTCATTAGAATAGGGAGAAAAAATCTGGAATGAACTCATGGAGGAATACGACATATTCCCCTGTTGGCAAAAAGAGAATTGATTCCTGGATCCAAGTCCACTAACAACAGAGTTAGTCCATCCTTGGAAAGGATTATAACTTTGACCCATGGAGGGAAAATGTATTGATCCTAAAGTTGGGTTAGAATGTGGTATATGACCACTCCCAAAAGGGAAACCCTGAAAAGAAGCTAACCCACTTGCCATGGAAGTCATAGACATGGAAGCAACTGATGGAAAACTTAACGAAACTAAAGGAATTGCGCTGGTAGGCATTCTAAAGGGGAAAGAACCCGTGCCGGAGGAAAAATCTTGGGTGCCCATAATCAAATATGGAATGGAGATAGAGACAAAAATTGCAGTGCTAGGAGTGATTTAAGGTATGGCAATTGTACCTCCTCCTTGTACTAATAAAGGAGTCTATACACTAGTAGCATTCATAGTTGAAATGATGCTCCCAGCAGTGGCCATCAAGGGAAAAGATCGAAATAGACTAGGGCTCGAAGGCCTGTGGGTTAGAGTCCCAACGTATAATAAAATTTCCAGATAATCAGGAGGAAGAGGAGAAGAAGGAGTCAAAGGAGACTCAGGGAGTTATTCAACCTCTATAACGTCTTCCGATTGGAAGAGGAATCTAGAAAGGACTGGAGTGTTCCTCTCCAAATCTCGACTTGCACCAGGTCTATTATGTGAATCAATAGCTTGAACCAAAGGATCAATCTGTATTGCGTCTGCTGCCACTGATTGGAAATCACCAAAAAAATTTCTCCTATTCCTTCTAGAAGAAGGCCCAACGCTTGTAGGTGAAAGCCCATGAAGCCTCCTAGACCGATGAACTGGTCAATCAACCAATTTTAATTATTTTTAAGAGAACTAATTAAAGACTCAAAAGTTTTATAAAGCTAGGCCAACTAGGAACAAAGAGAACTCTCTAATGAAGCCTCTAAAAGATACAGTCAATCAAGCTACTTCTAAGTATTCCTGCTCCAGGTGATGAGGACCGGACACCAAAATACAATAAAGTGAAATCAAGGACCTTTCGAAAATAGTCTAGGATAATAACGACATAGGCCTACCCGTGAAGGTAACATAAACAGTTATGCTGACCTCCAGACAAAAGCATTTGCTGGTGCAAGCACCCAAGCTTCACAAGGGTACCCTTTAGAAGTAGTAATGAATGTGATGCAACATCTACCTCAGGTGCTACAAGATTCCCCTTCGTGGCCACGTATGTGACCCCTAAGAATAGCAATTATGGGAACCAGTTTGTATCAAAAGCTAGGCAGAACAGTCTTGGGGTAGGATCCAATAAGTAGGAGAGGGGGTATCTCTCTTCCTTGCCTTCACTCTCCCTCATGCTTGAATGTCAATCACGAAGCTTTCCTGATCTTTTTAAAGAAACTGCATTTAACTCATTATTCAACGTCTATGTTTAATAGTTTGAGTGGCCTTGGAGAGTTAACTCTCTACTCACCTATTCCAAGGCCCTAAAGAGCTAGACTTGTTGATGTAATTAATGACAAATTTAAAAAGTTCTAGTTCTTTTCATTTTAGCGCTTGATTTTAGAGGGCTCTTCTTTAAGTCACAGGTATAATGAGAGTGAAACTTATGGTGTTTTGATGCAAAAGAAATCATTAGAAACTTAATTATATGCAAATGAAGCTATTTTCTTTGATGAAAATAGATCTCTACTTGGTTCTACGAAAAACTTATATAAGCAAAATATTTATTTTTTCTTTTTTAAGAAATACACTCCACACACTCAAAATCTAACAAAAAGACTAAAAATGCTTACAGTGCAAACTAACCTAATGCAAACTATAATGATGATGCAAGATCCTATGAATGCTCATATAATAAGAAAATGTGTTTCTTTACAAGATCAATAGGCCAACTTGACTACAAAGAGGGCATGCATTCAATGAAAAGATTCCCTTGAAACCAAGAAAAACCAACTAAAAAAAGTTCACAATTGCTAAAAAACAATGAAGAAACCAAAAACAAAACTAAAAGAAAAAGAAAGGAAAGAACTATGTTTTTGTCTTTTTCTTTTTAAAGGAACCCAAAGAAAATTATTGAGACCAAAAAAGACTACTAAACTTCAAAGACCAAAAAAAAGCATAAAGAGTCCCAAAATTCACAAGTTATGCACATCAATGATGTAATGATACTTGAAACGATAAAGGAACACAAACTTGCATAGATTGATTCGAACAACAATACAAAGAACTTCGAAAACCAAAATAAGGTCAAGAAAGACTTTCAAGATTGCCTAAGAGGCACTCGAAAACCATGAAAAACAAATTAGGTACCCCAAAAAGGGAGAGCGAAATAAAACAATCTAAAAATTGGGTTATAAACAAAACTGCAATTAGTTTTGCCAAGTAAGAAAAACCAAGAATTTCCAGAAGAAGCCTTGAACCGAAAACCCAAACTGAAACCTTATTAAAAAAGAAAACCCTAGGTTAACTGGGTTTTTCAACAAGAGGAAGATTAGAGATTGAATACTTGTAAGACTATGTGTGGAACCAGAAGCTTGATTATGAAAGTGTCCTCTTCAGATGTCGATCGTGCTTTGAGACGGGGCATCTAGCCAAAAATTGCCCAAAAGCCTCTGAGAAAAATTTTGCTAGAAAAAACCACCACAGATCTACATGGTGGGAAGGAGCACAAAAAGAACACTACACTGTCATCAAAGAAGAATATTCTAGCGAAAACTCTGAGTCACAAGAAATCAAGGAAGAAGGAAACAACTCTCAAAGCAAGCAAGGAGAAAGCCCGCCCCAACAAATCAACAGTTATGAGGATTTGAATACCGCAGAAAATAAATCTTCATTTAACAGCAAAGCAGATCTCCTAAACCAAACTTCTCCGACTATAGATCGCGAAGCTAAGACACCAATGTCCCAAGAACCAGAAGAGATGAAGGAGATGCAAGACAAAGGAAGTTGGAAGACCATAGAGAAAAGAAAGAAAGCTACAACATCAATCTCGCCAAGAAAGACGAGGAGCCAGACAAGTAAAAATTAAGAAAATTGTAGGTCCGATAGACCAATTTGGTCTCAGTGGACGTTAACCACCATCATCATCATCATCATCAAGAAAGTAGAGCTTTACAGATAGTGAATGACCAGAAAACAACAAAAACCACCAAGCAACAAACTTAACTGGGCTAAAAAGTTTGAAAAATTAATTCAAAATAAAGTATATGCGATTGTGTAAAGACACAAGAGTGTGTATAGGCTACTGTGTCCTTTGATAAAAGTGTATATAATTCTCAATCACGAAAAACAAAAATCTAGGCCTAATCCAAAAGATTATACTTGATTCCCACGAAGAAAAAAAGGTCACAAACATTGTAATAGAAAGAAACCAATCAAACAAACCCCGATCAAGAAGAAACAACCCAATATAGGAAAAATAAGATGTTAGAAAATGATATATTATAGAGTAATGGAACACATAAAATATTGCAGAAATATAAACACAAAAAACACATAAAACAAGAGAGACACAGATATACATGGTTCACCCATTTTTGGCTACGTCCATGGAGAAAAAAACCAATCCTTCATTTTATATTATCCAGCAAAATGAAGAGATAAAACCTACATTAGATCCATTGTAATTACCTCTTTGCTCTCAATCTCCTCTCTCTTCCTCACTCAGAATACAACCCTTCATAGACGCAATTCAATTCCCTCATATATAGCGAGGGGTTGCCTTCTAGGGAAAAAAACCAAAATTAAACATAACTTGTACTATCAGATCGTTGCCTAATGAACAACCCAGATTGACTATGAAATTGCAACATTTTACAAGACAATTTTACATCTATTTTTATCTTCAGGGGCACCACCCCCAATCCCCCACTGGAGGGGCTCCAAATAATCACTTTCGCCCCCACTAGACCCCCCTAGTGGTGTACATTTTAGCCAAATTACGAACTAGGGTCCAATGTGGTGATACCTCTGAATAAAGAAGATAATCAGGCTCCACACTCAACTTAAGAATGTTTTCCCCAGTGGAGTCGCCAAGTCTATTACGAGTAAAGTTACCCTGGATATTGGGTTAAGAACCCCAATAGAGCAGAGGGCTTATAGCATAAAGAGGCATGGAGACAAGTAGTCCTAATACTTAAACTACTGAAGTAGGAAGAAGAGGTATTACCCCGAGGTCCTACACTTGAGGTCGTTCCTATAGAGTCCAAACCCTCTGCTTCTTCCAATGCTTTAGAACCTGCAACTCATTCAAGCAAAGCATATACAACAAAAGTACTAGAAAGCATGTTCACGATATAGGTGTTAGGTCATATAAGAATGTAAGAAAATAAGCATTAACGTAAGATTCACAAGAAAATCATAACATAGATTAATGCATTAAGACCTTAAATATAAGGAATAGAACATCACCTCTTTATTGATGTAAACTAAAGAAAGTACAGAATAACTACAACTTGAGTCATCTGTTGGCTCCAAGTGAAACTATCCTCTGATCCGTCCTACCTAGGCCTCAGCGATCCTCCTCCATAGGTATACACAAGGATGTCATAAAGGGATGAAGGACATCTCAAGAAGGAAACAAAGGTTTCCTATGACTTGGGAGTGTGGAAGGCATATGGATTTCTTCAGACTTGATCATGGATGTAATCAACTATAATATCAATATCTAATCTTTTCTTCCTCCCTAGGCCTTCCAATGGAGGTCTATTTATACTTCTCCAAATTAGTTTTTCAGTTGGGAAACAGTTGGGCCACAGGATACAATAGTTAAGTAACAGGTAAAACTCGTAAACTCCACCCAATTTTAAGGACATTATATTTTTTTTAATGTTTTAACAGATATACATGGGTTGGGTATAGATTGACCTGTGTGTACATGATTTTTATACAGGGTCAAACAATGTATGGGATTTAAAACATTGCCTTTTAGAATTTTTACCAAGTATGGAAGGGAAGGGTTGCTCTAGGCCATAACACAGAGAATAAAATCTACCAAGGGTGGTAAATGGTGCTATAATAACACTCTTCTAACTTGGCAAACACATTGATAAGCTTGAAGGAATAAATAAGGAGTTGTAAAGTAGACAATGAAAAACTCATGCAGGCACAAGAGAAACAAACAGAGGTGAATGCGATACTACTTTAGAGTTTGTTAGATTTGCAGTGACATGGACCACTTCATATCAACCATTGACATGAGGAAAAAACTAATGGGGCATATGGCAGTAGGTATCCTAGTAGAAAAGGTTGGATAAAACTAATACGATCAAATATGGCAGGCTATTGGATACTCCTGATAGGAGAGGTGATCGACATAGGTACTATTCTAGTTCTGGTTCTGATAGGCACCATTATTGTCATCAGTATCATCCTTATAGGAGGAGTGATAGGGGATACTTTCCGGGTGAGTTTAAGAAGGAAAATCCACCTACCTTTGATGGAGAGATGAACAAATCATAACATGTAGAAACATGGTTGTTAGGTATGAATAAATTCTTCCGATTTCATTATTATTAAAAAAACATGAAAGAAAAGATAGCCACTTTCAGTCTCAAAGGTAAAGTGGATATGTGGTGGGAAGACGTGAAGAATGTCAAAGCTATACATGAGGAAGATTTGACTTGGTTGTAGAAATTCCCACTGTAGATCAAAAGATTATGAAATATACTAAAGCAAAATACAAGATCTATTTCTACAACAAACTTGCGGAAGCTTAATCGATTTTGAGCAAGATCAAATAGAACACATATAACTGAGAATGAGAAAGCAATCACACATGAACACAAAAGAATACTCTGGGGAAATCCCCAACTAAAAACCCCGATCTCTGTATTATCATACAAGTGGAAATATGTCTGGATTACACAAAGCTTTAGCTCAAAAGCTATCCAGCTCTCAGTACAATCCCTTTGCTTCTCATAGATAGAATAGACAACACATATGCCTTCCTTCAGTCCTCCAAGCCTCCTATTTCCTTGCGCAGTCTCTCCTGGGTCCTCCAACTGCAACCTGTGTGATTCTCACCTCACACACAACACTGACCTCCAAAATAACTGCGCAATCCTGAAGGAGATAATTCCTTCTGCATGGTTGAGTTTCCTTTATAGGAAAATTCCTCCAACTGATAGTACAATGTCCTTGTCTTTAATATCAACTGGGTCTCTGTCTGAACTGACATGCATGAGTTATTTATGAGAGAATATTCAGTTATTTGGAGAACACTAGTTGCATGCATACATGCATTGACTAACTAAACTCACAATCAGTTCCACAAACTATTGGAACTAATCTAACTGGGCTTAACTCAGTTAACTGAGCTAACTAATTACAACTCAAAGTACAACTCATCATGATCTCCTTAATTAAGGGATAACTTCCTCAATCAAAGGGATAACTGTTGCATGTCTTCACATAGACTTCATGTTTGATTTTCTCCAACTAATTAACTCAAGATGAATTAAATAATTATTTTACAAATAGCTGCTAAGATCAAATTTGAATTTGAATTCTCAATTTTAGTTCAGGGACTAACTAAAATTGGAATGGATCCCGAAATGCTATTTATAGAAATGCTATGTTTAGCATTTCTATTTTATCATTCCTTGTTGCTATATCCAACACTAGTACCTAAGATGTTATTTATAGCATTTCTTGTTGCCATTTTTCGTAGGTTTTAACCCTGTATAGAAATTACCTGCATACGAATTCTAAAACACATAAATAAACAATGTGAGAGCATAACACATAAAACACCTATACATAGAGATTTTCCCCTGGATCCCAAAACCGGGACTACTAGCTTGATTTTTCATTATGTTCCTTTCAATGTTATATTACATATTTATACATGCTGAAGCATCCAATATCATGGACCGAAAACCATCACATCCAAAACCATGGACCGAAAACCATCGCATCCAAAAGCATGTGCGAAAATCATGCAAAAAAACATAGGTGGGTCCGCCCAACCTAACATAGGTTCCAAAACCAAAATTTTCTGGGGCACTGCCCCGAACTCCCTTAGAGTGGGGTTACCTGCATCCCTCAAACTCCCTGTGATCCCCCTGCTACGCAATCAACACAATGAAGGGGGGGCTCCACCCCCTCTCTAACCCCTCGGTTAACTACGTGGGCTAGTCGTGGAAAGAATATAACACAACCCAAAATTATCCCACTTGTTGTTTTCTTTCCACAGGAAGTCACAAGAGAGCTTAGTCATTTATCCAATCCTACAATTCTCATTGTTTCTCTACACCAAGAGAACTTCTCAGAGCTCACAAATTTTGTCAATGCATCTGCAGTATTCTTCAAAGTGTCCACCTTTACCAGCAACACCATTTTGTCTTCTATCATATCCCTCACAAAGTGATACTGAACATCAATGTGCTTTGTCTTTGAATGATATGCAGGGTTGTTTGCTAAGAAAATTTCACTTTGGCTGTCACAGTCTATCCTTATAGCTCCCTCTACTAACCCCATACTTGAATACAATCTCTGCAACCAAACTGCTTCCTTGCTTGCATGAGTGGTTGCCATGTATTCTGCCTCTATAGTTGATAGTGCCACTACAGATTGTTTCTTACTCATCCAACTGACTGCACCTCCAAATAGGTTAAACACATACCCACTTGTAGATCTTCTCTGATCCAGATCTCCAACCCAGTCTGCATCAACAAAGTCATGAATATCCAACACTCTGTCCAATCCTGGTCTTCCTTGGTAGCACAAAACATAATCACTAGTGCCATGCAAATACCTGAAAACCCACTTCACTGTTGTCCAATGCTCCTTTCCTGGTTTTGACATAAACTTGCTCAATACTCCCACTGAATGTGTAATGTCTGGTCTAGTATAGACCATTGCATACATCAAGCTACCGACTGCACTTGCATACGGAACATGGGACATGTCCTCTTCCTTTTCTTGTGTCTTAGGACACTATTCAACAGATAAATTTACACCTACAGGAATAGGAACCTTCACCGGTTTACTATCCTGCATATTAAATCTCTGCAATATTGTCTTGACATACTTCCTCTGGTTTAACCAGAGCTTCCACTTTTCCCGATCTCTTTTAATTTCCATGTCCAAAATATAGTTTGTAGCACCAAGATCTTTCGTGTCGAATTTGGAGGACAATTGGGTCTTCAAATCTTGGATAATTTCTTTGTCATTTCCAACCAGCAACATATCATCCACTTACAAGACCAAATAAATAACACGGTCACGAATTAATTTAAAATATACACAGTGATCTGCTTTACTTCTGGTGAAACCAAGTCCCCATATAAATGTATCAAATTTCTAATACCACATCCTTGGTGATTGTTTTAACCCATAGATAGACTTCTTTAACTTGCATACCAGTTCTTTCTTACCCTTCATCGCAAAGCCTTAAGGTTGCTTCATGTAGATTTCCTCTTCCAGATCCCGTTGAAGAAATGTTGTCTTCACATCCATCTATTCTACCTCAAAATCAAGAGTAGTAGCAACAGATAAAAGTAATCTAATAGAAGTTACCTTGGCAACAGGAGAAAAAAATATCACTAAAATCAATTCCCGACACCTGGGAATAATCTTTTGCTACCAACCGAGATTTGTATTTCTCCACCTTTCCTTCTACATTTGTCTTCTTCTTGAACACCCATTTGCTACCAATGGGTTTCCTTCCAGCTAGAAACTCCACTAGATCCCAAGCCTCATTTTTGTGCAAAGATGTCATTTCATCAACCATGGCTTCTTTCCAAAGTTTTCCATCCTCTAAATTTACTGCTTCCTTCACAGTTTTGGGATCATCATCAATAATAGATAAAGAAAAATTTGAACAGAAAGCAGATGGACTATACCTTTGTGGCCGCCTTCTTTCTTGAATTGATCTTCTCACACCTGAAGTTTGTGGCTCTTCATTTTCTGATTCCTCCTCTGTTGTAAAGTTTGATTCTTCCTCCTTTAGCTAAAACTCTATCTTCTTAGGTTCCTTTGGTTGGACCTCATGTTTAATAACATCAAACACCTCTCTGAACACCACATCTCCACTGTACACAACCTTCCTTGTTACTGGGTTCCAAAGCTTATAACCCTTTAAGCCATCCTTATACCCAATAAAGATGCACTCTCAAATTTACTATCCAACTTGGTTCATTTCTCCTTTGGAACATGTACATATGCATCACATCCAAATACCCTCAGATGTGAAAGAGAGGGTTTCTTACTAGTCCATACCTCTTGTGGAGTTTTATCCTCCAACGCTGATGAAGGTAATATGTTGACCAGATAACATGCTGTCTCCACCGCCTCTGCCCAAAATTCCTATCCTAACCCAACACCACTGAGCATGATTCTTGTCCTTTCCATCAACGTCTTGTTCTTTCTTTCTGCAACTCCATTTTGCTAAGGTGTATATGGAGTAGTCTTCTGCCATGCTATACCACACTTCTTACAGAATTTTTCAAATTCCTTACTGCAAATTTCTCCACCGTTATTTGTACTCATCACCTTTATCTTTTTCTCTGTCTGGTTTTCCACCAGAGCCTTGAATTCTTTAAACTTGTCAAAGGCTTCAGATTTCTTCTTAAGGAAATATATCCATGTATTCATTGAGAAGTCATCTGTAAATGATACATAGTACACAGACTTACCCAGTGATGGAACCTTCACAGGTCCAAACACATCACTATTCACAAGCTCTAATATATGTTTTGCCCTCTTACCACAAGAGGGGAAACTCACCCGATTCTACTTCCCATATACACAATTTTCACAAAAATCAAAATCCAGAGAACTATTACTCACACCTTCTACCATACCTTTACCATGAAGTATTCGAAGGCCCTTCTTTCCAATATGTCCAAGCCTTTGATGCTAAAGCATTGTCTTCTCTCCAGAGACCACTAAATTTTTTGCTCCACTTTCAGGAACCACAGAGCTGTTGCACCCATCAACAACAGTCCTACCTTGCAGCTCGTATAGATTTCCAATCTAAAATCCCCTCATCAATACCAGTGGTCCTCGAACCATCTTGCAGGTATCCTTCTCGAACACTGTTTTTGCACTTGCATCATCCAAATTGCTTACAGAAATTAGATTTCTGGCCAGTGCAAGAATATGAAGAACACCAAGAAGTGTTCTAACCCTTCCACCTTGCAACTTCAACTTTAATTTTCTGTGACCAATGATTCTGGCCTTCCTATCATCCCCAAAGAAGACATTACCACCATCGTATTTCTCATACTTGCAGAACCACTCTCTATGGGGAGTGAAGTGAAAGGATGCACTTGAGTCAATCACTCATGCCTCTTGATCTGCATGTGTACTTGAAGAAGCCAAGTACACATCCCCACCTTCATCTAAGGTGGTTTTCACCTCTGCAAAAGGAGCATCATCATACCCATTTCCTTTATCAAGAGCTTTAGATTTATAGTCCCTTTTGTAGTGCCCCTCCTTTCCACATTTCCAACACACCACCTTTATAGGTTTTCCTGGAGATTTAGATCTCCCACTCGATGACTTATTTTTGTTTCTGTTCTGGGACCGTCCTCATACAGACAAGGAATTACCATTATAGCTCTCCATATTTTTCTGTCTCATCTCTTTTGTCAGCAAGGATGAGACTATTTCATCAAACTGCAAGGCAGTTGCATTGCTACCTATTACAATAACCAGACTATCCCATGAATCTGGTAGAAAAAACAACAAACTGATGCACTTATCTTCATCTGAAATTTTAATATCAACAGATGCTAACTAACTTACCATAGTATTAAATGCATTCAGATGCTCTGTCACTGAGTCTCCATCTTTCATCCTCAGGTTATACATCTTTTTCTGCAGGAACAGTTTATTCACCAGAGACTTATATTGGTACAAAGTCCTGAACTTGTCCCACAAATCCTTTGCCGTAGCTTCCCCTGATACATTCAAAAATACTGAATTTGAGACACATAATCGTATTGTTCTCTTTGCCTTATGATTCAAATTCTTCCATTCTTCATCGGACACTCCCATTGGTTTAGTACCCAGATCTACCGTGATCCACTAATCTTTATCCACCAACAGATCCTCCATCTTGAGTTTCCACAACTCAAAACTATGACCATTAAATTTCTCGATCTCTATCTTACCACTGCTCGCCATCTTCTTTCACCACCAGAATTGATCTCGTAGATCTCCCACTGAACAGGGTCTACCACAGGCCCGAGCGAAACCCCTCAGCAACAAAGGCATCCCCTTGAAGCCAAAACAACTCCGATATCAAATGTAGGTTTTAAATACGTACAGAAATTACCTGCATATGAATTCTAAAACACATAAAATAAACAATGTGAGAGCATAACACATAAAACACATATACACAGAGATTTTCCCCTGGATCCCAAAACTGGGACTACCATCTTGATTTTTCATTATGTTCCTTTCAATCTTAAAATACATTTTATACATGCTGAGTCATCCAATACCATGGACCGAAAACCATCACATCTAAAACCATGGACTGAAAACCATTGCATCCAAAACATGTGTGAAAATCATGCACAAAACCATAGGTGGGTCTGCCCAACCTGACATAGGTTCCAAAACCAAAATTTTCCGAGGCGCTGCCTTGGACCCCATAGAGTGGGGTTACCTACACCTGTCAAACCCCCTGTGACCTCCCCACTACGCAATTGACGCAACGAAGGGGGGGTTCCACCCCCCCTCTAACCCCTTGGTTAACTACATGGGCTAGTTGTGGAAAGAATATAACACAACCCAACATTTTCAACACTCCCTCTCAACAAGAAAGGCATTCAACTCGAACCTGATCCTGAACCTTTGGAATGTTCTGCATGCAACACTTCTTCCTAGTGTTGTTGCTCTAGTAACTCTAGAAACAAAAAATATCCAACCTGAATCAGAATGATGCCTCTGTCATCAAAGTATCTGACTACTATTGCCTCTGTCGACTAAAAAAATCTACACCACTATGCTCTTCAGTATTTGACTGCTCTAGCCTCAGTCACTTTAATCTCTGACTGCATCAATCCCATTGATTCCTCCTCCTGCATCCGTGTTGTTGCTGGTCCTATTTCCCAGCATGCATTCGCACTGCACCTCCTCTCATCATGTTGCATCGTGCTGCCCACTGCTGCACTGCAACTCAGTTACTGAGAAGTAAGTAACTGATCTCCCAACCGACCTCCCTGTTGGGCTAGAAACATCCTTTGACGTTGAAGCTTCCTTTGCCGCTCCATCTGCATTTGTCTCTATCCACTCATCTAGTCCTACTACTCCTCGTCGGGGCTCCCGCAGCAAGGTCTAATCAAAGAGGTTGGGTACTTCAATGATCTTGCCCCCATTCCAGCCTTCTTAGGACTATCACTCCACATCGCCCCACCTCCGACCTGGAGGTATGGATGCATGTGATCCCTCTGCCCACTTGGCTCGAAATTTCCCCCTACTAGAGGTCTCTACATGAGTGGATGCCTCCACTCGGTCTCCTCTCGGCTTCTATAGTTGTGGCTGCTCCACAACCTCCTTAAGTTGCTTCACCAATTGTGGCTTCTTCACAATTGTCTGAGACTTATTCTGGTGCTTCATGTTGAGAGGTAATGTACTTTCCCTCTCAACCACCAAGTCTCCATCAGTTGCCTTGCACCTCAAGGCTTTGCATGCATCTTGAACCTCAAGATCGTACAGGTTCTTGACTCGTGAGCTAATCTGCTTCACCTGTCTCGTGGTGATGTGTCTAAGGAAAACCTTTCCCTTATTGAAGACTACATCATAGCCTTTGTCTTCCAACATTGTGATTGATACCAAGTTTTCCTCATTCCTAGCACATACTTCACATTTGTCAAGGTAATGTGATCTCCATGCACCCTTTGAAAAAAAATTGTGCCTACTCCCGAGACACTATACTTTTCATCATTACCCATCTCTATGAGTATTTGGAGATCTTTCTCCTCCAAAGTACTGAAAAAACTCTTATCGCCGGTCATGTGGAATGAAGCTCTAATGTCAAGAAACCAACCACATCCCACCATGGATGAAACCATGCATGCGATGAGGGTGAAATCCAACTCAAACTGTGAGGCCAATGCCTCACCTTCTGATCCTTCCTTGGATCCCTTCTTGGATTTATGTAGTGGAGAATTTGTAGCAAAATGACCCACCTCATGAAAATGAAAGCATCAAACTTTTGATTTGTCAAATTTCTTCCCACCATGGGAAGAACTAGATTTGGAATGGGACGCCTTACCTTTCCCTTTCCTTGTCTTACTCGCTAAGGCTAGATTTTCTTCATCATCTTTCTTTGATGAAGATCCATCTTTGGTTCTTCTTCTTACCTCCTCCTGCATTAGATCTGACCAAAGTCGTTCCCTATCTGGCAGTTTCTCTCTTCTATTTACAGAGTCTTGGTAGCTATGCCAACTCTTAGGAAGACCGAGGAGAGCAAGACTCACCATGTCATCATTGGCTGTCGTGATCCCTACACTTCCAAGCTCATCCCTGTAGGTGGTGAGCTTGTTCAGATATGTAGAGATCATGTCACCCTTTTCACACTCGATTTTCCAAAGCTTGTCTTTTAGCGCTAGCTTCCTCTAATCACTGCCGTTCTGATATAGATCTTTCAATGTTTTCCACATTGAAAGTGGTGTTTCCTTCCCATGGAGTCTTGAGACTATGTGGTCTTGAACTCCCTCCAGAAGGATTCTCCTCGCTCTAGCCACACATTTCTTCCATTCCACCAATTTTGTAGCATTAGCTGCTGCCGGCTTGGGAACTTCTTGATCAATGAAGTCCTTTAGACCATTTTCCTCTAATACTGCTTCCATGCAATCCTTCCAGGCTATATAATTCAAGCTACCATCAAGGGCATACTAGAGTCTTAAACTGTTGAATGCCATTGGTGAAATTTGAGATGTGATAAGAATTCAAATTCTATAATCAGGAACTTCAACCTTCGAACTTCTCCCTTCTTTGTATATTGTTCTTCGCTTTGATCACCTTTGTTCTAATATCATGTAGAACTTCCCATTGTAGATCAATAGATTATCTAATATACTAAAGCAAAATACAATATCTACTTCTAAAACAAACTTGCGGAAGCTTAATCGATTTTGAGCAAGATCAAATAGAACACATATAACTAAGAATGAGAAAGAAATCACACATGAACACAGAAGAATACTCTTGGGAAAGACTTAGCTAAAAACCTCGATCTTTGTATTATCATACAAGTGGAAATATGTCTAGATTACACAAAGCTTTAGCTCAAAAGCTATCCAGCTCTCAGTATGATCCCTCTGCTGCTCATAGACATAATAGACAACACATATGCCTTCCTTCAATCCTTCAAGCCTCCTATTTCCTTGCACAGTTTCTCTTGGGTCCTCCAGCTGCAACCTGTGTGATTCTCACCTCACACACAACAATGACCTCCAAAATAACTGCGCAATCCTGAAGGAGATAACTCCTTCTGCATGGATGAGTTTCCTTTATAGGAAAATTCCTCCAACTGATAGTACAATGTTACTATCTTTAATCTCATTGGTCTCTGTTTGAACTGACATGCATGAGTTATTTATGAGAGAATATTCATTTATCTGGAGAACACTAGTTGCATGCATGCATGCATTGACTAACTGAACTCACAATCAGTTCCACAAACTATTGGAACTAATCTAACTAGACTTAACTCAGTTAACTGAGCTAACTAATTACAACTAAAAGTACAACTCATCTTGATCTCCTTAATTAAAGGATAACTTCCTCAATCAAAGGGATAATTGTTGCATGTCTTCACATAGACTTCATGTTTGATTTTCTCCAACTAATTAACTCAAGATGAATTAATTAATTATTTTACAAACAACTACTAAGATCAAATTCGAATTTTAATTCTCAATTTTAGTTCAAGGACTAACTAAAATTGGAATGTATCTCGAAAAGCTATTTATAGAAATGTTATTTTTAACATTTCTATTTTATCATTCCTTGTTGCTATATCCAACACTAGTATCTGAGGTGCTATTTATAGCATTTCTTGTTGCCATTTTCAACATTGGCATGCATTTGAAAGGCTCTTCAAGAAGAAGTACTTGCCTTAGAGGTACTATGATGATAAATATAAGGAGTTTTATGAGTTGTAGATGGGTTCTATGATAGATGATGAGTATACTAGCTGGTTTTTGGAGTTGTTGAGACATGTGCCTTACCTCAAGGAGGAAAGGGCCAAGGTTCAAAGATTCATGAGTGGACTGCTAGTTGCATATAGAGATCGGATTGAGTTCGATGAGCCTAGAGCATTGGAGGAGGCCATCTGAAAGTTGAAGCATTGTTATGAGCAATCGAAGCACAAGGTTGAGCCTAAGCATGACATGAAAAGAAATGAGAAAGCTAAAGGAAATTTTCCATGAAAGAGAGGAAGACATCAAGATGCAAGTGATAAAGAAAATGTAGTTCCTTACAAGAGATTCAATACAACTGAGAAGGGGCATGGAGAGAAGCAGGCTAAAGGCGGTGGTAGGGAACCACTACAGTGTTAGATATGTGGTAAGGATCATCGTAAGAGGGATTGTCTGCAATATCAGAGTGGTGGTAGACCCCAAATATTCAGTGCTTAGGAGGCGCATACAATTGGTGATGTTGATCATAGCATTCCTTAGATCTATGTAGATGTGAACAATAGGTAGGTGGATCATTAGGCGTCGATCATTGAGATGGATGGTAAGCTTTGTGATCAAGTTGTTTCTATTATGATTGATCCTAGATCTAACTATAGTTATATTAATCTTGACCTTGTGGATATGTTCTTTAATGAGGCTCTGTTTAGATTGTGAAAGTCTACACACAATCTTATTTCTCCATTCTTCTTTCCAATTGGGACTAAATTTGCCACCCATTCCAAATATATCAGTGGTACTATGATTTTGGCTTGAATAAGTTTCTTGATTTCTCTTTCAATAGATGGAAGTAGGAGAGGGTTAATTTGCCTCAACTTTTTCTTACATGGTTTTATTCCACTTTTGAGGGGAATCTTGTGTTGAATAATGTTAGTATCAAAGATTTTCAAATCATCATATGACCAAGAAAAAACATATTTGTAATATTTGAAAATATTTAAATACCTTTGTTTGTATAGTGGAGGGATCACTTTTGACAGTTTGATTAGTTGAGGTTCCTCCTCTGTCCCAATGTTGCAATCTTCTACATGTTCATCAATCACTTGTTCTATTGGATTTGAAGCTACATCATTTGTGTTGAATAACCTTTCTAGAGGAACCAAGCCCTTGGGGATAGTCTTTCCATTCAGTTTCCAGACTTTGAGTCCTGTTATGGTCTCCTCCCAAGTAGTTGTCTTCTCTTCAATCCTGATCTCCTCTTGTTGATCAATAACAGATTGGAAAATTCTCCAATGACCTCTATGAAGTGTTTAATCTCTTCATCATGTTTGAACACATGCTAGTGCTTTATGCTATTAGGCACAGAAGGCCAGTATCTAACTTCCACTTCATATCTAAGGAGTGGGTTCTAAGGAGGCTTGAAATTTATAGCAACTATAACAAGTGAATCTGCCATTCTATTCCCTTCTCTAGACAAGAATCAAACATTAAATTCCAAGAAGAAATTGTCAATTAAGTTCCATACTTCGCTTTTGTATGTCCTTAGTCTGGGATGTTTAGTCTGACACTAATTTCATATTTTCTTCACTACTAACTTAGAGTCCCCATATACTGACAAACATGCTATATTCATATTCCTTGTTGTTTGTAAGTTGTTATCACTCAGATTTTCCTTAGAAGTTATTGAAAAGGAGGAAAGGATCTGAGGTAACCAAAAACCAACTTTTAGACTTAGGTTATAGCCCACCTAAGTCCAAAGAAGGCTCTCTCTTTATGATTTAGCTATGTATGAAAGGATTTTTAAGCTAGTATTAATGTTCAATGAGTTGTTTTTCTTGAGAGTAGTGGAGTTCTGAAACAAATGGGCAAACTAGGCTTTTAGGGCATTGGGCTATGGAGTCAAATAGGGATAGTTCACTGGAATAAGTCAAATTACTGGGGTAGGATTTTAATAGGTAGGATAACAGAGTAACAACAAACTTTGGGGCTTGAATGGATGATAGTTCTGCTCAAAACTAGAGGGCAATCAAGAATCCTCAAGTTAGGATTAGAAAGAGGAAGGGAAGATAGGTCAACTAGCAGAGGGAAATTAAGAATCCTATACCAGGACCCTATTAGAGAAAAACTATAGGGATAAAGGATCAATTAAGATTTCCTTTATCAAAATAGTATAGTAGAAAACATATAATTGGTAGACTGTTGATAGCAGAGAGCAATAAAGCTAATTCTAATATACTTTGACTATTTTACCATTTATATTTAAGATGCATGAAACATTGAAACATATAGAAAACACATAAAATCATAAGGATAAAATACTTATTTGAAATTATACTGCTCGAGAATCTGATGAAATGTCCTCAACTTTCATTCCTTTTCTAGCAAAAATCTAGATTTGAGTACAAAATCTTTCTCATCTTGATAGCATAGATTTACAGAGATGTTATAGAATCCACACTCAATACTTCGAATGGAGAAGTATTTATACAAAAATTAAATCAAAAATATCTCATAACTACATGAGATTTATTCTAGGGAATATAAAATATATTTTACAAAAATATAGAGACAGATGTAAAACCGATTGATTCTGTCCCTTCATTCATGGAAGAGCTGGAGGTTGAAACTCAAATTTTCCTCTTGTTGTTGCTTTAGTAATTGTGTGTTGGATCCTTGCTTACTTTTCCCTACTAATACTCTTTACCTGTTTACCAGACTTTACCTCAGTAAATATTTTCTATTTATCTCAGAGTTACCATAGTAAATTATAGCATATCAAGCATATTGGTCCACCAGTCCTCATTTGGTATCTTCAACTTGATTAATTTCTTGTACACTTCGTCAGCTTCAGTGTATTTTGAAAAATTAGGCTGGATTGTGAACAGGGGCTTAACTTCATGCTCAATATAGAAAAGATTTTCCAAACCATCATATAACACTTTTTCTGTAGGTAGTGCTTTCACTGTGGAAGAGCTAGCTTGACTTCTGGCTTGTTTGTGCATTTTATCAATGTAGTCATCATGAGTAATTAGTTTGTCATTTATGACTAGTGGGATTGGAAGTCCTTTATCCCTTAGAATGTCAAATTTTACCATAAAGTCTTTTATGTCCTCTTGAATACTTTGGTATCTTCTTTCCAGGTTAAGCATTAAGTTATTTTTAGTGAGAACTTTCTTAATTTCAAGGATAGTACCAGTTTGATCATTGATATCCCATTGTTCAAGCTGTTGCCTGTTTTGGCTATTTAAGAAGTTGATTAATTGGGTTGCATGTTCATGTTTCTCCCCCAATTCTTCCCTGGTATTCTGTACAACCTCTATAACTAGTTTAACTAACTTAGTCTGTTAAAAAATGATCTAAATGGAAGACCAAATATCATTGATGGAATCAATGATATTGGTCCATAAAATCTCTCTAATGTCTCTTAAAGGCTTTTCCAATGTTAAGTCCTTCTCTAATGTCTTTATTTTTTCAGTCATCCTTCTATTCTTTCTCTCTTCTTTAGTGTAATTGATCTGTGATATCTCACACTTGTTTTCCAAGCTAGTAACCATTTCTTTCAGTTTCTTTATTTCAGTTGCTTGGATTTTCATTTCCTCCATGGATTTTATTAAATCCTTTGTTTGCTTTGTTGAAGTTGTTGCTGCTTCTGATGTACTTGCTGTTGTTGTTACTGGCAGAGCTGTTGCTGGAGGAATGTTGGGTGCCAAAGATGCTGCAATAGTAGATGGCACTGTTGTAGAAATTATGGGTATTACAGTCTGAGGCATGGTGGTCGACTCACCCTGTTTGGACTTCTCATTCAACTTAAGGATCAAGTCCATAAGTTCTTCCTCATTTTTTTCTCAATTACTTCTGCAGTTTGTGGATGTATGAGGGGAGGGAGTTTGAGTTGTTTCCTGAGTGCAGCAATGTCATCATTCTTTTTCTTTATTAAACTTTCAGCTGCTTTAACATCTTTGGGATCATGTCCCAACTCAATCACCAGATCTTCTAGTGATTTTATCCTTGTGTCCTTAGCCTGAGAAGAGGCTTTTTCCAACTGTAACTGTGCTGTAGTATTACTCAAAAAATTTTGCAACTGATGTGCAATGATGGCTTTACTAGTCAATGTGGAATAGACCATTTCACCCGTTTTCTTATGGAGCTCAATTTGATCAATTGGGTGGATGTCTCTAGCAAGAACTTCAAAATCTATTTTTAAATAATCAGCCATAGACTTTGGCTGTTGTACTATTGGCTTCAAAAAGCTCATCTACATCTTTCCATCTTTGATGTCAAAGGCTGACATCAACCTTGTCTGATTTGTAGGAGCCATTTTCAGATATTTGGCATAGGTTTGAGCTTTGAGCTGCTCATTCCTAGCCTTAATCTCTTTGTAATTTTCTTTCAAATCCTGACTTTGCTCTAAAACTATCCTTAGTGATGACACTTCTACTCTTGGCTGCTTGTTTAGTGCCTGTGTTTGAGATGTAGATGGTGTCTCCCCTACTAGTTTTGTCCACACTATGTCACTTTTTGTCTCTTCATATTCCTACTCAGAAAAAGGATTCAATGTCTATCTCTTTACATATACCAAGTCCAATGGAACTGTACAAGGACTAGTCTCACTCCTACTTCTTTTTTGATTTCGTTCCTCATTAAGAGGGGTCTGCAATACTGGAGGGTTGCCCATGTTTGTATCAATCTGGGTCAACTCCTTAGAAATGCTCTGTGATGCTGAATATTTTCTCTGTCTTGAGGTATCTGGTTGTTCTGATGTCTGTGCACTATGCTCCTGTGTTAGTCTCTGTGAAGATTCTCTAGGTACCTGTACAAAGGAATCCAGATCAAGTTGTCTTTCCAAATCTTTAATAAAATTTTATACTTCAACTTGTGTACTATCTTGTTCTATAAGTGTTCCTTCCACCCATTTATTTTGATTTGCATATTGTTCTATCTCTAGAATATTATGATGGATGTAGGGGGATAGTTTATGCTTTTTCCTTCGGTCACAGATGAAGTTATGAGGATCATAAGGCCAAATGAAACTCTTTTTTAATCTCATTTTCTCAAGGATTTCCTTTGCCTCTTTCCCTGCTCTTCTATCATTGTAAATAAATGGGCCTAGGTGATCCTTTATCCTTAACTGAGCTTTCTTCTTAGCTTTCATAAAGTGGATTTCATCAGAATTTATCATTTTCCTTTAGTAAAAAAGGAAAATAATGTCATGGGGACGTATTTAGGCAGTTTAAAAGGAGGCAGCTCACACCCATAAATCTTGGTCTCGGTATGGTTCTGGTACAATTACCAGTACCCAACCTTGTATTTCTTGGATAACTGAAGAATTCTATTAATATCATCACTGATTCTAGGAGGGGGACTTCCTATCAATATGATAGTTATTGGATGCACAAATTGATCAATAAATTGTGTATAAGGATGAGGAGAAGAATGAGAATAATGAAAAATGGAAGTCCAGAAGATGACTGACCTAGGGTTCCCTCTAGTCTCAAGATTTTGTATAGAGAAAGGGAATTTATCAGCTTGGTAGTAAAGGAAAAGATGATACAAGACTGAAGAATATTTGAATACCCTCTCATTCTCTAATCTCATGAACTAGTCATGTATCTTATCAGCAATGAATGCAACATAGTCATATTTTCATGCAGGAGGTTGGACAGGGGTAAAAATAGTCATGTAGGCAAAGGTCATTTCGTCTAGATACTCACTAGTGGTAAAACCCATAATGCAAGCAAACATGTTGACAATATCCCTGCCTAGACTAGTAAAGGCACATGCCATGTAGAGAGGGGGGTCTTTTGGTTTGTATTATTCTTTAATGAAAGTATGACTGACTTGGTTGATTTCAGAACTAGACAACCTTGAATATTTATCAATTAAATCAGCAATTGAAAGGGGAGTGAGGTTTTGGCCAGGCTATAATTGCAACATTTCGTTTATAGACTCAGCTGTAATGGTGAAAAGAACTTCCTGGTTAGGGAACATTACAGCTCTCAGATTGGGGTTTTAGTTTGCGTGGCATTGGTGGACAATATTTGGGAAGATATGGATAGTGGGGAACTAATATTTAGGGAGGTTGGACTCCCAAAGACCTATTTTATCAACATTGTTTAGATAATTGTCCCGATACTTGTAGTATAGCTTCAAGGGGGTTTCATCAAAAGTAAGGTCCTTAATTTGAAAATATTTATCGGCCAAGGGAAGGTAGTCCAAATCCCTATGGGGAGTAGTGATTGGTGCAACATTTAGGGCGATAGGAGCTTCCATCCTTGGTTCTTGTGGATTCAAGGAAGGAAGTTGGGGTTTTCAAGAATTTCAGATAAAATAGGTGCTTGGGGAAGTCTTGGGACTAAGAAAACAACTTAATTGTACTGAATTATTTGTGTTTAGAGTGATTTAGTTGAAGTTTAGTACAAAAATAGGGTTTGTAAGAAGGAAATGTAGTAAATACCTGTTTATGGTTGATTGTCGGGACAAATGGCTATGATGAAGGCTTTGTAGGGTGTGCACAATAGTCTGCAGTGGCCTAGAGTTCAACACTAATGGCGATTAATAGTTGGGAGTCAGTTGCTAGTCTGGATGTACTCTGTGCATGCAAGGAAGCAAAACTTTATTTTCTCAGAAAAAAGGGAAAACAATGAGTATTTTTGTTTTTATGCCCAAAGTATATGACTTTTTGGAATTTGGCAGGTGAATGGGAAAACAATAGTTGGTTTGGTTAACTGATGGGACACTTTGTCATTTAGTGGAGGTGATAAGCAGGATTCATCGTACCGCTCTTGGGAGGTTGGTGGTTTTGGAAAAGGGTCGCGCGATGCCACAAATGGGGTGACACGTAGCATTGGCGAAAAGTCAAAACAACTTTCATCGTGTGATTAATGTTCGACCAAAAGGCCCGTGCGATATGAGCGAGAGTCGTGGGATGAGAGAGGGCAGATCGAATGGTGGTTGGTGGTGGAAAATGTTAGGGAGTTAATGGAGGGGGCCCACCGCATAATTAAAATAATTAAAATGACTTAATTATATCAGGGATGATGGTATTAGCGGAGAGGTTATTTAATTAGTCCAGATGACTAATTAATCCATTTTTTTTTAATGTGCCGGGGGTTTGGTTCTTAATTAAACACGATTCGATTAACTGATCCAATTTAATTAACTTTATTTATGGTTTATTTTTCAAACCATCAGGAGGGGATATTTATTTATTTTGGGATTATTAGTAATAACAGGGGAAAGGGTAATTTTTTTGGGAGTTAAATAAATAATAAGAATTAAGAGTTAATATGACCATGGAAAAATAAAATGCGCTAAGTAAATATTTCTGAAAATACATTCATCATCCAACATTATGACTTAGGCTAAAATGTGTTTTGGAGGGTTTTCATAAAGAACCATTTATTTTTCCTAAGTTAAAGAGTGATTTTACCTTAGGAAAAGGATTTGAAGGAAATGAATGAATTATCAAGGGGGTGAATTTTGATGAAGGGGTTTTAGCACTTAGGCCTTATAAGTTATTGGGCTGAGGGTCCGGTCCCTCCAGAAGTTAGAGAAATGCTATGAGCCCCTTTAACTTTCAGGTGGTTGGTGCCTTTAGTACTTATGGGAAATTTGTAAAATTTAGGGAAAATATGAGTGAGGAAGTTAATTAGTTTGACTTTTGCCCATGATGTAAATGTTTTGATTGTCATCCATATCTTTAAGTGCCTTTGATGATGAAAGTATATGACTTGATATTTGGATAATCATTCATCATGCATAATTCTGCAACCAATCATCTACTTATCCTACCATTTTTTCTTCTTTATTAGGGTGCACTTAAACTGGCAAACCCTTATCAAAACCCTTTCTTTTCTTTTACAATGGTATTCTAACTAAGTCTGTCCTTATTACATCCAAGGGCTCAGATTAAACTGTTGAGTTCCTTTTATTCACTCTTCCTATCTACTTATTTGCCAAGATTAAACAGTTTGGTCAGATTTTATTCTTTACCTCTAAGCATGAAATTGAAAACATGGAATAACGAATATTAAACTGTTTGGTTACCATGGATTGTGGCATAAGTAACAAGTTGCACACAATTATTTATACAAAAAGTGAAATAGTAGTGGCATTTGGGCTTGCACACTTTCATGGTCTTTTTATTTTTCTTTGGGGTTCATTCTCTTTCATTTTTTGACCTTTTCCCTTCTTTTTGCCCTTTGATTTTTCTTTTAAGGCATACCCTCTTTACATTTTTGATTTGTTTTGATTTTTCACAAATATGGACAACATTTACAAGGAGCAAATGTATGTACATATTTCAGAGCTAAACCAAGTCAATCATGATATATGACACCTATTGGTATAGGAACATAACAGTGGCTCCACTTGGGGATGGATTTTCCTGATGGAAAGTCAAGAACTATAGATCAATGGCCTTTGAAAGACTTTGATTGTGCTCTGCAAATCTCCTTTTCCCTACTGCTTTATTGGTATATATGACAGTAATATTTCTGAAGCTTAGGGCCTTCTCTTCGGGCTTCAACTTCAAAACTTTTACCATCCAATCAACACTGAACATTATGAATGATATAGTATGTACAATTGAGTTGGTAAAATTAATAAATTGGGTCAATGTAGTGCTTTAACATCCGACTATTAACTAGTCCTCCTTCGATCTCTGCACCATCCAATTCTTTAAGAAAATATGAATTATTTTCTTTGAAGGCATATATAATGTATGGTCCTTTCCATAGGAAGTCAAACTTCCTATGTTTCCCTTTGTCCTCTCTTCTTGAATCCCACTTTAACACTTTGTCTCCCAAATAGAAGTCTTCTGCTTTGGTCCTTTTGTGAAAAATCTTCTTAAGTTTTTCTTACAGTACTTGGGCTCTGTTGTATACTTCCTCCCTAGTTTGTTGTAAATGGATAGTCTGGTTAATTTTCCTCTATATATCATTTGGTTCCACTTGGGCTTCTTGAAGTAATTTCATGACTGGAACTCCTAAAGATGAGGGGAAAACTGCCTCCATTCTATACACTAGCTCATAGGGACTGGTTCCAATTTATTTCTTAGTTGTAAGCCTATTTTCCCACAAAGCATTGGTTAATTTCTTGTTCCAAGTTTTATTATTGTCTTCCAATAATTTTTTGATAATATTCATTAGACTTTTATTGGAGGAATCTGCAAGTCCATTCCCTTGAAGATAGTAAGCTATGGAATGACCAGGTGTTATATGATACTTGTGACAGAAATCAATCATTTTCTTTGACTTGAAGGCTGCAACATTATCTGTGATAATTTTTTTAGGACAACCAAACCTAGAGAGAATATTAGCCTCTAGAAAACATATTATTACAGTATCAGTGTCCTGCCTAGAGGGAATAACTTCTATCCATTTGGTAAAGTAATCAGTTGCAGTGAGTATCCATTTATGCTGAGCAGAAGAGGGTGGATGGATTTCTCCAATGAAGTCAAGACCCCATTGTTGAAAATGTTTTTCTGTGGAAATAGGTTTCAAAGGCAAGGGTAAGAGTTTTCTTTTTCCTTCAAAGATCTGACACTTGTGGCAGGAAGTTACAATTTTTTTAACATCTGAAAACAAGGTTGACCAGTAAAATCCAGCTCTTAGAATTTTGTCAGCAGTTGACTTCCAGTAGAGATGCCCACCACAATCCCCTGCATGAAATTCTTGGAGTACTTTTTTAGATTCTTCCTTTAATAAACAGTTTAAAAAAATTCCTTTATGATTTTTCCAAAATAAAGTATTATCCATAATGCAAAATTTCGAAGATTTCGTTTTCAAAAACCTACTTTTAGTTCTGGATCACTCTGGAGGAGCCTGCAGGTTTTGTACAACATATATAATATTAGCATATTAGGGGGAATCTAGAAAAGGTTGGTTGATTTGTGGAGTCACCATCTCCTGTTCGTTATCCAGTTCTACAATAAGATTTATGTCTAGGGATTAGCAATTTGTTTCTGCCATAAGTTTGGCCAACCCCTGACCTTTAATTAACTTGGTAGGTTTTATCTCTATATCATATTCTAAAATGGTAGTTATCCATTTTCCCCTCTTGCCATCAACTCCATCCTCTGTCAGGATATCTTTGACTACATTATTGGGAACATAAGCTACTACATGAGAATACAAAATATACACTCTGAAATATTTAATAGCTTTTACCAAAGAAAAATCTTGTTTCTCCATTATTTTATACTTTAATGAGGCATCTCTAAGAGCTTTACTAAAAAAGGCTATTGGTTTTTCACATCCTTGATCATCCTTTTGTAGTAAAACTGCAGCTATGGTGTGTTTTGATGCAAAGGAAAAAATAATGAAGTCTTTGTCAAATTTTGGGTTTGTGAGGGCTGGTGTTTGAGTTAAGGCTAATTTTATTTCTTTGATGATTGTTTAGCCTCTACTATCCACTTAATAGTCAAATATCTTTTCAACATGTTATTCAATAATCTACTTAGTTCAGCTAAATTAGAGATGAATCTTCTTAAAAAAATTATTTTTCCTAAAAATGCCTGAAGTTCTTTAATGTTTCTTGGGTGACGTATTTGCAAAATAGTTTCAATCCTAGTTGGGTCAATCTAGATTCCATATTTAGAGATAATGTGGCCTAACAATTTTCCTTCTTCCAAACCAAATAAAGATTTCTTTGGGTTCAGAGAGATGCCAAATTTTCTGCATTTAAGAAAAACTTGCCTGAGATGATCCAGGTGTTGTTGATCTAACTTAGAAAAACTATTATATCATCAACGTATATAACCAGGAAATCATGGATTTGCTTTGCAAAGGCAATATCCATTGCCCTTTGAAAGGTGGCCCCTGCATTTTTCAACCCAAAGGGCATTTTGACATACATGAAGGTGCCCCATGGTGTTGTAAATGTAGTTTTTGCTTGATCATCAGGATGGACTAAAATCTGGTTGTAACCTGAGAATTCATCTAAAAGTAAAATCCTTGTAGAGCCCACTACCCTTTGCAGTATGTGATCCATTTTAGGTAAGAGATGGTTTTCTTTGAGTGAGACTTTATTCAAAATTCTAAGGTCAACACACAATCTGATTTCTCCTGTTTTTTTTTCTTGTAGGGACAAGATTAGACACCCAATCTGAAAACCTAACGGGGGCAATGATTCCTGCTTCATACATTCATTTGATCTCTTTTTCAATGGAAGGTAATAAAATAAGATTAATTCTTCTTAGCTTTTGCCTAAAAGGTTTCTAATCTTCTTTCAAAGGGATAGCGTGTTGTATAATACTGGAATCATAGGATTTTAAGTCTTCGTAACTCCAGGAAAAAACATCCTGGAATTCTTTCATTAGCTCAATATACTTCAGTTTTTCCTCAAGGGGTAATGATTTGGACAATTTTATCAGTTTAGGATTCTCTTGAATTCCTATGTTGCATTCTTCAATGTCTACTTTCAAGGGCTCCATCTTAGGCTTTTTAGAAATATCATTAGAGTCAAATAAATTCTTCAAAGGAGTTAATGCCTTGGGTAATTGGTTATCTTTGAGATTTATGACTTTAGTTTCATCATCAATTATTTCATCAATATCCATTTGCTTTAAGTCCTGAATATCTGTTTTCATGAATTTAGTAGGGTGAAGCATGTTTATTGAGTTTTCTTCCAATTTGTTAATGTCTAACTCATTAGTGTGATCAAAATCTGAAACTATGTCTACATCTATATTAGTGCTAGCAAATTCTTCATCTAATGTCAGAAAGTGATTAATTTGCTTATCGTTTTCAAAAACTTTCCAGTTCTTAAGATTATCAGGTATAGCTAGCCTATGCCTAACCTCAACAGTATACTAGTGATTGGGCTGAAAAGGCAATTTGCAGGTGCTGGCAAACATAGCTAGGCTATGAGCTTACATGTTATGTTTTCTAGGAATAGTTGCAAGCTTGGTTTCTAAAAAAGTGTTAATTATTTCTACAACTGTACCTCTGTAAAGTCCTAATATAAGGTCTCTGGTTATGTAAACTCCATTAATCTGTTTAACTATGAGTTCAGAATCCCCCATGATTGATACCCGTATAGCTCCTAATCCTTTGACTAGCTTGAGGCCTAGCAGGAGCGCTTCATATTCTGCCATATTGTTTGTCCATTTGAAATTTAACCTATAAGTGTGTCTTTCTGCATGATCGTTTTCTAAGTTATAGATCCATATCCATGCACCTGCACCTAGTTTGTTTACTAAACCATCAAACTCTAAATGCCATAAGATCTCATGTTCATAATTTGTATAAGGAGTAATGGGATATTTCTTAGCTAAGGCATCTGGATTTTCCTTTTCATCTGATATCTCTTGAATTCGGACAATTGACTTTTCTTTTACAATTTCTTTTGGTTCTGCTACTCTACCATTTGGAATATCATCTAAATCAGTTTCTGCATTATAGAGAATAAAGGAATCCATATCAGAATGCATTGAGTAAATGGGAAATTTTTGAGGCTTTTCCTGACTACTCACTACATACTTCATTAAAGTTTCTCTATATAGCTTCTTTGGTTGTCCAAAAACAGATATGGTAGCGTATGACATGTCTAATTGTAGAGACCCCTAGAGTTTGGCACCCCAGGATCTGGACAACAACATGCCATACATGGGTGGAATGTCTACTAACACTATGTCCATGAGTATAGTTTTGGCAGGGTATTGGACCAATGAAAGACATAAATCCTTTATAAGTCCTAAACACCTCACTTGACTGGAATCATAGGAAAATAAATGTTTATAGGGTCTAGTGATGTCTAAGTTAAGTTTCTCCATAACAGACTTGGGCATGAGATTGTGCGAAGCACCAGAGTCGAACATGGAATTGTGCAAAATCTTATCATGGATATTGAGACTGACATAGTGGTGAGCTCTAGTATTGCAACAATAATGTTGCAACTCCTGGGGCTTCCTACTTTAATTTTAGCAATCGGTAGTTTGTAACATACTTGGAAGCGACGGTGCTATATGCACAAGTACTAGCTCTTACTGTAGGTTGTCACTTGGTCAGTTGGTGCAAGATCACTAGAATCCCAAGCCAACTTCTATCAGTTTCCAAAATAATATTTTAACTATGATGAAAGAAAGCTAACTCTACAAAGACTATTCTACTTGTAGAAAGAGAAAGAATACTGAAGTGTAAAGTAAACCCTAGCAAACCTTAATTTTTCCAATTAACTCTACTTTTATAGAAAAAGAGATGAAAACTGATGAAATGAGTGCCATTTACTACTAAAAAGGTAAATTACATCTATTTAAGCTACTCCTAGAAGAAAATGAGAAAATAACATCTTTTTGCAGTTTTATGCGTTTTATGTGAAATTGTTATGCATGCGATTTTGTCTGTTTGTGACTGTGGCAGAGGTTTGGTGGTTATGGAGGGCGGATTTGGTTTTTTCAGAGGTTTAAGAAGGTGTGTAGGGGTCCTAAGAAGCCTCTGGTAACCTTTTGAAGGCTTCCCCTACAATCAGACTTTGAAAAATCACTCACAAGAAATTCTATAGGAGGCTATAGGGGATCTATAGGAGGATCTACAGGAGGATGCCAAGAGCTATTTTTAGAGATTTTAAGAGTGCAAAAATGGTGGGAAAGGGTATTTGAATACTAGAGGGATGTGTTGAGGTGTCTGGGGCTTAAAAAGGAGGATCAAGAAAGAAAATTATAGTTGGATTTGTTAAAATGACGAGAGGAAAGCTTATGGAAAAAGTGCAGAAATTAGGGAAAATTTGTGAAGGACTATGAATGACTTGTGAAACCTACGAGAAATGAGATGACACTGGCTAATTTATTGATGTATTGTAGTTGAGGTGTGTTGTAAGAGATCTACACCTCTAACTACCGAAATTGAGCAAGAAAAGGACTAGCTGCACCAAGAAAATAGAACCATATCTCTTGTTAACCTAATTTCTAACCTAGAAACATGTGCTGAATAGTAACCTATGAATAAAAAAGCTTGAAAAGAGATTTATTACAAAAATAGGAAACAATCTTGGAAAAATGAATTTGAAGCAACCCTTTAACTTTTCAAATCAAATCATCACACTAGAAATTGCATGGAAGAAGCAAAACTATGTTTTTGGTGGCAGCAATGGTGCCTTGACCTGAAATCATGGTCCTAGGAAAGGAGAAAGGAGATCAGAGCCTGTTTTTGGCCCTTTTGAATCTTAGCCTATCACTGTAGTAACCTACTTAAGTTATTGAAACAAAAAGCAGTTATGCAAACCATTAAAATCAACCTATTCTAAAAAAGGTAAAATGAATCTATGTAATAGAAATTAACTCATGAACTGAAGAAAAAACATATAAGTACAAATAAAGAGGTGCTGGGTAGCTTGGGTTGGGCCCTAACCCAAGAGATTCAGCCCTCTGAAAGAAATCAGTGCTGGCTCAGAAAATATGTCATCTCCATTATCAAAATAAATGTCACATTACATAAACTGTTCATAAAAATAAGCTCGAAAATGAGCTGAACAAGAGTTGCACAAAAGTGCGGAAATTATACTAATAACTAGCTAAACTATTGAGGCTCTAAGCCCCCCTATTTATACAAATGGAGTCCCCCAACAACCCTCCTAAAATTAAGGGGCTCGGCTTCCCAGAACTAGAGATAGACAATAGTTCTTCTTGACTTGCTCGACTGCCCCTTGGATGCATTGATGTGGCTGTTTGTGCTCCAAGTTTTTGATGGAGGATTCGAGGTAGAGAGTAATAAATGAGGGGGACACCCTCCTACAAATCCTCTCCCTTGTTTTCCTCGAATATTGGCTGTCAAATGCTCATTAATCCTTTGACTTTGTCCCAAAATTGACCAAAAATATGCAGAAAGCACACATTAGACTTCATGGCATAATGACTAACCCAATTCACTCTATTAGCATAAAAATAACAAAAAATATGCAATAAAACAATGAGAATGGTGGAGGAAGCTGAGTTAGGAGGCCAAATGAGCCCATATAATTACCCATTTCTAGGGCTCATCATCACCCCCTACTGAATGGGTTGCTCATCCTCTGAGCAACTAGTCTATCTCTTCATCCTTTATGGCTTTGATGGATTCCCTGACATCCCATGCTTATGATGTGATATCCTCCTCTTTATCAAGGAATATTTCCTTTCTATCCACCTCTTCCCACTGTTTTTGTTCTTCTTCTTCTTTTACACCTTCCAGTAGTCCTAACAACAGTGGAGGACTGAATTTGAGGCCAATCCATTTGGCCTTCAAACTTTGCATAGAGTGCTTATATAGTGGCACTCTCCTCAATGCTTCTCTCATCCTATTTGGGGAGTGATACTCCCTGATCTGTAGGCTGTGTGGAAATGTGTTCCACCTTCTCATGTAGGCATGAATGCAGTCATCTCCAAACAATCTCTCCATGTCCTCAAAATGTGTAATAGCTTGGGCCTGCTCATTGATATATTGAGGGACACTTTGAGGATTATCTGCAAGGTGTTGGTGGGCACTGATGAGAGCCATGGGGTCTACTGGCTCAGCTCGGATCATTAAGGGTTCATTTAGCTCTTTTTCCATCAACTTCTTGATTTCTGTTGCCCTTTTCTCCTCATGGCTCATCCAAGATGCCATGGCCATCAACTGTAAATCTCATAACACAACATTGGGGTCCCATAGGTTCATATCAGTAAGGGTCATGTTATGTAAATAAAACTCTACCAACTTCACCTTGTCCTCTGTTGAACTGTGGTCACATAGATCCATGAATTGTCCATAATCCTAAAAAGGTGTGGTGCCTCTCTGGGCCAGAGTCTTGATCTAGAGCTGAAGCCACTGATCTTTGAGGTATACTCCATATGATTTGGTTGGCTGCCTGCACTAAAGTGCTTCCATAACTTAGCTGTCCATGCATGCTAACTGGGTTTCCCTGTCTTGTAGCTGTTTTCTCAATATTTCACTCTCTACCTGGGTTTCCTTTCCTGCAGCTATTTTCTCAACACTTCAGTTTCTACCAGGGTTTCCCTTTCTTGCAGTTGTTTTCTTAACATTTCAGTTTCTATTGGGGTTTCCCTTTCTTGCAACTATTTTCTTAACATTTCATTCTTTGCTTCCAAGTGAGATATTTTGATTGCTTTTGCATGTTTTTATAGTGGTCATCTCTCTGTCCATCTCTCTAAGCTTTCTCTCCATGTGGCCAATGTCTTCCACCCCTTTGGACTTTGCAATTTGCATCCATCTATGGCTCCTTACACTTTATTTTTCTAGCTCAAAGAAAAGAGGGTCTGCACACTTCTATGGGATGATTTTCCCTCCTTCTAGAAGGTTCTAATAAGAGCCTAAACTAGGCCGTGGGTCAGGTTCTGGTATCCTTGCTGTTTCATCCCTCCCCTTGATCTGCTCTTCTGCCCTTTTTCCAAGTTTCTCAGTCTCTTGTAGCTTTGTCAAGGTCTCCTATAGAGTGGTCTGTGCCTCCTGTAAGACAATTCTGGAGTCCTGTAGTTGTATCCTTTCCCTCCAAGTGGAAGATCTAGGGCTTCCTCTTTCATAGGTGATGGGAGTTCTGGATGGAGATTCCTCCTTTTTGGCAGTAGGAGAATCTTCAATGGTGATAGGCTCTTTTGAGGGTGGCTGTGGCTTTACCATCTTTACCCTGGTGATTTTTCGAGCCTTGAAGTACATGGATGGTTGCCTTTTCCTTTTTTCCTTGGGCTTGACTGGAGTGCTGAGTGTAGCAAGAACAACTGCTGCCTCCCTTGCTAGTGTCTTAGGAGACACTTTTGCCTGTTGTGCCTTTGTTTATTCATCTGTTTTCCTTCCTGTCTTTGCTGGTTTTGTTTATTCTATCTCTGATTTGGTTTGCTCTTTTTTTTTCTTAGTTTCTGCCTTCTCTATGGTAACCTTTTTCTAGACTGTCTTAGGCTTTTTCCTTTTTGTTCTAGGCTTCTTCTTTTTCTCTGCTGGGGTCTTATCCTTCTCTATTTGGATTTCCTCCTTCTTTTCTATTTTAGACTTATCTCCCTTGGGGTCATGTCTCTCCTTCTTTGTTTGGATTTCCTCTTTCTCTGTTTTAGACTCTTTTCTTTCCAGTTGGGTGTTCCTATCCTCTTCTTGGGTTTCCTTCTCAGCTTCCCCTTTTTATTCTTCCTCCTCACTCTCAGATGGACTGAAGTCATAAGTGAGGGCCTTTATATCATCCTCCTTGGTCATATTTCTGAAAATCTCCCAGGTTATGGGGATTGTGAAAGTGTAGAGGGAATATTCCACCAACAATTTAATTAGCCCATGGTGAGTCAACTGATCTAGACCTCCTGCCTTCAATTTTATGTTGGATTTTATTAAGGGTTGGAGGAGAAAATAGGGAATACTAAGTTTTTGGGGTACAGGAAGGTCCATGCCATACCTTAATTCATGCAAAAGTCTGAAATGGTACCCATAAACTATGTTGTACCTTCCTTCACAAGAGATGTACTTGATAATTTGATAGTTGACCTCATCCCAGGGTTAAGGTATGCTTGTTCTCATGATGCCATTTTTGTTCTCCATAGGATGCTCATTAGGCTGCAAAAAGGTTTTCTTGGCAACTTGACCTAGTGGTTTTTCTTCCTTGCTTCAGGGTAGTCCAAGCGGGAGACTGGTAATCTTGCTGATGAATTCTGGGGTGATTTCTATAGTGAGACCCCTGAAACTGACAGTGGCATGAGTTTTTGAGTGAGGTGTCAAAAACAAGGCAAATTCCTCTGTTACTTCTTCATCATACCCATGAAGCTTTTCAAAGAGGGTATCCAATTTGCTCTAGTAAAAAGCACTACCACCTCTGGGTGTTCATGTAGCTTTGTTGAGTTCAAAGGTTCCTTTCTCATAAATCCCCCTGTCATGATGTTTAGAGTCTTCTGGAATATCGCAGGTGAAGAGGGAGACAACAAATTTCAAACCTAAAAACAAAGAAAAAAATGAGGTCTTCTTTCAAGAAAGAGGGAGAGTTTTGAATGCAATTTTCCTTCCTTCTAGGCTCATTTTTTCTAAACTTGCATTACTCCTTTGTGTATGTGAGTATGAAGGTGGTGAAGGAGACAATATCTTAGAAACAGAGAGCAGATAAAACTGTGTGTTTTTCTTAATAAGCAGACTTTTCAATGCAATTTCCTCCTTTACAAGCTTAATTTTTTTCTAAAATTGCATCACTCCTTCGTATATGAGAATACCATGGTGGAGAAAGAGACAACACTTCAGCATAGAGAGTAGATAAAAATACCTTTTTTTTTTAAAAACAAACATGCAGACTTTTGATTTCAATTCTACTTCCTTTTCGCTCAATCCTTTTCTTGAAATCACATCACCCCTTGTATATACGAATATGTAGAGTGGGTTTATCAGAGCCTACCTCTTAGAGCTTGAATTTGCCATAAAACCCCTATTTTTTCTCTACGAGATTGCTCACTAGCCCTCCTATAAAAAGGGCTCTTGTAGAATCTATTTATGTTCCTGTAAATCCCGATAATGTTCTTGTAGAATCCAATGGGCATAAGGGTTCAAAAAATGACAAAGAGAGACTTTTTCGAGGCTCTAGAGGTGGTAGGTAGCTTGTTGCAGTTGAGAGCATGACGATACAAATGAAAAAAAAGGTGGTGAGTGCGGTCGAGAGAGCATACTTAAGCTTACGGAAAAGGTTTGCGGTGATGAGATGAGGTGGCAGGAAGGGTATGTTACCCTCATTTGGACCATTGGTCCCCACTGCAGTGTCATCATGAAAATTTTATGCCACCTGCCTGCAATCATTTCCATCATTCGCATTGGAGTTCAAAATATCTGCCACTACCTGTTTTGAGATTCTTATGAGTTGACTCGACACACATGTAGAGTGAACTTCGGCTAAGCGTTGTTGAACTGGACGAGGGTGGCCAGTTAGCTAGCCATCTATCTAGTTTAATCTCAACCATCCCAATTTTTCATGCAGTTTTGGATCATACAGATGCAACAGTGGAATGGGTTTAGACACTTACCTGTAAGTCGAAATGTGCGCGCTATAGTGCTGCTACATGCCTAGACACTGGTACTATATCCATGTATTTTTACTGCCATATGCTTGTGGCTTCTTGATAGGTAGCTCAGTTGCCTTCTACAGGTGATCTTCGCTTAGGATCTATCTTCTTACATGTTTTGCATACCTGTGGCTACACCAATTATGCTTCTGGAGATTTATTTTTAAGGGGATTAGCTGCTACAGGAATCCTACAGGAGTTCCTATAGCTTCTTCTCCCTCTAGAAATTTTAGCTGAGGTTTATGCAGGGACTTGGGAGGAGTCTATTGAATATTCTGATGGTCATGGATAAGCAGTTGGTAGGCTGTAGGTAAGTGGTAGGGGTGCTATTTTTATTTATTTATTTCCTTTTTAAAAGAAAAATAGGGTTTCTGTGTTTTATTTGCAGGGAGGAAAGAAATGATTAGAAACGTGGTGGTGCAGGTATGGAATGGAGGGTTATGATGACAGATGGTTGTAGGATGTCACACAGGACTTCTATGAAAGTTTCCAGTTCTTCAATCGTTTCTTTGACTTGACTTCGAGCTATTTATGATTTCTACAAGAGCCTCCTGTAGAACACACGGTGCCTTTTGTAGGATGCACAAATTTCAGAAAAAACAATACCAGGGGATGGAAAAAGATAGAAACGATGGAGGAGGGTCTAGAAGAGATGTAATAGGCTTGTGGCATGTCCCATTTCCTTATGTGGTGCTCCTGCAACCTGCAATGCACTCAAAAGAAGTTAATTTTTTTTTTTAAGAGATAGCTAGGGCACCTCTAGGAGGTTTTCACCCTACCTACCTGCCCTGGGTGCCTCCAAGGGGAGGTTTTCACCCAAGGATCTTTATTCTCCTCATTTTTTATTTTTTATTTTTTTTCATCTCTGGGCTGCCTCAAGAGATGTTTTCAACCCTAAGATGGGACTCAAGCACCTCATAGAGGTTTTCACTGGAGTCCTTATATATATATATATATATATATATATATATATATATATATATATATATATATATATATATATATAATGAGTGGGTGAAGTGGAGGCAGAGGTTTACTCCACTACCAACACTGTTTTACTTAGCTCTTCAATGAATTCTTTCTTGGAGAGGGGCTTCCTGTTGAATTTCAGCCTATGCCCATTGACAAGCATGGGGATGGCTTCCTCATTAATATTCTTGATCATAACTGAGCCATTGTCATTGCATTTTTCTATAATGTATGGTCCCAACCATCTTGTCCACAACTTGCCCTTGAAATCTTTGTACCTTGAGTCATACAGCAACACCCAATCTCCTTCTTGGAATTGTTTCTCCTTGATGCTTATGTTGTGCCATATATTCCTCTCTAGTTGGATTACTTCTGTGTGGAGAAGGGCCTGCAATATCTGTTCATCCAATTCATTAAGCTAGAGTAACCTTTCCCTTTGTGCATGGCTAAGATCTAAGTCTAGCTGAGTTGCCATCCTTAGTGTATTGTATTCAAATTCTATTGAAAACAGAGCCTCCTTTCCATAGACCAGTTCATAGGGTGTGAACCCTGTGGTGGTCTTCCATGTGGTGTTGTAGGCCCAGGTGGCCTCAACCAATCGATCTGCCCAATCTTCCCTACTGCTGCTCACTGCCTTAGTCAAAATTCCCTCCAAAGCTCTGTTGGTGACTTCCACCTGTCCATTGGCTTGTGGATGGTAGGGGGTTGAGGTCCTGTGCTTGATTTTATGATGTGTGAGCAGGTCTTTAATAAGATTGGAGGTGAACTCACTGCCTTGATCTGTAACCAGTTCTCTTGGATACCCGAACTTATAGAATATGTTCTCTCTTAAAAACTCAGCTATTTTTTCTTCGGTTGCTGCCTTTATTGCCTTTTTCTTTGCAAATTTTGTCAAATAATTGGTGCACACAATGATGTATTGTTTCTGGTTTGAAGAAGGGTTGATAGGACCTTCAAAGTCCATGCCCCACTTTTCAAATGGCGTAAAAGTCACTTGAGGCTACAAGGGCATCTCATCCTTTGGAGTAGATTTCCCCATCCTTTGACACTGATCACATTGGTTGATATATCTCCTCACATCTTGAAGAAGAGTGGACCAATAGTAACCTGCTTGCAGAATTTTGAAGGCAATCCTCTTTCCTTGAAAATGGCCTCCACAGGGCCCATCATGACAAGTTAGGAGAATGTCAAAAACTTCCTCCTCCCTAACACATCTTCTCAAAATATGATCTGGGACACATTTGAAGAAATTCCCCCTAATCCAAGTGAAAGGGGCACTTTTCCTCATGATCTTCTCTTCTCTTTTGAGGATAGGTGTGGCGAGAATTGTGATGAAACCAAGTAATTCACTATATCAGCAAACCATGGAGAGAGTACCGAGATAGCAAATAGGTGTTCATCTGGCATCTGATCATCCACCATTCCTTCTTCACCTACAGGCATATTTATTCTAAACAAAAAGTTAGTAACAACATTTTCCTTACTAGGCTTATCAACAATGGTTAGATCAATCCACTGCAATAAAAACAACCACCTAATAATGCAAACATTCACATCCAGTTTGTTAATTAAATACCTAATTGCAACATGATCAGTGTGTACAAAGGTTTGATAGCCTGTGATGTAATGTCTAAATTTATTTAAGGAATGTACTACAGCTAGGAGTTCCTTCTCGGCTACTATGTAGTTCAACTCTACCTTTGAAATTTTTTTACTTATAAAGTATATGGCATAAGGTAAATTTTCATCAATTTTCCCTAAGGCTGCTCCTATTGCTTTGTTCAAGGCATCTCTATGAATGTGGAAAGGTAGGGCCTAGTTTGGACCTCTCGAAATTGGGGCAGTCACAAGTTTACTTTTCAATGTATCTAGGGCTTCTTGACAGTTGTCAGTCCATATGAACTCAACACCTTTCCCCAAAAGACCAAACAATGGAGAGGCTAGCTTACTGAAATCTTTAATGAATCTTCTATAATATCCTACTAAGCTAGGAAACTTCAGACATCTCTCACTTTTTGTTGAGGTGAAACCCTTTGGATGATGTCAATTTTGTTGGGGTCCACCTATAATCCTTGCTAAGAGATTGCATGACCTAGCACGATCCATTCAGTCATCAAGAATTCACACTTTTCTAGACTGAGGGACAAGTTCATTTCAATACACTTATCCAAGACTTTTCCTAGGTTAGATAAAGCTACCATAAGGAGTAAAATCATCCATATATATTTCCACTGCATCATGAAACAATTCAGAGAATATACTCAATACTACTCTCTGGAAAGTGGCAGGAGCATTGCACAAACCAAAAGGAAGGACCCGATATGCAAAGGTACCCCAAGGACAAGTGAAAGTGGTCTTATCTTGGTCTTCTAGGCTAATTTGGATCTGATTTAACCTACTAAACCCATCTAGGAAGGAGAAAAACTTTTTCCCCACCAGACCATCTAACACTTGATCTATGAAAGGCAAAGGAAAATGGTCCTTCTTGGTGGCCTTGTTTAGTTCTCGATATTCGACATAGATTCTCCACATACCATTTTTCTTTGGCACCAACACCAAAGGAGAGACCCATTCACTATCAGAGATGGGGTAGATGAATCCTGCATCCAGTAACTTTTGCAATTCTTCCTTAACAATGTCTTTAAGGGCTGGATTCATCCTCCTTTGAGGCTGCTTGATTGGTTTACAATCTTTCTTAATGTAAATGTGATGAGTACATATTGAAGGGTGTACTCGTTTCATCTCCTTATATCTCCAAGCAAAGGAATCCAAATGGTTTCTCAATAAGCTACACATATCCTTCTCCTGAGAGGTGGATAGAGATGAGTTGATTTTCAAGGTTCTTTCTGGGTTGAACTCTATATTCTTAACTCGGAGAGAGGTTGGGTTGGCCACAAAGAAATAAACTAAAGGATTGTCTTGGGTTACTTTCACTAGCTCTTCTAAGGGAAAGACACTGGGGGTGGATTCTGAATCAAGTTTTCAATGAGATCATCCTTAGTTTATGGTCCCCCACCCCCCCATGGCAGCTTCTACTACACATAGTGGTGAAGAATAGACTTGATCCTCATCTTCTTCCTTCAATTAGAGAGGTAGATCATGTTCTAACAAAGGTTGGGTAGGAGGCTATAGGACTAGCTTCTTGGACATATGCCCATTCTTGATTGTCATGTTCCTAGCTCGATAGCTAATGTTGGCATCTGCAATAGCCAACCAGGGTCTTCCTAGGACGAGAGGATACCCAGTGAGCTTTACCTTCGGTTGGAGAACCAGGAAATCAGCAGGGTACTCCCAAGAATCGATGGATACCATTACATCTTCCACAATCCCTTCAGGGGTCACGGTGGAGTGGTCTGCTAATGGTAGTATTGTTGTGGTCTTTCTCAGGGAGCCATGGAGGTTGAGCTTGACCATAGTGTCCTTGGTCATCACATTAATGGCAGCCCCTAGATCAATCAGGGTATAGGGGATCATGCTGCCATTGATGTGGACATTGATTACTAGGCTTCTAGGGTCTAGATAATTCAAACAGATTACCTGCCCCAACATCAGGTCAGACAGTTGTCCTATGACATTGACGGTTTGGGCATCTTCCTTGCACCTGCCTAGATTCCTGAATCACTTCTATTTGATCATCTGGTTGTATATAGGCACATCTTTTATGGCTTGGAGAAGTGGTATCTTTACACATAATTTTTTTAATTCTCCCAGAAGTTCAGTTTCTTCTGGGGTAGGCTATGTTGTTCTGGATAATCTCTCAGGAAAGGGTGGAATTTATTTCAGTCCACTTTCCTCTTTATCTTCCTCATCCTCCTTGGGGGGGGCTGGCTATCTGGGAGAACCTTCCCAGATCGTAGCTTAATCTCCTAAATCTCCACAACATAGGTTGGGAATGATGGTTCCCCACTATATACTTGCTGAGCCTGTCTGTTATTCGGGTTCGGGTTCAGTTGAGTAGGCATTTGGGGTTGCCTTGGTGGAGCAGGAGACAATGATTACGGTTGAGAAAGTGGTGGAGGAAAAAGAATAGGAGGAGAGTTGTACTTGGGCCTCCACCCCTAATGAGGTGCATTCCACTGAGGCTGTGGCTGAGCATAGGGGTGAAATGAATGAGCAACTGGTTGAGCATGATATTGAGATGGATATGACCAAGGAGGAGGTGTGGACGAGGAAGGATGAGTAGGGGGCCCCCAAGAAGACATGGAAGTGGCTTGATTAGGGTTGTAGTATGCCTGGGATGTCCCTTGCATTCCCTGTAGGTAAGGTCTAGGTCCATACAGCCTCCTTTGATTTATGAAGTAGAGTGGTTTAATGGCTCCTTCAGTCCCTTGGTATACAACTTTAAGTCTAGGCAAGGAAGGGCACTTATTTGTAGGATGATATTCTTCGCAGACTGAACACACCTCTATAGAGTTCAATGGACATTCATTCCTAAGATGCCTTTTGGTGCACCTAGGACAAAAAATGGCCAAAGCACTCTATGATTTCTCTTGTTTCCTTTTGATATGTAAGGTATCCATTTGCATGGCAAAAGTCTATAGCATCTCACTCTTGAAATCTTCTAGCATGTTTCTAAATTCACCTTTGAGGGATGAACTGGAAGAGGAGGTACTGGCCATGGGTTGACTCCCCCTACCTCTCTTTCTGGTTGCCTTAGAATGGTTTCTAAAGACAGTCTTTATGTCTTCATAAGGTAGTTGGTAGATGTCTCCCCCAGCCAGTAAATGGGGGTGTCTTGAAGGTCTTCTGGAATTCCTCTGAGCAGGACCAACTTCAGAGATTTTGGGTCAAGTGTGCACTTATCCCTTTTATAACTAAGCTGGAATCTCTCTTCATAATCTTCCAAGGATTCATCACTTCCCATGGTCATTCATAATATTTTTTCCTTGGTGTCTTTTGACCTACGGTAGTCCCAATATTTATTATAAAAGGCTTGCTGCATCTGAGCCCAAGTTGTGATGCTGTTGCCAGGTAACCCCATGAACCAATGCAAAGTTACATCCTTGAGGGTAGAAGGAAACAATATCAACTTCTGCTTGTCTTCTGCATAGTCATAGGTTCGACAGATAACAACAAAATCAAATAGGAAGGTGTCAAGATCTTCTGTAGTTAATCCATGGAAGTGAGGTAGGGCTGAAGGGCTTATGTTCTTCATTTTAGTGTCCCCATTGGTCTCTCGGATGGGAAAGGTACCCTCTAGTCTTTCTCCATTCCCCCTAGCATTTATGTTTTTAGCCATTGTCTTAGGAGGGATGGTTTCTTCCTCTTCTTCTCCTATAGATTCTTCAAATATTTCCGGTTGTTCTCCTAAAGGATCTTCTGGATCACTGCCACCGAAGAAGAGAGAAGGGTGGCTTTGTGATGTGGTGGGATTGTTAGGTAGGAATTTCCTTGAATTATCTCTATTCCTACAAGGCATGAAAGGGAATCTCTTTTTTGGGTGATTTTTGTTTTTTTTTTCACTGCTTGTACCTACAAAACTGAAATTGATTGAACAAACAAATTGCAACTATTGAAATGAACTTGCTGAAAGGAATTTGCAGAGTTGAAATGAAAACAGGGAAATGACTAATCTGGAATGAAAATTGTAGAATTGAAAGAACTAATCTACTTTTTTTGAAATGGAAATTGCAGAATTGAAATGGCTAATCTACTTTTGCTGAAATGGAAATTGCAGAATTGAAAGAACTAATCTAATTTTGCTGAAATGGAAATTGTAGAGTTGAAATGAAAGCAAAGAAATGCAGAATTTGAAAGAAACAACTACTCTACTTTTGCTGAAATGAACTACTTGGCAGAATGTTGTAGTAGAAAATAGAAGAAAAACAGCAATCACAAAATACTCTGATGCTTGCCCAGTAATGGCGCCAAAAAGTAGTGAGCTCCAGTATTGCAGTAATAATGCTGCAACTCCTGGGGCTTCCTACTTTACTTTTATCAACCCAGTAGTTCGTAACAAACTTGGAAGTGACAGTTCTGTATACACAAGTACTAGCTCTTACTGCAAGCTATCACTTGGTCAGCTGGCACAAGATCACTAGGAGCCCAAGCTAACGTCCATGAGTTTCTAGAAGAAGTTTTTAACTGTTATGAAAGAAAGCTAACTCTACAAAGACTATTCTACTTCCAGAAAGAGAAAGAAGACTGGAGTGTAAAGCAAACCCTAATTTTTCAACTAACCCTACTTTTGCAAAAAAAGAGATGAAAACTGATGAAATGAGTGCCATTGACTACTAAAAAGGTAAATTACATCTATTCAAGCTATTCCTAGAAGAAAATGAGAAAAATACATCTTTTTGGGGTTTTATGTGTTTTATGTGAAATTGTTATGCATGTGATTTTGTCTGTTTGTGACTGTGGTAGAGGTTTGGTGGCGATGGAGGGCGGATTTGGTTTTTACAGAGGTGTAAGAAGGTGTGAAGGGGTCTTAAGAAGATTTTGGTAACCTTCTGAAGACTTCCCCTGCAATCAGACTTTGAAAAATCACTCATAGGAAATTCTACAGGAGGCTATAGGGGATCTACAGGAGGATCTACAAGAGGATGCCGAGAGCTATTTTTAGAGGTTTTAAGAGTGGAAAAATGGTGGTAAAGGGTAGTTGAAGACTAGAGGGATGTGTTGAGGTGTCTGGGGATTAACAAGGAGGATCAGGAAATAAAATGATGGTTGTGTTCAAATGACAAGAGGAAAGCTTATGGAAAAAGTGCAGAAATTAGGGTAGATTCGTGAAGGGCTGTGAATGACTTGTGAAACCTACGAGAAATGAGATGATTCTGGCTGCTTTATTGATGTATTATGAGATGAGGTGTGTTGTAATAGATCTACACATATAACTACCAAAAATGAGCAAGAAAAGGACTAGCTGCACTAAGAAAATAGAACCATATCTCTTGTTAACCTAATTTCTGACCTAGAAACATGAAGTGCTGAACAATACCCTATGAATAGAAAAGCTTGCAAAGAGATTTATTATAGAAATAGGAAAAAATCTTGGCAAAATGAATCTGAAGCAACCTTTTAACTTTTCAAATCAAATCATCACACTAGAAATTGCATGGAAGAAGCAAAACTATGTTTTTGGTGTTAGCAATGGTGCCTTGACCTCAAATCATGGTCCCAGGAAGGGAGAAAGGAGATTAAGGCCTGTTGTTGGCATTTTTGAATCTTAGCCTATCACTGTAGTAACCTAATTTAGCAACTGAAACAAAAAGCAACTATGCAAACCATCAAAAGCAACATATTCTAAACCAAGTAAAATGAATCTATGTAACAGAAATTAACTCATGAACTAAAGCAAAAAAATATAAGTACAAAGAAAGAGGTGCTGGGTAGCTTGGGTAGGGACCTAACCTAAGAGCTTCAGCTCTCTAAAAGAAATCAGTGCTAGCTCAGAAAATATGTCATCTCCATTATCAAAATAAAAGTCACATTACATAGATTGTTCACAAAAATAAGCTCGAAAATGAGCTGAACAAGAGCTGCACAAAATTGTGGAAATTCTACTAATAACTGGCTAAACTACTGAGGCTCTAAGCCCTCGTATTTATACAAATGGATTCCCCCAACAACCCTCCTAAAACCAAGGGGCTCAGCTTCCCAGAACTAAAGATAGACAATAGTTCTTCTTGACTTGCTCGGCTGCCCATTGGATGCATCAATGTGGCTATTTGTGCTCTAAGTTTATGATGGAGGATTCGAGGTAGGGAGTCATAAATGAGGGGTACACCCTCCTACAAATCCTCTCCCTTGTTTTCCTCGAATATTGGCTGCCAAATGCTCATTAATCCTTTGACTTTGTCCCAAAATTGACCAAAAATCTACATAAAGCACACATTAGACTTCATGGCATAATGACTAACCCATTTCACTCTATTAGCATAAATATAATAAAAAAAATGCAATAAACTAATGAAAATCATGGATTAAGCTGAGTTAGGAGGTCAAATGAGCCCATATAATTACCCATTTCTAGGGCTCATCACATAGAAGGGCAGTATCCCTCCCTCTAGTGGTTTCCCATTTACTTCAGGGTCAAAAATCAACTCAGGCTAATCATCAAAGAGATTTACAAAATCTGCATTTTCAATGATATTTAATGATTTGTTTATCTGAGACCTGTAAATATCATGTTTTACCAGTTCTGTCAAAGGAACTGAAATTTTAAGCTTGGCTACCTCTGCTCCAAGATTAAAGGGTAGGATTACTTTGTCTGTTTGAACTTTTGGATTTCTAGCTGCAATGTTTTCAATGTTTTCTTCTCTTTCGGGATTTGGGACACCCTTTGTTGATTTTTCTAATCTGATCTTCAGAGACTCTTCCACTGTTTCCTTGGAGGGAAGTGAAGTGGAAGGTTGTTCATTATTGGGTTGATTATCAGAAACATCTTCTATGGTGGGGCTGGAGGGGTTTTGATTTGTTCTTGAAAGGATCTGAAGTGTTTTTGTCACTGGAACTGTTTTACCCTTTTTAGGTTGATTAGGACCTATTTTCTGGTTTATTTCTAGGGCATCAGTACTTTTTCTGCTTCTTAAATTATATTGCTTATGTTCCTAAAAAATAGCAGAGTCATATCCTTGTCTGAAATCAAATGACTCTCTTGTTTGGGTTTTGAATTGTTGCAACATGTGGGACTCTTGGTCGATTGAGTTAGGAAGACATCTTCCTCATCATCTAGACCCATTAAATTTATCCGAGTGTCTGGTTTAGGGTCTTCTGAATTGGAGGCCTCCGCATAGTTTTCTTGGAAAGGTGGTCTGATATTCTGATCAGGAATATTTTTTCCAGCATTTTGGTTCTGATTTTGCCTAAGGTTAGGATTTCTCCCTGAATTAGCCTGTTGGCCATCCCAAGGAGATTTCCTTTCGATAATTTCAACTCTGTCCAACAATTTATCCATTCCTTTGACAATAGCATCAAGATTTTGTTCAAAGGGTGTAATTTCATCTTTTACAAGTATTCTTCTTTCATTTGTAGATTTGGCTCTTTTGGAAAGTAGGTTAGCCTCAACACTTACTGCCACACTTTGCATTTCTTCCAGAGTGGGGGGATTCCTCTCTCTTAACTAGAAAGCCATATCCGAATCAAATCCATTAGGAAATTTGATCAGGGCTAAGCCAGGTGGGGGCCTAAGGTCAACTGGAATGGCACTATAAACACTATTGAACCTAGTGCAATAGTCCTGAATGGTTTCATGAGGTCCCCTTTTAAGGTTCTCATATTCAGATAAAATCTGAAGGGGGTCCTTCTTTTTCTCCCACCTATTCAAGAATTTTTGGTAAAGGACTCTTACACTATCTATGCTTTGGGGGGCTAAAGATATAAACCAGGGTCTAACTTCTCCAGCCAGACTTGGAAGAAAATTATCATTTGGACATCTGCTGTGTCAATCTCATGAAGTTCAAAGTAGTCTGTCATTTTCCTAGTATGCTGCTGAGCTGTGTAGGTCCCAGTGCCATCAAAAGTAGTAATTTTACTTTGATAATCCTGTGGCATAGCACGTGGGGCAACATGCAACACAAAGGGAACATATATTTTGGCCATAATTGTAGGTTGGGCAAGAGTTGGGGTAATAGGTGGTGTCTGGGTTGTGGAAGAAGAACTAGAGGTAGTGGTAGGGTGTTGAGTGATGATTGATTGAAGAGGAAGTGAAGGGATGAATGCATGGAAATGGGTTTTAAATTTTTAGTGGGCGAATATTTTGTATCATAGTACATTTTTACAAATCGCCTATAGCCCACCGTATTTTAAGGGAGAGGGTAAAAAAGGTAAATTTAGCCCTTGAAATTAGGAATTATAACCTTCCATTCGCCTTGATTTTCAAGAATAGGTTTTATTTAAGTGAATCCTATGGGCCAAATACCATATTTATAAAAGAGGTATGGTAAATTAATAAAAATATAAATAAATGAGAGGTATGGTAAATAAATAAATAAATATATATATATATATATATATATATATATATATATATATATATATATATAGATATATATATAGATATATATATATGTTTTATATTTTCTCCATAAGTCACCTTATATACATGCAAGGGTGTAAACAAATAAAAATATAAATAAAGTGGAGGTATCGTAAATAAATAAAACCTCTTTTTTTACTTACTCAAAAGGTATGGTAAATTAATAAAAATATAAATAAACTAGACATATGGTAAATAAATAAAACCTCTTTTCATATTTAGTCCATAACCCTCTTTCTATTAATGAAGGCTCAAAAAAGATGTTTTATTTAAGTGAATCCTATGGGCCAAATACCATATTTGTAAAAGAGGTATGGTAAATTAATAAAAATATAAATAAACGAGCGGTATGGTAAACAAATAAAACATTTTCTTATATTTACTCCATAAGTCACCTTATATTTAAGGACACTCAAAAAATGCGTTATATTTAGGTGAAACCTATGGGCCAAATACCATGGGCTAGATTATTATTAATACCATGCAAAAAAACATTATTAACCCTAATATCAGTATTAATAAAAATAAAAATGGCACATGGTATTGACCCATGGTATTCACATGGGATGGAGCCTATTTAAATGGGGGAATTAAACCATAATAGATTAATCTTTACTCTAGATATACTAAGCCCCGAGAGGTATCAAATATTGTGATATGCAAACTCAGGGCTTGGTGGATCAAGAGTAAAAATGGATGTTGTAATTTAATGTATGTTAAACATTTTAACTTGTTTAAAATAAAAAATAAAATAAAAATCAATTATTAATTTTATTGATTTTTATAAATTACTAATAGTAATTTTTAAGCTCCAGGTTTATGATAACCCATGGTAATACCATGGTATTCATGTGAGCATAGACTATTTAAAAGGGAAATTCTATCATCTTAGATCCATCTTAATTCCGGTTCTACCAAGTGCTCAGAGGGATAAATAGATTTCATCCCCCTAAGAGTGGTAGATGTGGAGTTAGATGGATATAGGTTGGTTTTTATGATAATGAAGATATTAAATAGACTTAGGAAATTATATTGTAGAAACATCTTAAGGTGAATGGTTAAAGCTACATTTAGTCACTTCACAAAATTTAGTAAAAAAATACCAATATCTCCATTAATATTGGTTTTTAACTTTTTCTGATTTAACAAAAAAAATTCAAAACAATGAAACCTTATCACGCTTTCCACATCACCCTTGCAGAAGATTTCTCACCATTTTTCAAACATTCTAAATATGATATCTTCATGAAAAAGTTTAGGTACTGATGTTGGATTAGTTGTTTGAAAAATAAGTTGGTTTGTGCAACCTTTCATCTTCTGTGCTATTCTTAGAGTGTCCTAATGATCTGTAGCAGTTGGAGCCACTGCACCATATTTTCCTAAAAGGTGGAGACTGTTCACCAAAAAGGAAATTAATCTACATGTTACAATGCTATTAAAAAATGTGAGACCTATGAGGGTAGTGAATTATGCTAATAAGCAATTTAGATTGGGAGAGACGTAATTAAATTTTATTATTTAATTGAAGATTTCCAATTAAAATAATAATAAATCTACATTTATATATTCATATATTGATTGGAAGGATTCTCACAATGGTCACTTATTTCAATTAGATCCCCTTCAAGCCCTTGGGATACCTAATACTTTCTTATATAATATTTTGGGGCTTGCTACTTGTTGGCGTGTTGGGGTAAACAAACTTGATGTTTTTTTTTTTTTTTTTATCTCGCAGTTGGAGTCTATGAAATAAGAAAGAAATTTGTTAACTTGAGAAAAGTGGTAGCTTGACAAAAGTTGTAGAGAAAAGATTAATCTCTCCTACCTTGACAGAACTCATTGTCAATATCAACACCTACAAGAACTTTGTTGTGGAATATTATCAAAACTAATAAAAGGATATGAAAGAGTGTATTGTAAGAACCTTGACAAACACGACCACTGAAACTTGGAACATTGTTTGTAGGAAGAGAAAATTATGTTTCTTTTTCCAAACATGTATGTTAGTATATTACAGTTAAATGAATATGTTTTCTTATTATCATATATGGTTTCACACTTTAACAAAACATTCGCCAAGACTTCACAATGTTTTATTATTCAGTAAAATATTTGACAAGATCTCACAAGATTTTATAATTCAGTGAAATATTCTCCATCACTATACAAGATAATATAATTTGGTGAGAGATTCGTCAAAAAAATTATATATACATATTATATTATTGATAAAATCACCTTCCATTTTTCCTATGTATCATGGGGATTAGCCCATTTATTATACATATAAATTTAGGGTGGTTATTAAAATTAGGAGAGGAATGGATTTCAGATGAGTGAGGGAATAATGATAAACTAACAGAAAGAGAAGTAGTCTCAGAAAGTTCAGGTGTTCTATCAGTGGTAAGAGATGACTGAGTGGAATTCTGTAAATATCGATCAATTGATAAATTGGCTCATTGGGTTTCAAGTTCTTTGAGGAATTCTGGATCTTGGACTAGGTCCAATAATTCACTGTCAGATGTGGTTCTAAACATAGAGAGTTCAAAGTGTTCGTCAAAAGGAAGATCTTCTAGGAAAATCCACTCAATAGGACATGAATGTGATCTGAACAAAGGTTTAGGACTTAATGAACTTTCTTGCCTTCTAATGATTCTTGGAATCAGGTTAGGATTTTCAAACACAAGGGGAGGATTTGGATCAGGGTTAGCCCTGGTGTAATGAGTTCTTCCTGAAGCTAGATTTCAAGTTTTTCAATGCTATTCTTTTATAGATGTTCAAAATAACTTCTAAAAAATCCTTTAAGATGCTTTAAATCAAACTTTTGAGTTTCTTAAAGGTTTGTTTCAACTGAGGATTAGTTATCCCTAGTATGGTCACCACTATGTTATCACTCAGATTTTCCTTAAAAGTTATTGAAAAGAAGGAAAGGATCCGAGGTAACCACAAACCAACTTTTAGACTTAGGTGCTAGCCTACCTAAGTCCAGAGAGGGCTCTCTCTTTATGATTTAGCTATGTTTGAAAGGATTTTAGGCTAGTACTAGTGTTCAATGAGGTTGTTTTGCTTGATAGTGGTGGAGTTCTGAAACAAATGTGCAAACTAGGCTTTTAAGCCATTGGAATATGGAGTCAAACAGGGATAGTTCATTGGAATAAATCAAATTACTGAGGTAGGATTTCAACAGGCAAGATAACAGAGTAACAACAAACTTTGGGGCTTGAATGGATGATAATTTTGCTCAAAACTAGAGGGCAATCAAGAATCCTCAAGTTAGGATAAGAAAGAGGAAGGGAAGATAGGTCAACTAGCAAAGGGCAATTAAGAACCTATACCAGGGACCTATTAGAGAAACACTACAGGGATAGAGGAGAAATTAAGAATTCCTTTATCAAAATAGTTTAGTAGAAAACATATAAATGGTATACTATTGATAACAGAGAGCAATAAAGCTAATTCTGATATATTTTGACTATTTTACCATTTAGATTTAAGATGCATGAAACATTGAAACATATAGAAAACACATAAAATCACAAGGATAAAATACTTATTTGCAATTATATTGCACAAGAATTTGATGAAATGTCATAACTTTCATTCCTTTTCCAGCCAAAATCCAGATTTGAGTACAAAATCTTTCTCATCTTGATAGCATAGATTTACAGAGATGTTATAGAATCCACACTCAATACTTCGAATGGAGAAGTATTTATACAAAAATTACATCAAAATATCTCATAACAACATGAGATTTATTCTAGGGAATATAAAATATCTTTTACAAAAATATAGAGACAGATGTAAAACTGATTGCTGTTGTCCCTTTATTCATGGAAGAGTTGGAGGTTGAAACTCGAATTTGCCTCTTGCTATTGCTTTAGTAATTATGTGCTGGATCCTTGCTTACTTTTCCCTACTGATAATATTTACTTGTTTACCAGGCATTACCTTATTTAATATTTTATATTTATCTCAGAGTTACCATAGTAAATTATAGCATATCAAGCATATTAGTCCACCATTCCTCATTTGGTATCTTCATCCTGATTAATTTCATATACACTTCATCAGCTTCAGTGTATTTTGCGAAATTAGGCTAGACTGTGAACAAGTGCTTAACTTCATGCTCAATATAGAAAATATTTTCCAAACCATCATATGGCACTTTTCTTGTAGGTAGTGATTTCACTGTGGGAGAGCTGATTTGACTTCTGGCTTGTTTGTGCAGTTTATCAGTGTAGTCATCACGAGTCATCAGTTTTTCATTTATGACTAGTGAGCTTGGAAGTCCTTTATCCATTAGAATGTCAAATTTTACCATAAATTCTTTTATGTCCTATTGAATACTTTGACATCTTCTTTCTAGGTTAAGCATTAAGTTCTTTTTAGTGAGAACTTTCTTAATTTCAAGGATAGTACCAGTTCGATCTTCGATATCCCATTGTTCCAGTTGTTTCCTGTTTTGGCTATTCAAGAAGTTGATTAATTGGGTTGCCTCTTCAGGTTTCTCCCCCAATTCTTCCCTGGTCTTCTGTATAGCCTCTGTAGCTAGTTTAACTAACTCAGTCTGTTCAAAAATGATCTGAATGGAAGACCAAATATCATTGATGGAATCAATGATATTGGTCCATAAAATTTCTCTAATGTCTCTTAAAGGCTTTTCCAATGTTAAGTCCTTCTCTAATGTCTTGATTGTTTCAGTCATCCTTCTATTCTTTCTCTCTTCTTCAGTGTAATTGATCTGTGATATCTCACACTTGTTTTCCAAGCTGGTAACCATTTCTTTTAGTTTCTTTATTTCAGTTGCTTGGATTTTCATTTCCTCCATGGATTTTATTAAATCCTCTGTTTTCTTTGTTGAAGTTGTTTTTTCTTCTGATGTACTTGCATTTTTTGTTATTGGCAGAGCTGTTGCTGGAGGAATGTTGGGTGCCAAAGATGCTGTAATAGTAGATGGCATCGCTGTAGAAATTATGGGTATTATAGTCTGAGGCATGGTGGTCAACTCACCTTGTTTGGACTGCAAATATTTTTCTAGTTCCTGCTCTATTTCTTTCAACTGCTCATTCAACTTAAGGATCAAGTCCATAAGTTCTTCCTCATTTTGTTTCTCAATTACTTCTGCAGTTTGTGGATGTATGAGGGGAGGGAGTTTGAGTTATTTCCTAAGTGCAGTAATGTCATCATTCTTTTTCTTTATCAAACTTTCAGCTACTTTAACATCTTTGGGATCATGTCCCAACTCAATCACCAGATCTTCTAGTGATTTTATCCTTGTGTCCTTAGCTTGAGAAGAGGATTTTTCCAACTGTAACTGTGCTATAGTATTACTCAAAGAATTTTGCAACTGATGTGCAATGATGGCTTTACTGGTCAATGTGGAATAGACCATCTCACCCGTTTTCTTATGGAGCTCAATTTGATCAATTGGGTGGATGTCTCTAGCAAGAACTTCAAAATATTTTTTTAAATAATCAGCCATAGACTTTGGCTGTTGTATTGTTGGCTTCAAAAAGCTCATCTGCATCTTTCCCTCTTTGATGTCAAAGGCTAACATCAACCTTGTTTGATTTGTAGGAGCCATTTTCAGATATTTGGCATAGGTTTGAGCTTTGAGCTGCTCATTCCTAGCCTTAATCTCTTTGTACTTTTCTTTCAAATCCTAGCTTTGCTCTGAAACTGTCCTTAGTGATGACACTTCTACACTTGGCTGCCTGTTTAGTGCTTGTGTTTGAGAGGTAGATGGTGTCTCCCCTACTAGTGTTGTCTGCACTGTGTCACTTCTTGTCTCTTCATATTCCTGCTCAGACAAAGGATTCAATCTCTGTCTCTTTACATATACTTGGTCCAATGGCACTGTAGAGGGACTAGCCTCACTCCTACTTCTTTTTTGATTTCATTCCTCATTAAGAGGGGCCTGCAATACTGGAGGTTTGCCCATGTTTGTATCAATCTAGGTCAAATCCTCAGAAATGCTCTATGATCTTGAATCTTTTCTCTGTCCTAAGGTATCTGGTTGTTCTGATGTCTGTGCACTATGCTCCTGTGTTGGTCTCTGTGAAGATTCTCCAGGCACCTATACAAAGGAATCCAGATCAAGTTGTCTTTCCAAATCTTTCATAACATTTTCTACTTCAACTTGTGTACTATCTTGTTCTATAAGTGTTCCTTCCACCCATTCATTTTGATTTGCATACTGTTCTATCTCTGGAATACTATGATGGATGTAGGGGGATAGTTTATGCTTCTTCCTTCTATCACAGATGAAGCTATGAGGATCATAAGGCCAGATGAAACTCTTTTTTAATTTCATTCTCTCAAGGATTTCCTCTACCTCTTTCCCTACTCTTCTGTTGTTGCAAATAAATGGGACTAGGTGATCCTTTATCCTTGGCTGACCTTTCTTCTTAGCTTTCATAAAGTGGATTTCATCAGAATTTATTATTTTCATGTAGTACTCCAGAGCAAATAATCTCATGGGGACGTATTTAGGCAGTTTAATGGGATGCAGCTCACACCCATAAATCTTGATCTTGGTATGGCTCAGGTACAAGTACCAGTCCCCAACCTTGTATTGCTTGGATAACTGAAGAATTATCTTAATATCATCACTGATTCTAGGAGGGGGACTTCCTATCAACATGGTAGTTATTGGATGCACAAATTGATCAATAAAATGTGTATAAGGATGAGGAGAAGAATGAGAATAATGAAAAATGGAAGTCCAGAAGATGATTGACCTAGGGTTCCCTCTGGTGTCAAGCTTTTGTACAGAGAAAGGGAATTTATCAGCTTGGTAGTAAAGGAAAAGATGATACAGGACTGAAGAATATTTGAATACCCTCTCATTCTCTAATCTCATGAACTGGTCATGCATCTTATCAGCAATGAATGCAACATATTCATATTTGCATGCAGGAGGTTGGCCAGGGGTAAAAATAGTCATGTAGGAAAAGGTCATTTCATCTACATACTCACTAGTGGTAAAACCCATAATGCAAGCAAACATGGTGACAATATCCTTGCCTAGACTAATAAAGGCACATGTCATGTAGGGAGGGGGGTCTTTTGATCTATATTGTTCTTCAACGAAAGTATGATTGACTTGGTTGATTTCAGAACTTGACAACCTTGAAGATTTATCAAGTAAATCAGCAATTGAAAGGGGAGTGAGGTTCTAGCTAGGCTGTAATTACAACATTTCATTTACAAACTTAGCTGTAATGGTGAAAATAACTTTCTGGTTAGGGGACATTACAGCTGTCAGGTTGGGGTTGTAGTTTGCATGGCATTGGTGGAAAATATATGGGAAGATATGGACAGTGGGGAATTGATATTTAGGGATGTTGGACTCCCAAAGACCTATTTTATCAGCATTATTTAGATAATTGTCCCGACACCTGCAATATAGCTTCAAGGGGGTTTCATCAAATTAAGGTCCTTAATTTGAAAATTTTTATCGGCCAAGGGAAGGTAGTCCAAATCCTTGTGGGGAGTAGTGACTGGTGCAACATTTAGGGTGACAAGAGCTTCCATCCTTGGTTCTTGTGGATTCAAGGAAGGAAGTTGGGGTTTTCAAAAATTTCAGATAAAATAGGTGCTTGGGGAAGTCTTTGGACTAAGAAAACAACTTAATTGCATTGAATTATTTGGGTTTAGAGTGATTTAGTGGAAGTTCAGTACAAAAACAGGGTTTTTGAGAAGGAAATGCGGTAAATACCTGTTTATGGTTGACTGTCGGGACAAATGGCTATGGCGAAGGCTTTGCAAGGTGCGCATAATAACCTGCAGTGGCCTGGAGTTCAACGCTAATGGCAGTTGATGGTTGGGAGTCAGTTGCTGGTTTGGACGTACTTTGTGCGTGCATGGAAGCATAACCTTCTTTTATGGGAAAAAAGGGAAAAAAACGAGTTTTTTTGTTTTTATGCCCAAAGTCAATGACTTTTTGGAATTTGGTGGGTGAATTGGAAAACAACAGTTGGTTTGATTAACCGATGGGACACTTTGTTGTTTAGTGGAGACGGTAAGTGGGATTCATTGCAACGCTCTTGGGAGGTTGGCGGTTTTGGCAAAGTGCCGCGCGATGCCACAAATGGGATGACATGTAGCATTGGTGAAAAGTCAAAACAACTTTCATCGCGTGATTAACATTCGACCAAAAGGCCCACACGATATGAGTGAGAGTTGTCGGATGAGGGAGGGCAGATCGATTGACGGTCGATGGCGGAAAATGTTAGGGAGTTAATGGAGGGGGCCTACCGCATAATTACAATAATTAAAATGACTTAATTATATCAGGGATGATGGTATTGGTGGAGAGGTTATTTAATTAGTCTAGATGACTAATTAATCCCTTTTTTAATGTGTCAGGGGTTTGGTTCTTAATTAATCATGATTCGATTAACTAATCCAATTTAATTAACTTTATTTATGGTTTATTTTTCAAACCATCGGGAGGGGATATTTATTTATTTTGGGATTATTAGTAATTATAGGGGAAAGGGTAATTTGTTTCAGGAATTAAATAAATAATAAGAATTAAGAGTTAATATGACCATGGAAAAAGAAAATTCGCTAAGTAAATATTTTTGAAAATACATTCATCATCCAACATTATGACTTAGGCTAAAATGTGTTTGGGGGGGTTTTCATAAAGAAACATTTATTTTTCCTAAGTAAAAGAGTGATTTTACCTTAGGAAAAGGATTTGATGGAAATGAAGGAATTATGAAGGGGGTGAATTTTGATGAAAGAGTTTTAGCGCTTAGGCCTTACAAGTTATTGGGCCGAGGGTCTAGTCCCTCCAAAACTCAGAGAAATGCTCTGAGCCCCTTTAATTTTCAGGTGGTTGGTGCCTTTAGTACTTATGGGAAATTAGTAAAATTTAGGGAAAATATGAGTGAGGAAGTTAATTAGTTTGACTTTTGTCCATGTCGTCATTGTCATCCATATCTTTAAGTGCTTTTGATGATGAAAGTATATGACTTGATATTTGGATAATCATTCATCATGCATAATTCTACAACCAATCATCTACTTACCCTACCTACTTATCCTACTATTTTTTCTTCTTTATTAGGGTGCACTTAAACAAGCAAACCCTTATCAAAATCCTTTCTTTTCTTTTACAATGGTATTCTAACTAAGTCTGTCCTTATTACATCCAAGAGCTCAGATTAAACCATTGAGCTCCTTTTATTCACTCTACCTATCTACTTAGCTGCCAAGATTAAAGAATCTGGTAAGATTTTATTCTCTATCTCTAAGCATGAAATTGAAAACATGGAATAACCAAGATTAAACTGTTTGGTTACCATGGATTGTGGCATAAGTAACAAGTTGCACACAATTATTTATACAAAAAGTGAAATAGTAGTGGCATTTGGGCTTGCACACTTTCATGGTCTTTTTATTTTTCTTTGGGGTTCATTTTCTTTCATTTTTTGACCTTTTTCCTTCTTTTTGCCCTTTGATTTTTCTTTTAAGGCATACCCTCTTTACATTTTTTAATTTTTTTGATTTTTTACAAATATGGAAAACATTTGCAACAAGCAAAGGTATGTACATATTTCAAAGCTAAACCAAGTCAATCATGATATATGACACCTATTGGTATAGGAGCATAACATAAGCCAAGAAATAAATCCTCATATTCTACAATGTTATTCGTTGCCTCAAATTCCAATTTAAATGAGAGAGGAATTATACTTCATTTTGTTGATACCATTAGTACAACTTCCATGTTTCCTTTGTTAGAGTTTTCCCAATCAAAGTACACTTTCCATAATTTATTCCTGTCTTTGCCTTGTTCCGTTGGCTGGATTGATGAGTGTACCTGAGTTTCCTCTAGGATGTAGTCATCTTTTTCTAATAGTAGGTAGGAGAGGTTGCTCTCTCTTTCATACATAGGGGCATTGTTTGAGCCTTCAACTTTAGTAACTAGTTTTATGAAATTGGACTCCCTGTACAACCTTCTCTCCTCCCCTCCAAAAGTAGGGATGACGGCATATGAAAAATCTAATTTAATGGAACCCCCAATTTTAGAACCCCAAGACCTGGACAAAAGCATGCCAAATATGGATGGGATATCAATTACCACAATGTCCATTACCACGCTCTTAACCAAGATCTGAGCTAAGTTCACCACCAGGTCCTTTATCATCCCCAAGCATTTCACCCTCTTTGAATTAAAAGAGTAAATATCTTTGTAAGGCTTAGTTATCTGCAGACCAAGTTGCTCCATAACTGTTAAGGACATAAGGTTGTGAGATTCACTTGTGTCTAGCATGAAATTGTGAAGCAAGAGGTCATGCATTACCAAAGTAACATAGAAAGTTGCCATTGAGGGGTCCTATTCTTCGACATGGGGACCAAAAACTACCATTGGTATTTCTTCCTGAAGATTCAAGCAGTCATGTGAAGGGCCTGGAGTGGATGGGATCATAAAATGGGAGATCTGAGCTTTGTAATTAGGCTTCTTTAGGAGTTCAGTCAGAGGGACTGGGATCTTAACTTTTTCAAGTTCCTTTTGTAGATTGAAGACATTCAAACCCTTTTCTGCATTACCAAATTTGACTGATTCTTTTTCTTTTTCAACTTCCTGCTTGGAGATAAGAGGAGGTTTCTCTTGTTTAGGGACTTTAGGCTTACAATGGTCCTGATTTAAGGGGTCCTTCTTTTTTAGAATATTTGGGTCTAGAGGCCCCTTTTCCTTGTTAGATGATTTAGGGATCTCTAGGAGATGAGCACCTTCATTTTGGTCTTGATCTCTGGATCTCTTCCTAGAGGACCTGAGATCATATTTCCTATGCAGCTAGGCTTGCATGAAGTCTACAAATTGTTTAAAATAGTCACCTATCTCCCCATCGTTCAATGTATCATCTATATCATGCTCCTCTTTTTGATAAGTTCTTATTTATTGCTCCTCCTCCAAGAAATAAGAGTACAAATTCCCTTGAATTTCATGAGTGTTTGGTGACTGCTCATCTAGATCATCTTCTATGTACAATGGGGGGGAATATGGTCTAACTTTTTGTTCCTTTCTATTTGCAATATCTGTAATGGTTGCCTTCGGTACTGAGGGTTAAAACCTCGATTAGGAGCTTGAGCACTTTGTCTTGGGAGGATTTTATTTTCTAGTTCGAGCTTAACCAGTTTGCTTGACAAGCTCTTGATCAACTTATCCATTTCATAAAACTTTTTCTCCTGGGTCTCCTTTACCTCATTAGAGGAAGATGCTACTTCTTTTCCTTTATTCTTCTCCCCATGATCAGTCCTGCCTTTGGACATCCATGTGGACATGAAATTTTCCTCCACTTTGAGGGCATCAATTTGGATTTGATCCAATGTGCGAGACTTCCTTTCGCTCAGTGTGAAACCAAACTTAGATTCCAAAGCACCAACGAAGACCACTCGGGTAGTAGCTTGGGGAGACTTGATTTCAATAGGCAGGTTGTTATATTTCTTGTTGAAACTCTTTATAGATTTTGAAATATTTTCATTTGGTTTTTTCTTTATGGCATTGAATTTGTTAATATGTATCTATGATACATATTCTCTCCCCACTTCTGTGTGAAGGAGTTCTCTAACTCTTCCCAGGTAGAAATGGAGGCATATGATAAAGATTTAAACGACTTTTTGATCTCTCCAGCAAGAGATTGAATGAAGAGACATAGAACAGCATCCAGATGTTCAACATTTAGATTCTCTGCAAACGCACAAAAGACTTCTAAATGTCGTTGTGACAAGATCTCATTTTCTCCATTGAATCTGGGCAAGAGTTTAAGGTAATCTTGTGGCATGGCACTTGGAGGTTGAGGCAGGTTTAATGGAGCATACTTGTTTAGTCAGTAGCATGGGACTGCCATCTGTATAAATGGGGGTTGGGCTAGATTTATCAGAGGTCTCTTTACTACGACAACAGGTGAAAGAGTAGATGGATTGAGACTGGTGGATTTGTTTATATGATGAGTATGAGTGCCAGTGAAGATGTCTTTCTTTTGTTGATCTCAGGGAGAGGAGGAAACAAGAAGGGATGAGTATTTACTAAACCTTCTTCTTCTTTGATTTCTGCTGGGAAAATATTAGAGAGAAAGCTACTTTCATCAAGGTATATAAGAGTTCTTGGGATGAAGTCTGAGCAACAAATAAAAGCATGATGAGAACTGGACAAAGAGGCTTCAGGATGAGAAGAAACAGTGGAATTGGTGGTGAGAGTATTTTCTTTTCAGATTCTCCTAGAGATTAGTTTCTCCAAATCAGAAACATATGGTGTCTTTTGTTGAGATGTATCAGAACGGGTGTGAGGTCTTCTATAAGCCAGGATGATACCTCAAGAATGGAATAGTGGAGTCGCCAAGGTGATGAACTTGCAATCTGGGCTTCTTTTCTCACCTTAACAAAGAATTCCTGAATGTCGTATCCTAGGGGAAAAATACTCTAATACGTTCCCTAGAAATGACAACAAAAAGATGTTGTAGTTCTTAGAGACAACCTCCAGATTGTGAGGGGACCAGTGCCCGAGACATCCAAATTGGGTGCATCTATGATTTTCTAAAGGAGAGTTTAGAGCACCTCAAATAACATCACTTACCATTTAAATTTAGTTGGTTCAAACAAATTTGGAAAGGGAAAGTTCATGAGTTCATGATACATAAGATATACATAGTGATATAAGGTGTCAATCAATGGGGCCGATATCATTCAAGGACTTCCAAATCATTTGAATGAAAAGAGGTGCGACGACATAAGGAATAAGAGAAGAACCTGCCATGCAAAGATTGTGCGATCAAGAATTCTACACTTATCTAGATTAAGAAAGAAATGAAAGTCTAGAAAAAATGGTGAATGCAAAGACTCACAGAGCGCATTAAAAATTTTTATGTCCAAGAATTCATACAAGAATTTTTCATTAACATTTTTATTTAAATGAATCTGTATTAGAAAGGAAACATATCTAATAACTACTTGACATGAAGTCTTGAGAAGAACATGAACATTTGTGAAATTACAAAGAGAGAATACATACTGGAATCCCAAAACGCAGGAATCACCATTGATTTTGCATTAATATTATGAGTAGTCATACATATCAAATAACTAGGGCCTTTGCAAAAATAATACAGAGTTTCTTTCCAAAAATTGTGAACTTGTCTTAAGTGTTTCTTCCCTCCTTTTATAAGGAGAAGGAGAGCTTGAAAAACGTTACAAAATATCTTAACCTGAGCTCCAACTATCTGTTTGACTAGCTATCTCGGCATGCAAGGCTCTATCGCCCCAAATAATTACAACAGAAAGATGATTTTGTTTAAAATAGAATAACTAGAAGGAAAATATTAACAAAATAGAATTAACATGTACAAACTGAAATGATGATCATATAAAAATATCTCCATGCGACTTGCTTTGATGGCCTCTGGTCCATCTCTCGGCCGTTTCCTCATCGCTTTCTTTCTTAACAAATCAAATTACTCATTTTTAAGAGCTAGGAGAGATCACTCGTGATGGCCTTAACCTGTTCTGATCATAGTTTCTGACTCATCCATCACTTTATACTTCCCTATATTACACTATTGGAGCTTGATATGTCTTTTTATGTTGCCATAGTGTAATATCAGAGAGGTACCATATCACAAATTCATAGTGGTGCGGCATTTAAATTCGCCAATTGCTGATCTCCGATTGGATGAGCTCCTTTGTTTTAGCCCCTTTCAACATTTCTCATCATATTATCGAGAGCTATGACCTAGTGCAGAGCCTTAAGGTGCTAGGGCCTTTTGGGCCTTTCCGGGGGCTATCCTTCCTTTGTAAAAATTCTTTTGACCCTTTCCCGACAATTTACACTATCGGTGCATTTTAAAGGTTCACGCGATCAAAAGTTGTGATGTGTCGACCGCTGATCTCCAATACTACCTGCTCCATATGTGATCACCGATATCGGACCTCGCTAATATGCTTAACCTCTTTTATCCAGACCTCCAATGGATGTGACTGCTAATATATCACATGTCTGATTATGCGATCACCAATATTCATGATGTGCAATCACTGCTATGCGATGCTTCTCTGATGTGTGATCATTGATCTAAAACATACCTGAACCTTTGATTTGCGATCTGTGATATCGGACCTCAGATATTCCTTCTTTCCTTGAGGCTTTAATCCTTTAACTTTAAAAGACCATAACTTCTGATCCACGAGTCCATATTTGGAATTCTACATATCACTAGAAAGCTTGTTTAGAGCACTTTGATTTGTAGGGGGTCTGATTTGGGCTTTGCATCTTTCAGTGGCTTGGAATACGGGTGCAAAATTCTATGCTATTTTACACTATGGGAAACTAAAAAGACATCTTACAGAAGGTGACAACAATACTATAAGTTGTAGACTATTTCAATGTGTACAGGTGGTGCATGTTGTCAGAGAGTGATCCTAGAGGAATTGCACAATCTAATTTAGGGAATTTCCTAAGTAATAGGGCCTAATTTCCTCAAGGAATAGCGTAAGGAAATAGGATCCTAGAGGGCTCAAAAATTGGCTAAGTGTTTTCCAGAGTTAGTTAGCCAGGCAAAGAGATAGACTACACACTTGCAGGTTGTGCTTAGGCAAACATATGTATTCATCTCTATTATTTCATTAATGCAATACAAATAGGAAAGGGTTTTGAGGAGTTTCTTTCCCCTAGATAAATCTCTGTGCATGTGTGATGTTTCCTTTTGCATGTCTATGATTTGTGTTCTAGATTGTGAATTAATGTCCACAAAGCAGTGGAGTAGCTTCGAGTTTTGTGATTTAGTAAATTTCATGAGAAATTTCGAATCTACATCATAATTTCTATAGTTCTAAATACTTGAACCTTACTGTTGGTTACATTCACGAGTTATATTTGAATACTTCGTCTTTTACATAGATTTGGTAGGAAATTATGCTATAACATATAAAGTTTTTCAAGAGCCATAAAATCAGTTAAATATATATCTAAATACTTATAATTTTTTTTTTTAGGACATACAATTGTTTTCCTTCCACAGGAAATTTTCTAAATAATTTTGTTTTATATATTTGAATATTTTTTTTTAATACTATTTAGTATTCTGTTTAGTTTTTATTTTCTCAAGGAATTATTTGAGATGTTAAGGGAGGTTATTTTCCATTCGATGTTACCAAACCATTTGGAGCTTATTGTTTCCTGTTTCTATACTCCTTTGGAGTTTGGATATTTTTGGAAATTATACTGAGAGGGGGTTGAATCAGTATTAGCAAGTCAATAATTTTTCATTTCCATAATCAGATTCATATACGCTACTTCAGTTAATGGAACTCACGTGTATACGCAACTATGTTTAAGGCAACTAGCGTATATCCTGCAAACTTATGAATCAATTAATTCATCATATGTTGATATTTAATCATTGCATCAAAACTATATAAATAGTAACCAGATGCAGTAAAAGCAGAACAGACAGTCACACACATGAATACAAGATATAAGGTGGAAACTCAATGTGGGTGAAATCAACCTGCTGCAATCATCTCTAACTTCTTTTTAAATTAGAAACTTCTTTTTACAAATTTTGTACTGGTGCAGTCTTATACCAGTATGCACAATTCTACTTGCAGAAGGCTACAACCTTCTCTCGTTCTCCAGCTTCTTTTGGAAGGGAGCTACAACCCCTAGCTCTTGTACTAGATGATATGTTTACTAGTACGTAGGTGCTGGCCTACAGAAGGATACATCCTTCTCTTTTCTTCCATGGACCATGTTTCATAAATTTTCAAATTGGATCCATCAATAGCATCATTTAATCATCAAATCAACCAATCTCCTTTGCACCAACCACAACTGAATCAACCAATCACTTTGACAACCCTTCAATCTGATCTTTCAGAATGTTGTAACCAGAATATAGTAACCAGAACCTAGAACACTACAACAGAAAACAGAAGTAGCTAAAACATATTTTATGAGGTATAAGCTACTTTAATGTGTTGAACCTACATGCATACACACTTTTCTCAAGACGAACCTGCATACAAATTTGCAAATCATAGTCAAGATGTATACACTATTTTGATATGCAGAACCAGCATGTATACGTGCCTTTTCTAAAGTTAACTTCAAGCCTTAAGATCTTGACCCATTGTTAGATCTTATCCTTTATCAAGCACTAAGTTTCATCCTTGGTTCAGATCCAGCTATGCACCATAACCCAATAACCTATATACTACATCTTGCTCTTCATCAGATATTCAATACTTGAGTCCTTTGCCTAATGATCTTCTCCTCCTTTTATAGTCTTAGGTCTTACTTAATCCCATGGACTGAAAACCACTTAGGACCAATACCTGGGGTCAACACTTTGGACCAGATATCTTGGACCAATACCATGGATCAAAATACCATGGACCAAGTACCACAGACCAAAACTTAGTTTTCCAACATCTACACACCTTTCATTTTGTGAAAGTGCGTGTGTACATTATACGCTTCTTTTGGTCTGCTAATCCACATGTACACGCAACTTGGTTAGTGGGGAACTTGTGTATACCTCTCTTTTCTTCATTCTGTGAGTTTTAACTATGATCTGTCATTTGAGTGAGTTTCCATCAAGGACAACACCTATGTCATAGTGCCAAATCTATGTCATAATGCCAACCTTCTCCCCCTTTGGACTTGATGTCAACCCCAAGTCACTCCCCAAGTCACTCTCCCCCTTTGTCATCAAGGGCAAAGAGTTATGCTCCCCCTGAGTACATGATGAATTCTCTGATATGATGAAGTGTGCTGATTGAGCTCCATGATTGAGTCCATGCTCCCCCTAAATATAACCAAGGTATGCAAAAAGATGTTCTAAAAGAGGAACATGACTCTATACATACATCATAAATGACCATCCTATCACCAATGAATCATACAGACATCCATCTCCCAACCAAGTGGGGATATACCAAGTTTGACTCATCCACCCAACCAAGTAGGGATATACCAATTGTTTATACATGTCAAAACAAGAACATTACATCATCCATCCCATACATAGTTGGGTAACAAAATAGGTCGTTACATGACATTTACATTAAAATATATACATGACATATATAATAAAGACCAAATATCTGAGACAAGATCATGATAGTCATCAACAACTATCATCAGTACTATTTATCAATCAGCGTCTAGATTAGCAACCATGATCTCCCCTTGAACTTGTTCCACTTGACTAAAAAAAAACTGTGTGAATTTGTACGAAGATCTTCTAAGATATTGCCAACAATGCATTATTAGAAGTATATGCTCCCCCTGAACCTGTGCCAAATGATCATTGTCAGATCTGATCATTTCATATAGTAGAAGAGTTATCAAGGCATTATCATCAACTACATATACATCAAGTTATCAAAAAGTTATGAGAGCCAACATATTTCCACATGTCATCCATAGACTGTAACCATCATTAAGCAGAGCAGATAATTCACTTAACCATATCAGACCCCTTCCATCCTGATTCTGGCCCACTACTTTTCCTCAAACCAACATATACATGACTATATCCACAAAAACCAATGTATGTACACAACTATGCATCATGAAACTCGTGTATAACCACCTTTCTCTGAAACAGATAAGTTTTAATAGTAGGATGATGCATCAACTACTCCCAGCTTCTATCTAAGATATTCAAATGTCTCTTTGGGCAGTGGTTTGGTGAATATATAAGCAACTTGTTCTTTGGAGGGAACATATTCCAATTTGACCTTTTGTTCAAGCACTTGTTCATGTAGAAAATGATATTTGATGGGTATGTGCTTGGTCTTGGAATGCATGACTGGATTCTTAGAAATACTGATGACACTTGTATTATCACATAGAATGGGGATGGGTGGAGTACATGTGATTTGAATGTCACATATTCTGCTTCAGCTATAGATAATGCAATTGAACTTGGTTTCTTGCTGAGCCAAGGCACTAATCTGGAACCCATATCGAATGCACCACCACCAGTGCTTTTTCTGTCATCAATTCTTCCTACCCAATCTGCATCTGTATATGCATGAAGTGTAAGATATGTATCTCTAGGATACCATAAACCAAAATTTTGTGTCCTTGAAGATATTTGAAAATCCTTTTGACTGCCTGAAGGTGTGATTCCTTTGGATTTGCTTGGAATCTTCCAACTATTCCTACTGCATGCATGATGTCTGGTCGGGTACCTGTTAGATAAAGCAAACTACCAATCATGGATATGTAGGTTGGTTGATGTACTGTTGCTGATTCATCATTTGAACTAAGACTGCATCCTGTTACCATTGGGGTACATATTGGTTTATAATATTCCATGCCGCATGTTTTTAAGATATATTTGAGATATTTGGTTTGTGACAAAAAATACCATTTTTATTTTGTTGAACTTGTAGACCAAGAAAATATGTAAGCTCACCAAGTAGGGGCATTTCAAATTCTTGCTGCATTATCGAAGCAAAATTTAGACTCATGGCTTCTTCATTGCTACCAAAAATGAAATCATCAATATACACAACAAGTATTAGCAATTTATTATTATCAATATTTGTATATAGATTGCTATCAGCGAATCCTTTGGAAAAACCTTACTGATGGAGATATTTTTCAAGACAGTAATACCAGGTCCTTGGAGCTTGTTTTAGACCATAAAGATCTTTGCTGAGTCTGCATACAAGTTTTTCATCATTTCCAAGAATGAATCTGTCTGGTTGCTCAATATACACTTATTCTTCTAAGTCTCCATTAAGAAAGGTATATTTTACATCCATTTGGTATACTTTGAATTTCTGAAAACTAGAAAGAGCAAGGAACATTCTTATGGCTTCAAGTCTAGCAACAGGTGGAAAAGTTTCTTCAAAATATATGCCTTCTTGTTGAGCATATCCTTTACAAACAAGTCTGGTCTTGTTTCTAATAACTTCTCCATTTTCATTCAGCTTGTTTTTGAATATCCATTTAGTTCCTATGATATTCTTATAATGAGGTCTAGGAACTAATTCCCAAGTATTATTCTTTTTAATTTTCTCAAGTTCTTCATTCATGGCCTTGACCCAACATTCATTTTTGCATGCTTCATTTAATTTTGAGGTTTGGTAGAGGAAAACAATGTTAGCTAGCTTGAAGCTTCTGTAATAGTTCTTCTTGTTTGTACACCTACCTCTTTCTATCCCAAAATTTGAGTCTCTGCATGATTTTTCTGAACATACCTGGATGGAGTCTTTTCTTCTACCGTTATCTGTTCTTCTGGTGCTTCATTGGTTTCTTCTTCAGAATTAGTCTGACTTGATGTGGGAGGATAATCCTCATATTCCTCACAATCTTCGGTTTTTATTTACTTTTGATTTTCGCATGCTTCATCAGCCACAACATCAATACTTTTAATAATTTTCCCAAGTCTTTTATTATAACATTTATATCCTTTATGTCGAGAAGAGTAACCAAGGAGAATGCTTTCATTTGCTCTGGGTTCAAACTTACTAAGTTTTTCATCAGTCCTTTTGATGTAACATTTGCTTCCAAAAATTTGAAGTATTTTACAGTAGGAGTCTTACCATACCAAAGTTCATGTGGATTTTGAGTGCTGTTTACCTAAACATTTGCTTGGTTGAGAATAGTGACGACATCGAATGCATATTCACCCCAGAAGGTTGCAGGAGTTCCAGACTCATCTAGCATAGCATGAGCCATTTGTTGAACAGTTCTGTTCACCCTTTCTACCACTCCATTTTGCTGAGGAGTCCTTGCAATGGAGAATTTCCTTTTTATTCCATGTTATTCACAAAAGTCAAAGAATTCATCCAAGGTAAATTTACCTCCTCGATCATATCTGAGGAATTTGATTTTGTGATTTGATTCATTTTCAACCAAGGCTTTGAAGGCTTTGAATTTTTCAAATGCTTCATATTTATGCTTTAGAAGTCCTATCCAACACATTCTGGAAAAATCATCAATGAACAATATAAAGTATTCTTCTCCACGAGGTGACTTTTTCCTTGATGGTCCACATAAACCAGTGTGAACAAGTTCAAGAGGCTTAATAGCCAATCCTTCCTTTTCAGGGAAGTGCACTATGGTTTGCTTACCAAATTGACATGATTTTCATATTGTATTTTTTAGGATGTTGATATTAGGAAGATCACAAACAACCTAGAATTTGCATGCTTTTCTTATTTGAGAGAAGCTTATATGCCCCAATCTTCTGTGCCATAGCCAGTGTTCATCATTTTTGCTTATATAGCACTATTGTTGTCCTCCCTTGAGTATGTATAAGTTGTTTGGAGTTCTTATACCTTTGATCACAGTTTCTCCTGTATCAAGCTCACAAATAACACATCCATTTGATCGGAATACTACTTCATTTCCTTGATTACACATTTGACTGACACTCAACAAGTTATGCTTTAGACCATCAACATACATAACATTCCTAGCTTTAAAATTTTCTTTTAAGAGAACAAAACCTTTACCTTTTATGACAACAAGAGTGTCATTTCCAAATGAGACCTTCTTTTCCTTTTCTAAGGCATTATATGGCTGAAGTTTTTCTTTGTCACCTATCATGTGTTTTGAGCATCTACTGTCGATGTACCACTGATTTTATTGTCCTTCTGCATACAAGGCTATACCATATCTTTTGGTTTGTGGTTCTTTCTTTCTCCATATTTTGGGACTTAGTGAAGTTTTCTCCTTTTGAGATGTTTGCCGAAATTTACTCATGCATTTAGATTCTTCATGACTGAAGTTGTTGCAGATAGAGCATTCTATTTAGTTTTCAAGGAGAGAAAAGTTATTGTAGGTCCGTTCCATGATCCCTATCACATTCCTTTGATTTCGTGCTTCTCTATTCATGATGGTCTTGTAAGCAACACATTGAGCAGCTTTGTGTCCAAAGTTATGACATGAAAAACATTGGCCATTAAAGAAGTTCATGCGATTATCGAATCTACTGACATGGTGATTGAAGTTTCTATTGATATTCATTCTTGAAGCAGATTGAGTATGATTTACCTGAGGTTGGTTGTAGCTTTTGTTCATCCTTGAAGTAAATTGAGCTTGATTTACCTAGTGATCTGCTTTATGCCTTTGCTGACGATTGTCAAACTGTTCACTGCTCTTTGCTGCATGAAGATAGCTTTTTAGTGGAGGTTGACGGCTTTTGTGCTTGAGATACTTATTCAATATATCCAAGACCTATCTTTATCAGAGGAGAACGCTTCACTTTGATAATTTCATTTAATATTTTTTATCCTTTAGCAAATCTAAGATTGAGAGCTTTTTTTTTCTTAATATCCTTTCTTAGACCCACAATTTCACATTCTAGTTTTCATTGTGTTTTTCTCTTTCAGCAAGTTGGAATGTCAAATTATTTATAATCATATTCTTTTCTTCTAAACAGATTTGAGTTTAGATATTTCTTCATAAAGGTCATCTTCATCTAAAGCATCCAAGAAATCATCATCTTCAAAAGCCATCAGAAGTCTATAGTCATTACTATTTTCATCTTCATCACTAATTGATAAACCATCACTAGCTTCATGGGTATAGTAGCTCTTCTTACTTACACTTTGTTTTCTATTCCATTTAGCTGATTCCTTACCTTTATCAAGCTTATCTTTATGAGGACATTTGGTAGCATAATGACTGACTCTTCCACAAACAAAACATTTCAAAGGTAGTTTACCTTTGAATCTTCCAGAACCTCGTTGAAGGTTCTTGACAAAGTTTGCTTCTTCCTCTCCTTCTGAAATATGTCCTGATTCATTGAGTTCTTCTCTTCCTGAAGCTTTAAATGTAACTTCTCTCATATCTGATGGAACCTCCTTTTCTCATTTCGAAAGAAGTTAAGATTCCGTGCAGTTGTGTCATAGTAATAGTTTGAAGATCCTACTTTTCTTCTATGGCAGATACTTTTCATTCAAACTTAGTAGACAAAGATCTTAAAACCTTTTCAACTAAAGTAACTTCTTATATCTCTTCACCCAATTTTTTCATGCAATTAACAATCTCATCGATACGTAAGAAGTAACTAGATATACTTTCATCATTGTGCATTTTGAGAGTTTCATATTGAATTCTGAGAGTTTGGAGTTTTGCACATTTTACCTGAGTGTCTCCTTCATAGCTTAGAATGATCTTGTCCCATATTTCTTTAGCAGATTTGAGTTGCATAACTTTGACAAATTCTGATTGTGATAGACTCCATAATAAAATATTGAGAGCCTTGGCATTGGTTTCATATTGTTTTTTACCTGCCGCATTTGTAGGAATCACTGATGGAAATGTGTATCCTCCTTCTACAATTTCCCAGACATATGTTCCAAGAGATTGAAGATAGGCTGTGGTTCTTACCTTCCAATAAACGAAGTTTCTCCCATCAAAGATTAGTGGTATGATTGATCCCTCTCCTTTGTGGTTACTCATGATGATGGATCTTCCTTCAAGTGATCAAGCTTCTTCTGAAGGACCTGCTCTAATACCAATTGTTGGAAATAATACTGAGAGGGGGGGGGGGGTGGATAAATATTAGCAAGCCAATAATTTTTCATTTCCATAATCAGATTCATATACGCTACTTCAGTTAATGGAACTCTCGTGTATACACAATTGTGTTTAAGGAAACTAGCATATATCCTGCAAACTTATGATTCAGTTAATTCATCATATGTTGATCTTTAATCAATGCATCAGAACCATATAAATAGTAACTAGGTGCAGTAAAAGCAAAACAAACAGTCACACACATGAACACAAGATATAAGGTGGAAACCTAATGTGGGTGAAAACCACTTACTTCAATCGTTTCTATCTTCTTTTTAAATTAGAAACTTCTTTTTACAATTTTTGTACTGGTGCAGTCTTATACCAATACACAGGCTTCTACTTGTAGAAGGCTACAACCTTCTCTCATTCTCCAGCTTCTTTTGGAAGGGAGATACAACCCCCTAGCTCTTGTACTAGATGATATGTTTACTAGTATGTAGGTGCCAACCTACAGAAGGCTACAACCTTCTCTTTTCTTCCAGGGACCATGTTTCATAAATTTTCAAACTGGATCCATCAATAGCATCATTCAATCATCAAATCAACCAATCTCCTTTGCACCAACCACAACTGAATCAACCAATCACTTTGACAACCCTTCAATCTGATCTTTCAGAATGCTGTAACTAGAATACAGTAACCAGAACCCAGAACACTGCAACAACAGACAGAAGCAGCTAAAACATATTTTACGAGATATACGCTACTTCAATGTGTCGAACCTGCATGCATACACACTTTTCTCAAGAAGAACTTGTGTACATATTTTCAAATCAAATTTAAGAAGTATATACTATTTTGATATGCAGAACCAGCATGTATACATGCCTTTTCTAAAGTGAATTTCAAGCCTTAAGATCTTGACCCATCATTAGATCTTATCCTTTATCAAGTGCTAAGGTTCATCCTTGCTTCAGATCCAACTATGCACCATAACCCAATAACCTATATACTAGATCTTGCTCTTCATCTGATATTCAATACTTTAGTCCTTTACCTAATGATCTTCTCCTCCTTTTATAGTCTTAGGTCTTACTCAATACCATGGACCAAAAACCACTTAGGATTAATACCTTGGACCAAATACCTGGGGTCAACACTTCGGACCAAATACCTTGGACGAATACCATGGATCAAAATACCATGGACCAAATGCCACAGACCAAAACTTAGTTTTCCAACATGTACGTGCCTTTCCTTCTGTGAATGTGCGTGTGTACGTTATACACTTCTTTTGGTCTACTAACCCGCGTGTACATGCAGCTTGGTCAGTGGGGAACCTGCGTATACCTCTCTTTTCTTCACTTTGTGAGTCTAAACAATGATCTATCATCTGAGTGAGTTGACATGAAGGACAATACCTGTGTCATAGTACCAAATCTGTGTCATAATGCCAACAGATATTTTATAGAGGGTTTCATACATAATATTAAGAGAATTCCATTTACAAACTGTACTCAAAATCTCATGTAAATTTTCCTTATTTGGAGATTTCCAATTACTAGTATGACAAATTTGCAAGCTAAAATTTCCTTCTGTAAACATTTTCTCTTATTAATAAAAGTTTTTATTTTATATTTATTTGTTTAAGAAGGACTATTCCTTCTAACTCCAACTTTGACAGGTCTTTGCCAAAAAAAATTGTTTATTAATTAGTTTGTTTAGAATTTTCCCGTGTGAAGGAATTATCAGAAATATTGTCATAACTTTGTTCTTCACCATAGGTTTCTTAATCAAAATTCCAGAAATATTATATACTATCTTTAGCCTTATGCGAGAACTTGTAAATACTTATATTTTCTATAGGTATATTTTACCTATGTCCTAGTCAAATTATTTTACATTTACTCTATGTAGTCCTTTAATTACTTCAACTATTGTACTTGATATTAATATAGAACATAACTATAATTACAAAAGAGAGTTCTTCTACTAGTGTTCTTTTCAAACAATAAACATTCTACTAAAAGAATTTTCGTATTATCATCTAATTCTCAGCATCTAATTTCCATAAAGAAACTACTCAAAAACTCATACTAGGTAGACAAACCTTTATTCTATTATACTTTTATTTTCTTGCTCCAAGAATAGAATTCATTTTTTTGTTTATAAATAGAAAGAAACAATTACTAACATAACATCATAAGTAAGAAATACCAACTTGAGAGTCTCTCTTTTGGGAAACACTAATCGAGTACTTGACTCCTCCCAACCTTGACACAACTTCTGTTGGCCCCCCGAGCAAAGAGGCCAACAATTTCTCTATAATACTTTTTTATTTTCTTTAGTCCTCTAGTTTTCCTTTCTCAGGAATTATGAGACAAAAGCCAGAAAATCATAGATTTTTCTTTATCCATCTACCACTTCTTGGTGGTTATTAACTGCCTCCACCTCATCAACAGGTGGCAGGTGGTTAACTTCTCATTTATGAGCTCTTGTTTCCCACTTCTGGAGACAACCTCCTATCTTCTAGGGAATAATAAATTGACCAATATATAATTTTCATAAATAAATCTAATTGCCCAAATTAGATGCCTAGGACTTGCTGATGGATAATTAATTTCTTAAAAATAATTGCATCATTTTTCTCTTTCAACCATATGTACCTTAATCATTAATTTCCCAATTCTTTTTCTTTTATTTACAAAATAAGACATACTGTAGTTTTTAAACAACTACACATTAGTTATTATCAGTAAATTACTGATAATTAAGTATCTACATGTCTCTTAATGCAACAAACTAAATTCAAATTTAAACATATATACATATAGTTACAATAAAGTTTTCAAGCTAAGAGATGTCACAAAAGTAAGTTTTCAAGTGACATGATATAGAAAGGAAGGAAAATGTAAGGGTCTTAGAGGGAAGATGTGTATCACATAAAGATAAACTTTCCTATGATGTGATAAAGGAAGAAGAGCTTTATTTATTTCAATAAAGGAAACTTTATGAAGTGTGATACATCACACCATAAAAATATACAATGTGACATGTTGCATAATAAAAAACTTCCTTGATCATGATGAGATGCATTGCAAGGAAAAAAATTAGGAACGATACAGTAAGATGATGCCATTTATTCAAGGGTGTGATAATCCATATTGCATGCAAAATAGTTAGTTGTGATGGAGTCCACGGTGGAAGTTTTTAAGCTTAGGTGTCTATGCCAAGTATACTGGCATGTGTGGTGCCATGTATGATGGAGTGCCATGTAGGCATTATGACGTTTTCAAATAAATAAGGCTAAGGTAATTAAAAATCCATAAATTCTTCCTCTAAGCTTAGAATTGAGAAAGAGTATAATTGTCAAAAAGCTATTGGAAAACAAAAAGACCTCATGAACTTAAAAGTAGTGAGATTAAAAAAATAAAAAATTTGAGGAAGAATTTGATTAACCCACTAGCTCGATAGGGTTTGGGGGTTCAAGTATGTGGCAAAACAAATGCATTTAAATATTATATCATTACATCAATTAAAGCCAATTGAAAATAATGATAGGAGTTTAAGTTTCACTATCATAACATTTGCTGATAAACTAGGCCATTTTGAAATCAAAATGCCCTCAAATAAGATGTTCTAATTAATCAAAGTAGTTAATGCAAAAGAAAGCACTACACATAAGCTTCATATTTTATACCCATATTGATATATTCACATTGAGAGGCATTCTATGTTTGGACACAATCATTTAAGGTTTATGATCAATAATTCATGTAAGAGGTGTGCTACCTTGAGCTAGAAAAATGAACTTTCAATAATTATCTTTTTGTTTTCACTTCATGTCCATCTAGAGAACCAAGTGATTCCATTTCTGCCTCTATCATCTAATCTATATTTTGGATGTGGTTTTTCTCCAATGTTTTTATTCCATGTTCATATTGAGTGCTTGGGAAATGCCATTATCCCTCTAACATTTTCTATTTATTTTGGTTGAAACTTTATTTTTGTTAAATTATTAATATGCATTTAATTTCTATTTTGGTATATAATGTAATTTGTATTTAGAGAAAATGAAAGGTGAACTGAAGCTAGTTTAGGAGAAACCTATGTCATAACAAAGACATTATACAAGTGATTTATGGTATAATTTGGTAATTCTTAGTATAATTTGATTAATTAATTATAAAAATAAGATGTCCAAGGATGGAGTAAGCTAATTTTGTAGCAAACTAATATTTTTTCCATTCACAAATTTGAAAATAATTTGGAAAAAAATATTAGGCATGAGTAATGTTTTACTATGATCTAAGATTTGTAGATGGTGAAAAAACACATTAAGGTTTTGTGCAATTTTCAATTAACACAAATTATCAAAAAGTTGATTAGAATTTTGGATCAGTGGGAATACTGACTTCTAGTATTGTTAGATTCCTACAACCAAAGGGAAGTTTTATACCAAACTTGGCAACCTTGTCGAAGGATGAATTTTAAAGTTTAACAGAATGACATAATAGGTCAAATGAAATTGATTATGTTAAGAAAATTTATGTTAAAATTGTATTTACAAATAAGACAATAAATTTAGTTTGTGACTATGGAAAACAAATTCATGATTAAACAAATTTAAGTCAAAGTTGTATTGTGATACATTTCGAAGAGTTTTGTTTATCAAGGGAAATTCTTATGAGTGAAAATTTATGTTATTTATTTTGTGATGATTAGTAAATAACAAAATATGCATCACTTTATTTTTTTAATATTTAAATTCCATGCCATTAATTTTAGAAAGAGGAATTCATATTTCTTAATGATTATGTCAAAAGTATATATGATGTGGCTATATCCCTTAAAAAAAAGGAGGTTTCTATTCAAAACTTATATGTGCTTGGCACACCAACCATTCAAACCACTATCACAAAACTCCCCCTTCCTTGTTAGAAAACTTCCATTCTCATTAACTAGCGTTGGCATAATTCTTTTACATTACCATGTTTGTTTTTCATTACTCTGCCTTCCTCGTTAGAAAACTTCCATTCTCACTAACTAGCTTTGGCATAATTCTTTTACATTACCATGTTTGTTTTTCATGAGGATGGAAAATAGTTTTGGTTAACCAATAACAATAATTTAATTCGAAGTGGCATTAACACCAACTATATCTAATCATAATTGTTTTTAACCTAACTTTTTGTCAATAGCATATTGATTAGAATTCAAATATAACCTTTTCACTACTCTTATTATCAAAAATGGAAAATTAATCCTACCATAAGTGACAAAAAGATAAGAACTTTGATTTTTACTACCTTAATAGTTTGGCACTAGCTCTGGCTTAAAAGAAACTTTATAATCTAAACTAGTCTTTATTTTATCTTACATTCCTAATCCTAATTCACTTCATCATCACATAATAGTTTATCATCTCATAATATACTAATTCACTTCATCATCACATAATAGTTTATCATCTCATAATATACTAATTCACTTCAATTATCTTTAAATGTTATCACTATCACTATCACTTTTATAAAATATAAAATATCATTATCACTTTTATAAATGTGATATCACTTTCATAATAATATGTAGACTTATATAAAGAAAATAAGTTTCATAGTAACAAATAAATCTATGAAATAAGTTTAATAATAACGAATAAAAGTGATATCACTTTCATAATAATATGTAGACTTATATAAAGGAAATAAGTTTCATAGTAACGAATAAATCTATGAAATAAGTTTAATAATAACGAATAAAAGAAATATGTAGATTGTTGTTATTTTTATTTTTTATTTTTTTCCTCCACATACCTGCACCGACATTCTTTACCCCTTTTCACTTTTGCTTTGAACGAGCGAAAAGTAATCCCATAAATATGGGAAGGAATTAAGTTTGAGTGTCTAATCAAATGTGGAAGGAAAGGATTACAATGTATTTTTTTTAATGATTAAAGGGATCATTCTGGAAGGCCATTCTGCTCCTTAAAATTGTGAAGTGGATATGTATCATGATAATGTGATGTTTATATATAATTTTTAAAAATAAAGTGAAATAATGGTGCGTTATATTCTACTCCATAAAATTGTGAAGTGGATATGTATCATGTAAGGATAATGTGATGTTTATAAATAATTTTTAAAAATAAAGTAAAATAATGGTGCGTTATAATATTGTTAGTTATAATATTATTAATAATGATGGGTATTATACGGTATTATATTTTAATTTTATATTTTATATTTTATTTTTTTAAACGTAAAAAAATATTTTAATTGATTTTTTAAATATTTAATAAATATGAAATTAAAATAATATAAATGAATATATAAGATATAATAATAATAATAATTATTATTATTATTATTAGTGTTATATTTTATTTTATTGAGAGATGTTTTATAATATAGTATGGAAGAGATGTTGTAGTGCTGATAAAATGAATAGTCAGATCAAACGATAAAAATAATAAAACATAATGTTAACTCATTTAAAAGAATAACTTCAAAAGGGGTGATAGATTGCCACCAACTCATTTGACCAATAGGCCATGGGATGTGGTATCGTGCCCCCAACAAGTGTAAATGCTATTTGGTGGGCATTAATCTTTCATTCTCTTGGGCAAATGAGATGACGTCAAGGTGATTATGTTGATGGCATGAAGTGTGTGATGAGGAGGGTAGCGATAATGGATTGTTTGTCGGTGTCAAATTGCCTACACAACTTTGCATTTTAGAACAACAGAGAGATATTTTGGTTTGTAGTGCGTTACCCCCATATTGAAGTGGGGTATGAGGATGTAAGAAGCAGGGGGTGAATAACCAAGAGAAAATCAACTAGGTATTGTAATTCTAACAACTTGTAATTTAGACTGGCAGGATGAATATGTGAATTATTACCAAGCTCTTAGATGGTGAAGTTGGAATTAATACTACTTTTTGATGCTCAATCCAAGCACCTAAGGCAAAGATTCTTTACTCTCCCTTTAGGTAATAACTATCCCTATGTATATAATCCTCTTTTTGGTTATGTCTACTGTGTGTTATGTATAGAAGTAATTTTGGGTACCTCATACTTTATTGATTAGAGTCTAGTGGTGGGTGGTATCTTCCATTTTGATGTGTTCATTTCTTGTTGGTTGGTAAGTGGTGAGTTTGAGGAGGCTGAGGGGACCCTTGCTTTATGTTAGTTTGATGAGGGGTATCTGGTCAAGGTATTCTTACTGTCATTTATGTTATGAATTTTCTTTGGGTTATTTATCTCTTGGTTGCTAGTGCTTTCCCATTTGTATTGTTAATATATTCGATACTCTAGGACGCCTACTCTAGTTTATGGGTCTCCTTAGTAGATGGTGGTATATGTTCTTTTGGGACTCACTGAGCTTTGGTTAGACCACTGACTCTTGGGTCTCATTCTAGGGTGGGTGGCAATTGTATATCTTATCTTAGATCATTGGTATAGTGACGACCCATATTAATTGGTGGCTTTTCAAATTGTTTGTTGCTTGGTTCCTAGGAGTTGGGAGGGGTTGGAGTGTTGTAGTTACTTTAGTGGGTGAATGCCTAGCTGGAAAGGGTGCCGCATAGGCGGAATATCAATCTATTCATCTAACAAATTTTGGTCTTTTGAGGGTGTGGTGGCTCTAAGTGGGAGAGGTTCATTCTATCTAGTGTAGATTATTTTTTTATAGCTTAGGCTCTAGATGTTTTTCCTGCTATGCCTCAACTGAGAGTACTAGTAAGAAGAGGGGTTGGTTATTATGAGGAGCGTGCTTGTAGAGGAAATAACTATCTACATCATTGAGTTGAAGGTTTCACAAATTGATATAAGGAGCAGACCTTGGCTCATGTGCAAGAGGAATTGGCTCGGTCTAAGGGGGAACCTCTTCCCACAAAACTTCCCTCTCAGATATTGAAGTTCTAGTGAAGTGGATAGATTGGATCCTTGATATGGGACATATGAGAGGAAGATTTAATCAATACATACAAAAAGTAGAATTGCATTGGAAAATGAAAATCCTTCTAGGATGTATTGTGTTGGATCACCATGAGTCTTGGATGGACCCGATCCAATCATTGGATCACATGCATGGGTACTTGAAAGATTATGATAACATGTTAGAGAGGATTGATTACAAGTTGGTGACTATATAACACCATCTCGACATCTCCCCAACAACTGATGGACCTATGGCGGATCCATCAACCCCTATCCCAGTGGTAGGCTTTGAACTTGATCTCATTACTTGACTATTTTATGGTTCTGGCTTACAACTCCACACTTGTAGTTATTTTTGTTCGAGGCTAAATAGGTCACTCCCTAGATCTAGGCTTGGTTTATGTTGGCTCTATTAGTCTCCATTTGGCTCTCTTGTCTCTAAGGAGGGTACATTTTTTGTTATGGTTTGGTCTCGCATGTGAGAGATCAGAGCGAGCTATTGTAATCTTTGATGTAATCTTATGTTTTAAAAAATTATAGAATTCAATAATAAAAAAAGCTTAATTAAAAGAATGATAAAAAGTTAAAAGTAATAAGAATAATAAATTTATTCAATTTACTTAATCACATTGTATTTTTGTTTTCAATAATAAAATTACAAACAATTTTTTAGACAAAAGAATCATAATATGTATATCACATTAAAATAAATTTAAATAACAATAATTCATATTCGTAACTATGATATTTTAAAAGATTTAATTAATAAACATAAAGATTTAATCAATTTATTTAATAAATTATATATATATATATATATATATATATATATATATATATATATATATATAGTCTCTATGAATGAAGCATCTAAAACGCACAAATTCATTCTCTTCATAAGGAATGTCTTGATGACGGATATGATCTTTTTACTTTTTAGCAAACTAGAAATCAATTACATAGATCCGGTTTGCTCTTCTACCAAGGCCCATAAGAAAATTATTTGGTTTGACATCTTTACTGAAGAAGCATCTTGAATAACTACAAATTAAGCTCCATTTTACTATATAAAATAAAATAATAAATGTAACCATTCTATTTTAGAATTTCTTACTTAAATTTAATTAATAAGCATTGGAAAAATCAATATTTATGATAAATACTTTTTTTCCAATTGCACTAATTTTCTATATATATTCAATTAAAAAAATTATAGAATATGTTAAAGAGAGTAATTATATGTTTCATATTTTTAACAAAATTAAAACTAAGAATATATCTATGTATATGAAATATATATAAATATAAATATAAATATGAATTGATATAGATTTATTTTAATTCCAGATTTACTAAGAATTAAAATGAATCAAATTTCTCAAGGTATTAAGTTTTTTTCAAATTTTACATTCAAAAGAAATTTACTTTCACTTTGAAGTTAAAATAAAACTATATTAAATTATTTAATATTAAAAATTAAAAGAAAATCCCAAATGAAATATAAAAAAAATGTGTCTATTATTTTTATTTATAAAAAAAAAGTCATTATTATTATTTATAATTTGATGTTGCACATATTGATTCACTTTTAAAAATAAAAAATAAAAATAATAACAATAAAAAATGAAAGTGGAAAATAATAGAATGTTTTAAAGCAAAAGAAGATGGAAAGATATAAAATCCTTAAAAAGTAATCTTCAAATAGAAATGATTTTTACATGCACAACTAAATTAAAGAACTTTTTGTCAAATTCTGATTCATTACTTTTGACTTATTCTTTAGATTCGACTAGTTCTCAATATCAACCTATCAATAGTGACTACTATAAATTATTCTTTAAAAAATTCATATTTTAAAAATATTCACCACAAAAATCTTAAACCGATAAAGTTATTATCAACAAAAAGTTAGCATCTATTCAAAGTACAATTCTCTCACAAATTCACATCGAAGTATTTTTATATTATTTATTAATTTAGAATTTTTTACAGATTATTATTTTTTAATTAATTAGAGAACGTATTTATTGATTCAAATAATAATAACTATTTGTTTATTTTTGTAATATTAATTTCAGATTTTAATGATACTAATTGGTTTATTTTTATGATTTTTGTAATATTGATTTTAGATTATGGTTTATTTTTATAATTTTTGTAATATTGATTTTAGATTAATGGATAAATTTGCTTTATATTAATTAATTTTTTGTAAAAGTATATGAGTTAATTTATCATTAAACTATCTCATCTTTATTTGACTTCTTAAAATCCAATAATTAAATACTATATGTAAAAGCTTTGTGGATAAGGTCATCTCATAAATTCATGATAACATGTGCTAAACCAGTTCATGAGAAATGTGACTCAAAGAAAAGGAAATTTTAATAGGAGAGAGGACACTTTTTAGAAATATTTTTTTGAATAGAAAGAGGAGAGTTGATTGCTGACAAAAAGAAATAAGATGATGTATATGAAAAACCAATTCAGGGGAGTTAGATTTGGTGGTACTATCATATTGGTAGCTCGGGGAGTGGTATTTTGTGATAAATAAGTTATTTTGAATATTCTTAGTTATAATTGAGATTTCTGTTTTTAGCTAAGATATTTCATGGCTGAATTTGTGCTGGAACTTTAGAGGGAAGTACGATAACCCAAGAGACTGTATGGTAGAGAAGGGGATTCCATTCCTTTGGTTATTTAGGTTGAAAGGAAAAAAAGTTGGGGGATTGGAATTGTTGTAAAAGTTAAAAGAATGAGTATTAACATAGTTCCGATCAAACAAGAACTATTACCTCAAAACGAGAACTCTCGCAAAAAAACCCCAAAAAACATGAAAATCAGATTGAAAATGAAAAGTGTTGATGTTGGTTTTTTTTTTGGGTAAATTTCAATATTAAAAAAAAAACGGTAGTGAAAACCATTTTTTTTTTTTGTGCAAAAGACATCTTGAAAAGGAAGAATGTTGATGCTGGAATAATTTTTTATTTTTTATTTTTTCAACATTTTCTAATAATGATGTTAACAATAAAAATATCACGACTCCGAAGTATTTAAATTTCTAACGATTTTCAAGCATGACATTAAGTAGAAAATATCAGTCTTTGAAAAGCCTTAAAATTACAACGATTTTTAGGCATGGCATTAAATTTAAAATATCACGTCTTTGAAAAACTTTAAAATTCCAACAGTTTCTAGGCATGGTGTTCAATAAAAATACTTACAACTGTTTTCAACCATCACATTGAAGATAAAATACCATGACTTAGAAAACATTAACATCTTGACAATTTTTCAACTATGTAATTAAAACCAAAGATTATGACTACAAAAAAATCTTAAGTTTTTAAAATATTTCAAGCATGACATTATGGAAAAAATTTATGACTAAAAAATCTTTAAAAATGAACATAACAAAATAGTTACTATGCCAAGAGTAATTTCCTTTTTAAATGCTAAATATATAACGATTTTAAAATATTAGCCTAAGACAATTTGATACAATGTAACAAAAATTTAAAAATCAACCATCAAATTGACACACAGTGTAGGTGAACTTGATCCATTGTAATGAAAACTTAAGACCAACATGAAATGACACATTGTGGGGTAGACTCGATTCATTATAATGAAAATTTAAAAATCAACTATTAAATTGTACATAATGGGATAGGTTGCTAGACAAGCATCAACATGGACCCTACAAGAAAAAAAACCAAAATAATAAATAAATATATAAAGAAATAAAAATGAAAAATACAAAAGACAACAAAAATTCAAATATTGAAAAAAACAATTAAAAAAAACACAAAAAATAATAAAAAAGAAAAAAATAAATCAAATATTGATAATAAAAAACACAAAAAATAATACAAAAGAAAACAAAATTCAAATATTGAAAAAAGAACAATAAAAAAAACACACACAGAGAAAATAATACAAAAGAAAACAAAAATTCAATATAACAAAAATTAGAATATTGAAAAAATAAAAAACATAAAAAAACACAAAAATTCATTCAAAACAAAACAAAAATTCAAATATTGAAAAAAGCCACAAAAATTAATACAAAAGAAAACAAAAATTCAAATATTGAAAAAAAAATAACACAAATGAAAACAAAAATTTAAATATTGAAAAAAAAATACAAATTTAAAAAAATAATAATAACACGTAATAAAAAATTAATTTAATTATTATTTTTTTTTAAATCATAACAAAACAAAATCAAATAAAAAAAATCATAAAAATGTAAAACAAAATCAAAATTAACTTGTAAAAAAAAAAAAAAAAATTTCTTTCAAAAATAGACAGTTTAAAGAAAAAAATTAAAATTAACCAAAAACATTTTTTTTTTTTTTTTGGAAAACTAAAATAAAATAAAATAAAACTATATAATTAAAAAAAAATAAAAAATAAAATCTTAAAAATAAAATATAAATAAAAAATAAAATAAAATTAAAAAAAAACAAAAAAAACCCGCCCAAGGGTGTTTGGGAATTAGCCCTGCCTTCCCCGAGAAATTTTTATTTTCCATTATTATTATTATTATTTTATTTTTTTTTGGTTTAAAAAAATGTTCATACTTGATACATAAGAAAATTTAAAGTGTCAAAAATATGCTTCAAAAAGAAGTTGTATTCTGAATAAGCGCTTTTCAAAATTGGGTGATTTTTTACTACCTCAAAAAAACAGGTACTAGGTAATTTTATTGTTTGATTAGTAACTATGATTATTTCAATGTTGAGTGGAAAACAACCAATCATGAGAGTTATACCTCGTTTTAGACTCATAACCGCAACTTTGGGGTGGTTTTCTGTTTAGAGAAATGGAACAATATAGCTTATGATTGCAAGGAATGTCCCTTATATGTCACTGGTTGGTGAAATTCACACATGAGATAAGTACTCTTAATCACTATTGTTATTTGCTATTTTAATGATGAGTTTTAATTTTCCTTTTGTGTGTTTCAGAATGCTAGGAATGCTTAAATGATCTACATTCATGAATTTAAAATTATTGGTAATTGTGTGGGCATTTTTAATCATGACACACATGTATTTTAATGGGTATTAAGGGATTTCATTTTTTCATGGTAAGGAGTATTTAATGCATTTAACGCTCATTATTGCACAAGGGAATGCTCATAGGGGAAAAGAATTGAGGTTGAAACTAATGAGATGAATTATATAGCTTCAATTGGCACTTCTGAAACTTGAACTTGGTAATGGAGACTTCCTGATAGCGTCATGTATTCTAAGACTCCTTTGACTCAAGCAAACTAAAGCATTGAATTTTTCACCATAATCAAGCCCACCTAGCATTCTATGCCATTTAAAAAACTAACAAGTATTATATCTTATAAACTATTGATTTAAAACTCCTTTCTATTTTTTGATTTTGTATAAACACTTTAAATATGTAATTGATTTTGAAAAATTATAATTTAAAACTTCACAAGGATTTAAAAATATGATAGCATGTTGAGTGGAATTCATTACAAATGGAAAAGTATAAAAGTCGTTTGAATTAGAAAATATTTAAGGTGGGAATTTTTTTAGAAAAAAATCTTGATTGCCAAATGTAAATCTAAATAAATTTTGTTTTTGTAAATATTTTTTTATTACCTTTGAACATCAAATTAGACATTCTTTTCATAAGCACACTACATATGGATACAATTTATTCCTTCCTAGAATCAAATCCTAGGATTGTTCATGGGTTTTTCCTTCTTTCGTTTTCTCTTCTAGACATCTATCCATCCTGAGGGGTTATTAGGAACATATGTATATTAGAAAATGATGGAAGTACCTTGAGATGCTTCCATAATCGAATGCTCTTGCATATTTGTTGTTTCCTTCTCACTATCTGAATGATTTGATTCATGGATATGTTTTTTCCCACTCATTGATGTTTCCAAAATTATGGATGAGTCTCTTTCCATATTGATCGAAGGATGAGCTTCCTCTATTGAGGGTTGAGATGACTCAACATGAGGTTGAGCTGAGTCTGAAGGTGAAAATTCGGTAGTAAATGACAAATATCTATGTGAGTTATCTTACTTATGAGCCGTGGTGGTCTTGGATCCTTTGGTTCCTTGTGTATCTTTCCATCCATGATTCTTTTTCTTAGCATCTGAGTGAAAATAAGGTCCTTGTAAAGAGGGGAATGCATTCTGAAGGTGACCAAGCTATTGACAAGTTCTACAACAAGAAATAGTGTTTCCATAATCCACCTGTTGTGAATAAACCCTACCTTTCCATTTGAGAAGGATTTTCTCGGGAAATAATTCACTATGGTCCACTTGAACACATATGTGGATAAATGAGAGGATTCATTTAGCAATCCTATGAAAGTCAATTTTTGTGAAGCAACATAGTTAGTTTCCCACATGTTTTAAGATATCTAGGTGTGTCAGATGGATGAGAAGAATGGGGATCCTTACCCATAATGGAGTTGCCAGAGCCGACATATAGGGAGGATTAAAATATGGAATCCAAGGTTGAAAAGAGAGGACAGATCGGTCCCAAAACCAAGGTCCTTGATAAAAAACCTTCTACTAATCCTCTAAATGGTTAAAGAGAACAACAAAGAAACTTTTTGAGTAGAAATGCAACAATATTTTGAGAGACATTTTGGTGTATCCACTCTTGAAGAGCAAAAGTTATAGGTGAAAAACCATAAAAACAATAAATAATTGCTTACTGTTCATAATATGAAGTTATGACTCTACTTATAATTTTTCCACTTCAAGAGAAGGGGTTCCCATTGCCTGCTACACCATAGATGTTGGTCTAAAGAGATATTTAGGGTTTGGAAGTAGAGGTGTTGGGTGTATAACATCCTTAAAGGATTTGGGATGTGGTGAGGAGGACACACCCCAACCTTTGGCTCCAACTCTCACTCTTGATACCATATGAATCGTGACATCCTTGACTATGTCATATTCATAGAGAGATTACTGATCTTGAAGTTTTTGACCTCCATATAGGAGTTGAAAACTACCATATGGGATTATTACTGATTCTTGTATCCTGGTTGTGAGTGATGAAATGATATCTATAGCTTTGGTCTGCAGACAAAGGGAACCTGCTGAGATCTAGTTCACAAAAATAATAAGGTTTACCAGATTTGGGGTAAAACCCTCATCTTGAGAACATAAATAGCTTGACAAAATGGGATTTCTTGAGATTTGAGATTGCCTCAATCCTAGCGAAGGGTATCCAACTCTTCTGATACAAACATCAAAGCCCATCTTCCTACGACCCATAAGTGTCGCGGGGGTTACTGCTTTACCCAACTCAAGTCGTGCTTCCTCAACGTTGTCCCTCACCCAACCCGCAATAAGAATAACAGATGAAAGATCCCCCATATCAAAATAAAAAACCATAACAACTAATTTTTTTTAAGGGAAATGACACCATCTAATATTGTGGAATCCATGGCCATGATTGCGACTTCTGAGCAACGATTTTCCATACCTAAAATGTGAGTGGGGGAAAGAGCATAGGTCTCGACCCCAAGGTTCATGAGTTTCTCGATGAAAACTATGGTTTGGATTGTCATGTGGCGAGAACCCATGAAATCGGTGCCCTTGAAGGTTTGAGCAATGCCGAACATGGCCCGATAGGCCATTATTTTGACCATCTCAACATCGACCAACTCAATCTCCAACCTCTAGAAGTTTGCATAAGATTTGAATATAACCTTGTATTTGTTTTTGAATATTATTTTCTCAACAAGAAGTGTCATTGATTTTCAAAGAGATCTAGGGTTTTTGTAAATCCAAATATATATAATTATACATATATTAAGATTTGGAAAACAATAATGATAGCAATTTAAAATTAATTAATATTCATTGCATTAGTTTATATTCACATAGTTGAAGAAATATAATCCATTTTTTTTGTAAGCTTGGCAACACTCCCTCTATTTATATTAATCTTCCAAAATCATAGGCTTTCATTTGTTTCGGGTGGCTTACTTGCCCGAAGGAAACCAGGTAGCCACCTGTCTACATTAAAACCTGTCCAAAATTTAAAAAGGTTTTTTGCTATCGATTTAGCGATATTGTTTTCATTGTCTATACTACTGTTCAGATAAAACAAATTAAAAAAGTGAATGCATTTCATCAAAGTTTTATTAGATTTGAACTGGACCACTTCATTAATCCTCATCCGAGGATGTTATTGAGGTTGATGCTTTGGCACTGGGCCAAGGCATCTCACTCCTCTTCATATCTTCTAATGCTTGCTCAATTCTCCACTTCATATCTTTTAGTGTCTGCTCAATTCTTCCCAAGGCCAAGTTATTTCTAGAGGTCTGTATCTGAACTGTTGCTATTTCCCTAAGTAGTTCAACCCTGACTGGATCCTTTTCCATGTTTTTCTCTTGTGCCTCTGTTCTATCACCCACTGCTTGTTATTGATTCAGGGTCATGGCCTGTGCCAACACATTCTTCATTACCCAATACTGCTATATGGTTTGTCTGAAGGAGTGACGGACTCAAGAATTCCTTGGATTGGGACCCATGCTTTCCCACTCCTCCATCGGGATGTCTTAGTTCTTGATGCTGTCATTCAGTTCTCTCTCCCAACCAGTAATTTGGGCTTTGATGTCCAGTGAGTTCCTTGCCATCTATGTGTCAATAAGAGTTTTCATGTGTTCACTGCCCAGCTTCCTCCCTCTTTTCCTATTCGACTCGCATTTTCCTTCTTCCTTCTTGTTATCTCTCTTGCCTCTTCTAGGTGCCATGTTACTCCTTGCCTACCTGTAACTATATTCTTCTCGTTGTTTACTATCTTCCTCACTGTGCTGTCCGCAGTGAGGTGAGACATATCACAGAGCCATTGCATTTATCAGAATTATAATAGTAAAAAAAACTATTTCCCATTTACCCATTTCCTTTCTATTATCCCTTCCGTTTCTAGGGTTTGTTTCCTTCGAGATTTTTCAAAATGTTGCTAGTCCTCTCCTTGTTATGGGTTTGACCCTTTCTTAGATCTAGTACTGTTTTCCCTCCACAGCAACAGTTGACACACAACCTGTCTATTTTGGCCATCCTCATGGGTTCTTCCCTAGATAAGGCCGGTTTTATGTTCCTCCCTTCCTAAGGTCTCCCTATTTTGTTTACGTCTTCCCTTAGGGTGTTGGCACTAAATACCTCTCCTAGAGGTTTCCTTTTTCCTTGGTTCTCAATTTTCCTTGATTGTTTTGTTCCCTGAGGTGCTTCCTTGTTACCTTATGTATCCCCCACATCGTTTCCTATAGGGGTGGCTATAGTCATGCTCTGTCTGGGTTTAATTTGAACTTTTACCATGGTATGGTCCTCTCCCTTCCTAGGTTCGAGACCATCCCACCTTATCTACCTACTCCAAGTTTTCACAAGAACTTCTATTTTGTCTACTCCAGTGTCATAGGAGGGTTTGGTTTCCTCCTTGACATACTCTTTCTTTTTCCATATTAGATTTCCTATATTCCTATTGAAATTAATTCTGAGCCTAACGAGGTTGGGGAACAGAGGAACTACATACCAACTTGCAGGTTTGATGTCGCTTTCATCTGTAGGATGGATCTTCGCTCTTCGGCCACCTTTCCTCTCTCCAACTCTCGTCTTTGGCATCTACATGCATCTAACTATGCCCTGATTTCCTTTAAGCGTTATACCCCTCTCTCTCCTATCCCTTACCTTTACAGCCACCTATCGGGCATTATTACCTGCACTGATCCCTACGCTATCATCTTGGAATGATGCCCCCCTGTCCTGGCTGCCATCTCTTGTTAGGTCACTATAATACTAGTGATTAACTCATTACTATTGTAGTTGTATCCCTTATTAATTGTTTTGTGCCCCTTTTGTTATTACTATGCCTCATAGAATCCATCTATTGTTATTTTTGTGCCTTTATATTATTATTGTTAGGTTGACTTGGTTATATTGTGATCCCTTATACTCCTATATATATAAAGGAGGTTTTGTCATTTGTATAATCAAAGAATTGCTCATTTATGTAATTTAAAGGAGGCTTCCCCTTCGAAGAGGCTGAATTCTAAGGTGTTCATCTATCTTTTCTATCTTTTTGTGAGCTAGTTTCATAACATTTGGTATCAGAGCTTTGGATTCTACGGTTTTGATGCTCTAAACAGGTCATCATGGAATTTTCACTATAAATTTTTTTCCTGCGATGTTTCAGATGCTAAAACAAAAACCCATTTGGATTGAAATCATTTTGAACCTCGGGTCTGAAACTCAGGGCTTTTAGCACTATATTTGAGGAGATATGATTTGAGGAAGTTAGCCTTTTTGCAGACTCCCGAATTAGATTCCAAATAGGTGACCTGGGGAAAATAGTCATAACTTTTGTTTTGAGCATCAGATTGAAATTTTGTAAGAAGTTAAAGAAAGAGGACAGATTGTAGTTTCCTTTTTATATTTTTTAGATCCTAAGGTCATAATAGTGACACGTGGCACTTCATACAAGTTTGATCTTCTGAAAAGGTATATAATTAGGTCATCTTGGGAGATTGTGCATAACTATTTCTTGGAGAATCTAAATTCAATCAGACTAGTGGCATTGGAAAGAGGAAACAGAGGGCTACTTCAGGTTGCAATTTTAGAACTGGAAGATCCGAAATTATAGAGATACATCAGATGCAATATCGCGCTCCTACAAAGTGAAAAAAGGTGTGTAGATTTTTTAACTTTTTGCATAAGCTTGGTTTGAAAAATTAGTTTGAAGAAATTCCAAGGGCATAGTGAAGCATTATTATCGGTAACTGATTCCCTGAGGAAAGAAAATTCAAACACCTAGTAAGCAACCTAAAAGCTCTAGCATGAATCATGAAGAAGAGGAAGAAATGCAACGTGATATATCAAAATTACGAGACCAAGCGCAGCAAATGTCGCTCCCACAAAAAGTAAAGAACCTAATATGGATGGTTTAAAGAAAGATGTAGAAGCTAAGATGTATGGCATGGAAGCTAAGATGAATGATGTGGTTTTTCCTCTATTGTTTGTTCCTGTGCTCCTCTTCTTCTATATTAAGTGGGCATTCCCTAAACAAATGTCCATACTCATGACATCTTCTACATTTGAATGGAATATGTTCATAGTCGAGTGCTTGTTGCTAGACTTCTTCATGATACTCTAACTCTACTATGTCTGGAATAGGGTCAACTATATTCATGTAAACAAAAATTCTAGCGTATGAGGTGTATCTTCCTTTTTTTTGTCTTTTTTTCTATTTTGAAAAAACTGCCTATCATGTTTATTATGCCCTCTAGGATCTTCAGGTCCCAGAAGTCCTTTGGAAGGCCAAATAACCTAACCCATATTGGGGCTGCCAAGAATTTTTCCTTATTTGGGTTAAAACATTCTTCCCAGTATCTCATGAATAATCCAACATTATAATGAAAGTAAGGGCCATTCTCAAAGAATTTTTCTTTATCTTGTAGGTTTGAGAATATTACCATGAATAAGCCTCTTTCTCCTAGCTTTAGCTCGATGTGGCCTCAGGGTTGCCATTTTTTCTGAATCCATTTGGTGAGATCCTTTTCCATCGGCCATACTCCAATGAACTTGCATATGAGCGTGTGGTATTTCATATATCTTCTGTATCATTCTAGTTTGTTCATCAGGATTATGAATCTTGGTTTCTCTGTCGCACATGGTAAACATTTGCCTTTGTTGCTTGCCTGCCATCATGCTCCAAGGATAGGTCCTGGTTTTCTTGTTTCTCCCACCTGGTTACTGGTGTTCTGGCCTTCCCCTACCACCGCATCTCGATAGGAGGGGATCTCTCCCCTCCTCTCCTCCTCTGTCATTTTCTTCTAGTTCTTGGTGTCTGGGTCTATCTCTTGCTAAAGTGTGTGGTTCTTCCTATTGCCACATAACTCATGGCCGCCTAACCATTAGGGTTGCAGAGATCAATTCTCTTCAAATATAATCCATTTTAATCCTAAATTAATAAATAGATAAAATCCTTAAATTATAATTTTTTTCTCAAATTTTAGGATTGTAAAGGAGATTTTTATTGTTATTTGATTATTTTTAGATTTAACAGATAGAAAATTAAAATGAATTTAGAGTGATTTAAATGGCACTTCTTCATTTATATTAATATTATTTTATCAAATGAAATATATAATTTCTCATGATAATTTCTTAACTCTACAGAGAAGAAAAAAATGTAGTAAGGTTGCAAGTTGGAGAAAGGAAATTCTGTAGTGCAATCAAAGTTTAATCAAGTGAATGAGCAATATAACCATTAAATGTGTAGGAATGAAGGCAAAACATGATATAGGTAAGAAAAATTGCTATAAATGGAGAGAAACTACAGAGGAATCACATTGAGTTTCAATTAAGGTTCGTTTGAAGGAAAGAATGGAATTCCCAAGTGAGGTAATTGAAGAGTAGTTGGGAGAAGTACAGGATGTAGTCACATTGGAGGAGAATCTATTCAGGATGGAGTGTATCAGAGAGCAGTCATTGGAGGAGGCTAAAACCCACTTCTTTTTGTTGATGCGTGAAGTTGAGTTGATGAAAGACGACATGGAGAGACTAAGGCTCACTATGGAAAACATGGCCATAAAAACTGGCCAAAGTGGAAGGGATATAGGTAAAAATGGAAGCAATAGTTGTGGGTTCCTTAAAGAAGTATTTGGCTTGTAGGATCCTCCATCTCCCATCAACAATAATTCAGGTGAGCCTATGGAGCTTACGGAAGCTGAGGTCCCAGCGCAGGAAGAGGCATCAAACAGAAATGCCATGGAAAATGGAGAATCTCTAGGAATGTAGTTTAATTCAATCTTCTCTCTTTTTTGATCAATGTATTGTAAATCAATGCTATATAATGGCCTATTTTGGAGATTATATAAATAAAATAAGTCATAGGCAAGATAGGATATAGATAAAATAGAGGCAAAATCCATTTTGACCAATTTTGGTTTGCGATAACCTAAGAACAATATGCGAATGTGAATGTAAGGGTTCTAGCCTGTATTATATAACTACCTATCTCTTTGAAAAAAAATATGTTTTGTCCACTTAGCCCCTAGGGGGTAGCTCAATTGGTGATTGCTATGAAAATGAAGTGTTATTTACTAGAAGGTTTGAGATTCGAATCCCCATGATTTAACCATGCTTGCGAAAGGGCTATACATAGGCACCTAGAGGTTATAATGGTAGATGTTGGAATTAAACCGATGTCATGCGAGTATGAGAATAATCTAATTTCCAATTCCTTTAAATTAAAAAAATAATATAAAAAAATAAATAATTATTTTTCCACTTCCCCAAGTTGGGTGACAATAAAAGAAACATGGGATGGCCAAGAGAGATTGATGGGGATCATATCAAGGACCCATCCACTTGACAAACGAGAGTCCTAAAGTTGCATGCAAAACATCAACTTGGAGGGTGGTATAGTTTGGTTATTATTCACATTAGTGATCTAGAATTTATCAAGGACAAAGAATTAAAGGTATTACAGACTCATGTGCATGGATGTGCCTATGTTACTTTATGCAATGGATCGATAAGATTGCAAAATACACAGACACTGAGGTAGTTAGAGAAAACATAACAAGAAAACATGTAAGACAACAAGTTTAGTGAGGAGTTCACCCAATGGTCTTAGGCTATGTCTCCTGGTCCAGCTCTCAGTGGTGGCCTCTCTATTATGTTTTCAAGTAGAGTTTTTACGACAGTGAGCTCAATTCAAGTTTCACTAAATAGATAAAAGTTAGTAGGAATGGACTGTACAGACTCTCCTTATTGAAATTCGACCTCTGATGGTCATAGTAGGCCTATGCCAAGGAGTTTTCTTGAACCTCTCAAGCCTTCTATGAAGTACACAAACTCTATGAATCTCTCTGGCTCTGTCTAGCTTGATGCTACCTTCAAATCAACTCGACTTCTACTCTTTTTTCTCTGCTCTTAGCTATTTGCGTCTAGCTAACTCTTGTCACTGCCTTCTTGTGTGTTGTTGCCCTGCTTCTATCAGTTCATGGCTTTAAAGCCAGTTTGTTCTTTTGACTGTTCGTTTTTGCTTCCCAGCCTTCTGGTTTCCTTACCTATGTCTGTTTGAGTTCCTATACTTTGCATCATCATCACTAGGTAAAACCTCGTAGGGAGGTGGCCACCTTTTTCCTAACGAACTAGGTGTCAGATTCCTTGAATCATTTTTGAATTGCCATTAATTCCATTTGCTTCTAGATCACCCGCGAAACATGAATAGTTTGCCAACTCATCGTCCACGTCAGACTTGAAATCCTCTATAATCTTGTTTTTTGACTTGTCAAATTTGGTCATTTGTCGAGATGCACCTTAGCTGTTGATCTGGGCCCCCCAGATTTGACGGTCGTCATTCATATCGGGCGGGAAAGTTGCATGACATTTGCTCGTCTGATGCAGGCATTTTTCTCTCTCATTCATTGGATGCGTATCACTTGATGTGTGGCATCGGGCAGGACTCAGTCAAAACTGCTTACCGCCTCAAGGCCTTCTGATATCCTACCAATTTGTTGAATCCCGCACTACGGAATCGAATGCATTAATTTTCTGCATTTCATAGAAATTTTGGGTCCGAGCACTTCTGGGCTTTCCTTCACTGAGGGGGATGCCATACGATATGCGATTAGCACTTTAGCGCTAATTGTGTATCAGAAACCACCCCCGTTTCTTGATTTGGCCTCTAGTTTTGCTAGTTTGTGCCAACGCACGTTACCATGGGCCAACGGTCTGCACGCTCGACCGAGGGTCCTCATTGCTCTGCTCTAGCCACAACTGCAACTGTTATGAGGATTCCTTCTGATAGCTTTGATTTTTCTAAGACTTGAATCTTTTTGGCATAATTTGAAACAATCATGAAAACTTGTAGAGTGTTTAGGATCCGATTTGGATCACAACCTTCCCACTGAAAAAGCTTTTGGACCACCAAAAGTTGGTTTTATTTTAAGCATCAATCAAGTGAGGGTATTGATTCCTCACTTTCTCAATTTCTATCCATTTCGCATTGCTTAGCTTTGAACCTTTGAGTCCAATGCTGAGGTACTCAACATCCTCTCTGCGTGTAGTTCTTACATTTCTGTCCAGAACTGTATCTTCCTACAATTCATTAAGATATTCAAGCAACAAATCATCAATAGAATGAAATTGAATCTTCTCTTCAGGATCTTCAATTAATGAAGGTTCAAATAGTCTCAAGCTATTTTCATTAACAACTCAGTAGATGTGCATATAAGCTGGTAGATCAAGGCGAAAATCATTCTCATTAATTTTATAAAGTATCTTGAAAGGTCCATTCCTTATTGGCTTCAACTTCTTATATTCACCTTGCATTCTATCTTTGTTGATATACAACCAGACTTGATCACCAACTTGGAAACTATGCTCCATCCAATGCTTGGCATGCCTTGCCTTGTACTTGGCTTGGCTCTTTTCCAGCTGTTCCTGTAATGCCTAGTGAATCTCTTGGATTTTTTCAATGAACTTGGTTGCCTTGTCCACATCACTATGTCCATCAACTGCTATGTCTTTACCAAAGACAAAATCCAAGGGAGACCTTGGTGTGAAACCAAAACAGTTCTCAAAAGGAGATCTCTGTGTAGAAGAATGTTTAGCTCAGTTGTAAGCATGCTACACATAACATAAATGTTCATCTCAAAGTTTGGGATGCTTGCTGCAATAGCCTTTGAGCAACTGGATCATTGTCCTGTTGACTACTTCTATTTGGCCATCTGTTTGCAGATGAAAAGCTATGCTTTTCTTCAGCCTGGTGTCCATCAATTCCCACAAACTTGACCAGAATTTCCAAACAAATCGAGTATCTCAATCAGATATTATGGAAGTGGGTAATCCAAAATGAACCCATACATGATGAAAGAACAACTTTGCAGTTTGTTCAGCTGTAATCTGTTTGTTACAAGGTATTAAAATACACATTTTATTGAACTTATCCACAACAACATATAAATAGTCATGACCTTTCCTAGATTTAGGTAGTCCTCCAACAAAGTCCATGGAAACACTTTCGAAAGGATGAGAAGGAACTGGTAGTGGAGTGTACAAGCCTAGTTTTCTATTACTGGGCTTGCTTTTAGCACACATAATACACCCTCTTACATATCTAGAAACTGTCTCATTCATTTTTGGTCAATAATAATATCTTTGCAGTTGTGCAATTAATTTACTTACACCAAAGTGACTTGATATTAGAGAAGTGTGTGCTTCTCGAATTATCTTTACTATTTTAGTTTGTGGAATGCATAGCTTCCCAAAATGATACAAGACTTGGTCCTTAACATGATAATCCATTTATTCTACTCATTTTCCTTGACTTAAAGTTGCATATACATCTTTAAAATCTATATCTTGAGCATATGATTCAATGTAGCTTTCATGCAATACTGAATTATGCTTAAGTGTAGTAGATGCATTTATAATTGGTCTAGACAACATATCTGCAACTTTATTGTGTATGCCCTTTTTATATTTGATGACTAAATGAAACTGTTGTAGAAAACCCATCCATCTATAGTGTCTTGATTGCTGCAACTTAGTTTGGGAGTGTAGATATTGAAGTGGTTGATGATCAGTATGTATAATTGTCTCTTTGCCCATTAAGTAATGTTTCCACTTTTTCACACTTTGTACTAATGCATACAATTCTTTATCATATGTGGGATAGTTAACTACTGCAGAATTAAATGTCTCATAATGATAACATATGGGTTTACCATGCTGCATCAACACTTCTCCCATGGCATAGTCACTGGCATCTGTTTCAATCTCAAATGGTCTTTGAAGATCGAGCAGTGCTAGTACTGGTGCTGTACTAATCTTTTCTTTCAAGGTGTTGAAGGCTTTCTGTTGTTTTCCTCCCCACTGAAACACCTTGTTCAATCCTGTTAAAGCATGTAAGGGAGCTGCAATTAAGGAAAAGTTAGCAATAAACTTTCTCCAATATTGTGCTGCTGCTAAGAATCTTATAACTTCTATAACAGAGTTTGGTTTAGGCCAGTTTACAATGACTGCAACCTTAGAGGGATCTATCTTCAATTCACCACCCCCACTATATGTCCCAAATAATTTAAATATGTTTTGCCAAATTCACATTTTAAGAGTTTAACATAGAGACTTTCTCTTTTCAAAACATCCAGAGTCTGTTTAACATGCTTTAAACATTCTTCCCACATTTTGCTGAATATAAGAATGTCATCCAGATATACAATAACAAAATCATCAAGAAAAGGTCTGAATACATCATTCATTACTCTCATGAAAGTAGTAGGAGCATTAGCTAAGCCAAAAGGCATAACCAACCATTCATACAATCCCTGCTTTGTTTTGAAAGCAGTATTCCATGCATCTTGCTCTGCAACTCTGACCCAATGATAACCACTATGCAAGTCTAACTTGGAAAAATAAACAACTTCTTTCAATTGATCTAATAGATCATCTATGCGAGGAAGGGAATAATGATTTTTGATCATTATCTTATTCAGTGCTCGGTAATGAATGCACATTCTCCATGAGCCATATTTCTTTCTCACCAAAACAATTGGAGACCCACATGGTGATGTGCTAGGTCTGATGAACCCCTTCTCGAGTAGCTCCTATACCTGCTTCTTGATTTCTGCATTCTCTAATGCGGACAACCTATACATTCTGATGTTAGGCAATGGAGAATCTTGCTACAAATTAATATCATGCACTATTTCCTTTTTGGGCGGCAGAATTTTAGGTTCTTGAAACAATATATCATATTCTGAAATGACTTTTTCTAAATCAGCTTGCTATTTAGCATCACAACCATCAAATACACTGGTTTTATCAGGTTTCTTTTCCTTTACAACCATCAGTAAAAATTGTTTGCATGAATTTACAATTCGTTTCATCTGCCCTGAATTTATGAGAGTATAATTATTCTTGAGCTTATGATCTCTTACAATATATTCGATTCCATCTTTAATGAGTAGATACTTGTTCTCAACTCTATAGAAAATAGCTTTTCTATCATACAAGGACTTCCTAAAACAATTCCACATATATCCAAAGGAACTATATCTAACTCTACCTCATCTACAAATGCTGACCCAAAAGAAAACTTAAGTTTATGTTGTCTAGTCACTTGTAGCTTTGCTTTATCACATAACCAACCTAATGGATATGGTTTTTTGTGAGGTGTGGTTAGTAATCCCAACTTCTTTACAATTGCTTCAGAAATTAAATCTACTTGTGAGCCACTATCAAACAAAGTATCAATCTTTTGATGATTGGAAATAACTCGAATATGAAAAAACTCATGTATTTTTCTCTCATTTTCTTCATTATCAGTAGATTGTGTAGAATTACTTGTAGATGCTTCAGAATTTTTACCTTTTATACCTGTGGCTGGGATTGTTGCTTCATCTCCCAAGTCTAACCCCAAATCCTTTTGAATAGCTGCAACAATCTTCTTCTTCTTTCCCTCGAACTTCTTAGGTTTCAACTCTAGATGCAGAATCCAATAGTGTTCATCATCATGCCCATCCTTCTTACATTGATTGCATGAAGACTTGCTTTTCTGTACAGTGTTTGCCTTCCTCTCTTTATATTTCTATTTTATTTTCTCCTTATTTTTGCTTGCAGTGAGTTTGGATGATCCTCCAACTTTTGGGTTCCAATTCTTACCTCTAGCTTCTAGATGCATAGCCTGAATGGATACATCATCTATGCTAGTGGGATTAAACATGAGGATGGTGTGCCTCATGTAGCTGTGTAGACCACCTATATACTTCAGTTGAGTCTTAGGTAAGTCTAAGGAAATTCCTAGAATCAAAGCTCTTTTCCTAAATTTTTGGGTGTAACCTTGTACACTCTACCATTTTAGTTGTCAAAGAGTTTTCCAGCTCATCATGGATTGTTGCATGTAGACTAGTGGACAGAATTGCTTTTTAATTGTAGAAATAAATTCACTCAAGACAGAAAGAATCTTACCATGTTTCTTCATGTCAGCTTGTGTCCTGCCTTCCCACCATACCAAGGTAGTGCCTCCAAGGTGTAGGCTGGCCAGCTAAATCTTACTCCTATTTGAATCAATGCTCTGCACTCTACAATAAACATCAATCTGTTTGATCCAATTATCCAGCTTCTCTGCATTCAACTCTACATCATATATCTGTAAATAAAATTTAACATCTAATTTAATCAAAGATGTCTTATTTTTATTTTTAGCGCTCTTAGGAGGTGGGAGAATTTTTCCTTATTTTCCTTTGCCTTTAGAGTGGTCATGGAGGAGAGATTCTTCTACTCCTTTGTCTTGTTAGGAGTTTGATGAATCTTCATCTCTATTTTTCTTAAATTCCCTATAAATTTCCTCCACCATGGATCTCATGGTCATAAAACTATCCATGAACTGGGGGTCTAATTCCAAGGGACTTTCTTCTGACATTTTCCTCTTAGAATAGACTCTTCCCATTTCTGGGTTAGTTTTAGCCAAATCTCCTTCTCCTAATTTAAGCTTTGATCTAGTTAGCATTCAACAACAAAATCCAGCACAAGCTTGTCTAACCTTAGTAACCTAAAGCTCTGATACCTCTTGATCTGGAATTTATCCAGGACAAAGAATTAAAGGTATTACTGACTCATGTGCATGGATGTGCCTATGTTATTTTATGCAATGGATCAATAAGATTGCAAAATACACAGACAATGAGGTATTTAGAGAAAAAATAACAAGAAAACATGTAAGACAACAAGTTTAATAAGGAGTTCACCCAATGCTCCTCGGCTACGCCTCCTAGTCTAGCTCTCAGTGGTGGACTTTCTATTATGTTTTCAAAATAGAGTTTTTACAACAATGAGCTCAATTCGAGTCTCACTAAACAGATAAAATTCAGTAGGAATGGAGGGCACAGACTCTCCTTATTGAAATTAGACCTTTGATGGTCACAGTAGTATGACAGGCCTATGCTGAGGAGTTTTCTTGAACCTTTCAAACCTTCTATGGAGTACACAAACTCTCTGACTCTCTCTAATTCTGTCTGGCTCGATGCTGCCTTTAGGTCAACTTAGCTTCTACTCTCTATTCTATGCTCTTAGCTATCTACATCTACATAATTCTTGTCACTACCTTCTTGTGTTTTGTTGCCCTACTTCTGTCAGTTCACGACTTTAAATCTAGTCTGTTCTTTTGACTATTCATTTCCACTTCCCGACCTTCTAGTTTCCTTACCTCTGTCCATTCAAGTTCCTCTACTTTGCATCATCATCACTGGGTAATGCCTCACAGGGAGGTGGCCACTTGTTTCCTAATGAACTGGGTGTCAGATTCCTTGAATCATTTTTGAATGGTCGTTAATTCCATTTGCTTCAATATCACCTACAAAACACAAATCGTTTGCCAACTCATCGTCTATGTCGGACTTCAAATCCCCTGTAATATTGCTTTTTGAATTGTCAAATCCAGTCAATTATCGGGGCATGCCTCAGCCATTGATCTGGGCCCCCTAGATCCAATAGTCATCATTCATATCGAGCAGGCAAGTTGCAGGACATTTACCCATCCGATGCGGGTGGTTTTCTCTCTCATCCACTGGACGCGTGTCGCTCGATGGGTGGCATCGGGCTGGACTCGGTCAAAATTGCTTACCACCTTGAAGCCTTTTGATATCCTGCTGGTTTGTGGAATCCCACGCTACGGAACCAAATGCATTACTTTTCCACATTTCAGAGCGTTTTCAGGTCTAGGCGCTTCGGGACTTTACTTCACTGAGGGGGATGCCTAGAAACCACCCCCGTTTCTTGATTTGGCCTTCGGTTTTGCTAGTTTTTGCTAGTGTGCATTACCATGGGCCAACGGTCTGCACACTCAACCGAGGGTCCTCGTTTCTTTGCTCTAGCTACAACTACAACTTTTACAAGGATTCCTTCTCATAGCTTTGATTTTTCTAAGACTTGAATATTTTTGGCATAATTTGAAATAGTCATGAAAACTTAGAGAGTGTTTAGGATCTAATTCAGATCAATTAGGTGGTGAAGAAGAGTGGTTTTGAATTGCATTACAACTATCCACTCACTCCAACAGATAGTTGCATGGGATGAAATGAATTCCTAACATGGGAAATTAGGACACATGATAATCCCTCATGCTCATCATTAAGATGACCATAAAAACATTATAAGGAAAGATGTAACTGGGAAGTTTTATATCTCTGGGCATATGTAAAGAGAGTTTTCCATTTATGAACTCCGTCTACTCCATCATTTTTGCAATTCCCCCCACAAATTTTTTCTCACCAAACTCACAATTTCTTGAATTTTAACTTCCATACATTTCATCAAATACTTGCATGTAAACAATCATGAAGCATTTATACACATTTTGTCAAATAATTATCATGTTTCCTTTACAACAAATACACCACAAGTAAAATAAAAATAATAATAGCCACAAATACAAATTTTATAACAATAACTTAGCCAATTAAATACGATTTATTAATATGCAAGGAAGTCCCTCCTAAATATGACAAAAAAATAAGTTATTGGGAACTTGAGAGCATCTCTAGAAATCAACACGAATTTTCAGGGGAATAAGAAGATAGTTACAATGATATGTCTTGGAAAACTACTGTAAATCACCTTACTAGAATAATTTTGTTGAGCTAATTTGACTCTCCTTGAGATAATTCCATGGCTTGGAAATGAGATGGATCTTCCAAAATAATTACTTGTGAAATATCTGAGTGATATTTGTCATGATCAAATACAACGGATTTGTTTCACCACCGAAACCAACCCAAATAAGATCTTTGGTATGCCCAATGTGACTGTTAGGATATTCCGACACATAGGATATAGTTAAGTTCAACTTGGTCTAGTATAGAGTTAGGTTAGAGTTAGGTAAAGTGTGTTTCTTTATCGTTGTACATTTTGTAACTTCCAATCCGACGGTCACGATATGTAGTGATTCGACGGTTCACTCTCACCTCGGTATTACCGACACTTGATCCGTGGCTTGACACCCGATTGGTCCATGAGTTCTATTTAAAGCGCATGGAGGGTCATTGTTCAGGTAATCCGTGCATGAGAGAAGCTTATGTAAATTTTCATTCTTTGATTAATAAATTGCCTGTAGAACCCACGTTGGGACAGGCCGTGGACTGTTTCCCTCCTTGCACTCTGAGGGTTTTAACCACGTCAAAAATACTGGTGTATTGATTTGAGATCTGGTTGTGAGCGGTGTCCTTTTGGTATTCTTTCTGTGGAACTTACCCTGTAAATTCCTACATGGTATCAGAGCTATTTGAGGGCTGCGTCCGTTGGTGATCCAAATCTGAAGCTGATAGAACTGCATGCGGCTGTCGTTTCCTAGATCTGCTGTTTCTGACTGCTTTCAGGCCGAGAGGACTGCTTTGTTGCGTTTGGAGCATCTGTTCCAGTGAGGAACCCCTTTCGTTTCACGCGAAAAGGTTTCCGGTAGCCCTAGCTGCGTCATTTTTCAGATCGGGAGGTATACAAAGTTTTTTTTTGCACTTTACTGTTATTTTCTCTCTGCTTATTTCGTTTTCGGTTTATTTAGCCTTTTTTTTAAACCGGATCTATACCTTTCATTTCTGCGTATGCTCTTTTCCCTGCGACTCTCTGCGATCTGGGCAAATAAAAAACAGAAAGGAAGGATTTTTCTCATGCGTATGCTCTTTTCCCTGCACCTTAGTGTGATCTCGGAAAATCAGAAACATTGAGAAAAATATTTAGTTTTTCGGCTAAAGCTAACTTTGAGATTTTTTTTATAAAATTTCTAGTTTTTTGGCTAAAGCTAACTTCGAGCCGCAAGGTTCGTTTTTCTTTGCATATTCGTGTTGGGTTTTGTGTTTTGTGTTTTGTAGGGAAAAAGAGGTTTCTCAAGGCAAGCACGCAAACCAAGGCCCCCCCCTCCCTCTCTCTCTCTCTCAAATTTTTTGTATAGATCAATTGGTTCAAAGCTATTTTAAGAGAGTAGAGGTCTTGGGTTCAAGTCTCCATTTTGTGGGGGCGGATTTTTTTCATTCCCGCACATTCGCGCACTTTGCCGGCAACTTCAACAATTATTTTTTAAAAAGCCATAACTTCTTCATCCGAAAGCCTTTTTCAGAGCCGTTTTTTTTAAAAACCGCCTATTTTTTCGAGATCTATCCATTGGAACACTTACTTTCAGCATCTTCAGCTTCAGTTTTTTTAAAATGGAAAGTCCATGCCAAGTCATTCTTGACAGCACTAACTACTTCCAATGGGTAGCCTACATCGAAGATTTACTTAGAAGTAAAGGTCTCTTCAGAATAGCCACAGACCAAGAGAAGAAACCAAAAGATGAAGACAAGGTGGCAAAATGGGAAAATAGACAAGATCAAGCACGTGGTTTGATAGGGATGTCTATTTCTCCTGATCTTAGATTCCACATTGCAGAACTTGAGACTCCTCATGAAGCATTAGAAAAACTTGCTAAAGTTTTTGGGATTAAAAATGAAATTAGAGCCCATCAACTTGAAAATGAGCTGCTTACTTTGGATCCTAATAATTTTTCTTGCATTGAAGATTTCTTGTCCAAATTCAAGAACCTTAGATATCTCTTGGAAGGTGTTAAAGTTAAGAAAGACGATGGTAACCTTATTTATTCCATCCTTACTAAGTTGGGACCAGCCTACTCTGTATTTGTTTCCACTTTCCATTCTACAAGAGAAGCTTTCATTTGTCAAGGACAAGACTACAAGGCCCCTTCCTTTGACTCCTTTTGTGATTCCTTAATAAGAGAACAAGAAAAACTCTTACACCTTGGTCTTCTTAATCTTGGAAACTCTTCCACGAAAGCGTTAGCCGCCCAACAACAACCAAATTCAAAGAATCCTAAGAAGTCATATCCTCAAAAGAATGGTCCTAAACCATCTCAGCCTCAAAATGAAAGATCATTTCAGCAAAATGATAAGACCAATAAAAACAAATGGAAGAAGACTGATAGACATTGTAACTTTTGTAATCGAGATGGCCACTTAGAATCTAAATGCTTTAAGAAGATGGAAGCCTTGGAAGCCGCAATGAAGAAACATAACATCCATGTGGAGCCTACTTCAACTTCAACTTCCGGAATGGCACTTTCTGCATGTCATTATCAATCATCTCAGTCTGGTTATGCATTAAATGTATCTTCTTCTTCTTCTCATTCTCATGAGTGGCTCATTGATTCTGGAGCCTCTTGTCACATGGCCAAAAACCAAGCCATGTTTTCTTCTTTAAATGATTGTAACACCAAAAATATATATATTGGTGATGATAGATCTCTTAATGTTGTAGGGACTGGAACTGTTCATCTAGACAATGGTCAGTTTAATGATGTATTATGTGTTCCAACCTTATCCTGCAACCTTCTATCTGTCTATCAGATAACTCATTCAGGTGAAGGTAAAATTGTTGAATTTTCACCTCATGATGTTGTAATCAAGGATCTAAAAGATCCTAAACAGATTCTAGCTACTGGTCTTGCTGATGATTCCAAAAGGTTGTATAAGTTTCACAACTTTGGGTCATCAAATCTTCCATCAGTATTTGTTGCTCATAATGATGAAGTGAGCAAACTTTGGCATGAGCGATTTGGTCACTTAAACTATCGCTCCCTTCAGCATCTATGTAAAGAAAATATGGTGACAGGTCTTCCTATGGTATCTTGCAGAGATGGTGTTTTTTCCGGATGTGTACTCGGAAAACATCATCGGGACAGTTTTGACAAACGTGCCTCTTGGCACGCCTCAGCCCCTTTACAGCTTGTGCACAGTGATTTATGTGGTCCTCTTCCTGTTGCTTCATTCTCTGGCTGCAAGTACTTCTTAACTTTCATTGATGATTTCTCCAGACGCACTTGGGTATACTTCTTAAAACTCAAGAGCGAAGTATTTAACACTTTTTTGGCCTTCAAAGCCTTTGTTGAAAAACAATCTGGACATCAAATTCTTAAGCTAAGAACTGATAATGGTGGAGAATATGTTAAAAACACATTCATCAACTTTTGCACCGAAAATGGAATTCAAATGCAACATACTGTTCCATACACTCCACAACAAAATGGTGTAGCTGAAAGGAAAAATCGCACCTTAAAGGAAATGGCTAATTGTATGCTGCAATCTAAAGGACTCAGTCTTAGTTTTTGGGCCGAAGCAATTAATTGTGCAAATTATATAATCAATCGCACTCCTACTAAGGTTCTAGAGAATATCACTCCAGAAGAAGCTTGGAGTTCCATTAAACCAGATGTAAGTCACTTTCGTGTGTTTGGAAGTGAAGCATGGGCCCATATTCCAGATGAAAAGCATAAAGCTTTAGAACCTAAGAGTGAGAAATGTACTTTTGTTGGATATTCTGAAGATGTAAAAGGTTATAGACTTATTCCATTTAAGTCCAAAAATGTTATCATTAGAAGAGATGTAAAATTTGATGAAAATAAATCGGCCTGCGAGCCTAGTCCGGCGGATGTGCCACCTCTTCCTATCTCTTCTACTTTTGAAAACATTTCTTCTTCAGATGATGAAAGCGAGGATGATAATCCTCCCCCACCTTCTCAGGATCCTCAACTTCCAAGATGGGTCCGTGCTACTCGGGATGCAGCAGGTGATCTTGCCGGTGATCCTACAGATCAGCGACGTACACGTTCTCAGTTTGAAAGAGCCTCTTCTTTACTGGCTCAAGCTCCAGTAAATCATGATCCTGACACTTTTGCAGAAGCTTCAGGCCATCCACATTGGGAAGCAGCTATGAATGAAGAATATCATTCATTGATGACAAATGATACATGGGATCTTGTTCCTCTACCAAAGGGACGCAAACTTGTTAGATGTAAATGGGTTTACAGAACCAAGTATGGACCAGATGGGAAAGTTGATAAACATAAAGCTCGTCTCGTTGCTAAGGGCTTTTCACAGGTTGAAGGCATTGACTACACTGAAACCTTCTCCCCTGTTGCCAAAATGAACTCTATCCGCCTTGTTCTTTTCCTTGCTGCCTCTTTAAAATGGGAAGTCCATCAGATGGATGTTAAATCTGCCTTCTTGCATGGGGACTTGCAGGAAGAAATCTATATGGAACAACCCATTGGCTTCATACAAATAGACTCCAGCCTTGTTTGTCGACTTAAGAAATCCCTTTATGGCCTCAAGCAAGCTCCTCGGGCTTGGTATGCCAAAATGGATAGCTTTCTTTTAGAATCTGGCTTTTCTAGGTGTCATTCTGACAATACTGTCTACACCAAGAAAGTGGGCAACTCTCTTATCATCCTTGTTCTTTATGTTGATGATCTTATTCTTACTGGTAGTGATCCCAACCTTATAAACCATGTGAAGTCCAGCCTTAAAAAGAAATTCGAAATGACAGACTTAGGACACTTACACTATTTTCTCGGTCTTCAAGTCTTGCAATCCCAGGAGGGTATTTTCCTTTCCCAGTCCAAGTATGATTGTGATATTCTTCGTCATTTTCACATGGAAGATTGTAAGCCAGCCCCTTCTCCCTTTCAGTCTGGAGTCAAACTTTCAGTCTCTTGTACTTCTCCTGAAGTTGATGCTACCTTATACCGTCAACTTGTCGGAAAACTCTTGTATTTAACCCATACTCGTCCTGATCTTTCCTTTGCTGTTGGCCTTGTTGCTCGTTTTATGAAAAACCCCCGTGAAAGTCATTGGAAAGCAGCTAAAAGAATACTTCGTTATGTTCGAGGTACAGTACAGTTTGGGATTCATTACAGTGCCAAAGCAACTCCTCTGTTAGTTGGTTTCACTGATTCTGATTGGGCTGGTGACCCTGATGATCGGAAGTCTACTGCCGGTTATGTCTTCACTCTTGGTTCAGGACCTATTACATGGGCTTGTAAGAAACAGGCTGCCATTTCTCTTTCATCAGCAGAAGCAGAGTATCGTGGTGCCGTGGAAGCTAGTAAGGAAGCCTTGTGGCTTCATCAGATCCTATCAGAGTTTGGCTTTGAGCAGTAGCATGCAACCACACTTTGGTGTGATAATCAAAGTGCCATTCAGCTATGCAAAGATCCAGTTCAGCATCAGCGCAGCAAACACATTGAACTACACATGCACTTCATCAGAAAGCTCATTCATGACCATGTTCTTGAAGTGCAATATTGTCCAACAGATGATCAGGTTGCAGACATCTTCACAAAGACTCTCACAGAGGCGAAGTTCACTAAACTTCGATATATGCTTGAAGTTCAGGAAGTTGTCACTAAGGGGGGATAGGCTCTAGTGCCTCCTTCCTTCTCCTATTGTGTCATATTTGTAAATCCTTCAATCCTATCCCAAGTTGTTCTTAAGGGGGGATGTTAGGATATTCCGACACATAGGATATAGTTAAGTTCAACTTCGTCTAGTATAGAGTTAGGTTAGAGTTAGGTAAAGTGTGTTTCTTTACCGTTGTACATTTTGTAACTTCCAATCTGACGGTCATGATATGTAGTGATCCGACGGTTCACTCTCACCTCGGTATTACCGACACTTGATCCGTGGCTTGACACCCGATTGGTCCATGAGTTCTATTTAAAGCGCATGGAGGGTCATTGTTCGGGTAATCCGTGCATGAGAGAAGATTATGTAAATTTTCATTCTTTGATTAATAAATTGCCTGTAGAACCCACGTTGGGACAGGCCGTGGACTGTTTCCCTCCTTGCACTCTGAGGGTTTTAACCACGTCAAAAATACTGGTGTATTGATTTGAGATCTGGTTGTGAGCGGTGTCCTTTTGGTATTCTTTTTGTGGAACTTACCCTGTAAATTCCTACAGTGACAAACTAGAATGATCTCTCCATATTACTTGGCCAGGGTTGAACCTTTCACAACCAATACTAAAATTCGTATTTAGGTTTTCGTCCAAGGGTTTAGAGCTAATAAATTTCCAAAGAACAATAAAATAATCAAGCATGCCTAAAGGGTGAACTCCAATATTTATTTTATCATTAGAATAACATGGATCTATACCATGGGTCTCTCGTTTATAACTTTCACCAAAATGAAATTTAAATAATTAGATTAATTGATCCCATTTTTATTAACTATAGCCTACAGGAATCAAATAAGTTACTAATTCGTTCTCTTGAAGTGATCCTTCAGAAAGGGACATCCTTTCTTGATATTTCTTGCCGTTAAGCAACCCAAAACTTGCATTACAATACCAGCATCCCAAATATTCCTGTAGAATGATCCATCATATATATGTTATACCATCCTAACTCAATTGAACCTAATATCACTATCACATTTGTCCATGTTTCATTTTGATCTCTTCCTAGCAGCATTATGAAAATAACTACACACCGTTAACTATGTCTTAGAAGTTAGTCTATCATGAATAAGAGAGTATATAATTATAGTAGGAACACGATTTGGAGAAAAAATTCCACTAGAATGTACAAAGACATTAACTAAGCCCAATGGTAATTTTTATACATAATCTATGACTATGAACAAAATTATTATCCGTAGACCTAGTGGCCTAGTTTAGAACAACATAAAGAAAAGACTATAAAGTTCTCCCTAGAGAAATTGGAGAATGGAAAGATGATTACTTGTGTTCTGTCTCAATCTCTTCCCTCCTCTTGGATTGTAAGCTCCAACCGTAGCTCCGATCACTATAATTAGAACTTGCACAAACAATCAACACAAGCCAAAGATCTACGACATCTATGTAGCATTATCCAATCACTCTATTCAATGGATCAACATAGAATTGAAATATATGAATGTAAACATAACATAACACATATAGGAAAATAATATACTCTTTGTATTAATATGAAAGGGAGAGAGTTTACAACCAAAAGTGGAAGCTGATCTTGTAGAGATCTCCCCAAGTTGACTTGTCCTTCCTTGTCACAATGCACACCTCAAGGTCACCCTAATGCATGGAAATGATAAATCTCTTATGATCAAATCTAACATAAGGTGTGATTAGTCTCCAAAATCTAACCCCTAGCTTGTGGATGACAATGAATATATAAGAGAGGACGATAGTTTGGGAATTATTATCCATTTACCAATCTAGGCTTGAGATCCACTCTTGATGGGAGGATGAGCTCAAGGGATAAGAGGTGAAATTTCCAAGGTAGGACCAGATAGGATTCAAAGTTCTTGTCCAAGCTAAATGGTTGTAACAACTCCCAAAAGCTTCTTGAAGAGGAAGCTTTGGGATTCTTTTTATCTTTCATGAATTGATTCTATAAATCTTGCATTTGGGATTTGGGCCTTAAAAATGTTAAAATGAAGTAGTCAAGGTCAAAAAATTATGGATTTGGGAGATTCACGCTTAGGGATTTTTGTGGGGATGATGATAAAGTGTTCATGGATGTTGATTGATCTATTTTGTAGGCTTATTGATCAGATCTAACAAAATGGTCTATAACAGTAATGTATCATCCAGTGAATTATAATTTTCAAATACCAAAGCAAGTAAGTTCTCCACTTTCCATTCAATATCTCCTAAAATATTCTTCTCTTGATGGCTCAAAGTGTTCTCATATTGAGCGCTTACAACATGAACAAGTAAATCAAATCTTCAATGGGTGTTGCCAAATCCATGATAAATTAAATTTACTTCAACTTAGTATATGAATATGAAACTCCATAATATGAAATAAAATCCGTCAAAAAGTACCTCCTCCTTGTAGACACAAATTCCTTTCTTGATAATGTTACACTTTCATTGCAACCTCCAATACCAAGTCATATACCACAGTTTCGGCAACATGGCCACTCGTTATACAACTTATAAATAGATGCACTTTACCCATACTCTCATGTTCAAGTTACCAATAAATAAACCACTAATGTGTTTTATCTATTTGATCTTCACTTATAGAAGAAAGTTGAATTTAAAAATGTCCTTGAAAATTACCCTTGGAATAATTAGCTTTCACAATGAGATCATTGCCCATAAATAAGATTTCTTCACCAATATAATAACTTAGCCTTGCTATTTTTGCCTTGGATATTATTACATGAGGAAATCCTACCTTCAAAACATCATATACCATTTTATCTTATGGATAGAGCTACAAAGCAATTGCAACGAGTTTTTGGAAACTAGATCACTACTTTCGGGGGGGTGAATTAGTAGTGATGGCCTTTATATCAATTTTAAATATTTTTGTCAGATTAACAATTTACAACACACATCCACAATATTAGCTTATCAAAAAATGAAATCAACAATAAAATCAAAGCATAATAACCATGGAAAGCATCAACACAATTAAACACACATGAAGACACAAGTATTTTCTGTGGAAACCCTTTCGAGAGAAAACCACCTTGCTACTGTTGTGCTACCAAATTCTTCTATTAATCTTCTAAACAAGGTTTTACATGGATTATATTACACCCATAATTTGGAAGACTTAGCTTGCATTACAGTATGTTAGCACCTACCAGTTAGGAAACTTGTATTTACGGAAATCTATTCGCGGGAAGTAGCCATGACCAACAATCCTTTACCAACATACATTGGACTATACAACACTGATTGGATGGATAAATATGTTCCTTCTAATGAATACGCTGAATAACCGTTTACTCTGAAGCCTCCACGCCTTCACTTCCTCCATGTGAACCACATTTCATAAATATTTCCTACTGGGCTCTCAATTTTCTCAACATAAGCAACTCAACAACACCATCGTTCTGCACACAAAATATAAATCAAACTATGAACCGAAGGAGGAAAATTATTCTCTTCTTCTCACAACAAACACTTCTCTCAAACACACCACAAGATGCCAATTCTCTGCCAAAAACAACCCATAAATTCTGAATCTTCTTCTCAACCCTATCTCTGCTTTTTGCATACAATTCTTTGATATAACTCTTTAAAAAGTATGTGAGCAGCTACTGCAATCTCTACTCACTCTCAATTCCCTCACAATGGCATACTCTCACACTCTCAAGAAGATGAACAAACCAACAACATTTTTTTTACATAAGTAAAAGCCAAATTATCCTCAACAATTCTCCAAGTGAATACCATAGGAAAATACCATGGTTATGCCAATACCCTGGACACCTGTACCATGGTAATATCCAAACCAATACCATAGGAAAATACCTTGGTTATTTCAATACCAAGGACTCATGTATCATGGTAATATCCAAAACAATACCACAGGAAAATACCATGGTTATGTCAATACCAAGACTATCTGCATCAAGGTAATATCATGTGCAAACCTACTCCACACACACATACCAATACCATGGTAATGCCAATACTAAGAATAATTGTACCATGGTAATACTCTACTCATGCTCAATCAAATACCAAGGTAACCATTTACCTACCATACCAAATACCATATGAAACATCCTTGGTAACATTGTATAACCAAACAATCATATGCATAACCAAAACATAGCCAAACACCTGTAATCAATTGAGCACTTGCCATGAAATCCATTTTAACAACCATAACATCTCCACATAAGAAAAAAATCAACATAAAACATATGGACAAGTTAAGCTACTCCAAAACCATTTTTCATAGATCAACCCCACACAATCCATAGATCATAGCTCATCAGAGAGATATTGAAAACCATCTACACACAAGCCACCTACAATACAAACATTTTCCATTGTCACATCTCCATTCTAGTAGACATGCCAAAATTAATGAAACACATCAACCAAGTACAAGCCACCTATAGCCAAACATATAAGTTCTAACCAACTCTCTTGCAACCCATGCTACTAGGTTGACATCAATGCCAACCAACAATACATATGCAACATTGCAACACACATCAATGCCAACAATCTCCCCCTTTGGAATTGATGGCAACCCCAACTGATCCAACCATCTGAACTATCCTTTGAAAATTGATCTCCATCCTCACATTCTCCCCCTTTGAAATCAATGGAAAAGGGATAGACATGTCAAGGACAAATGCTATATGCTCCTCTCCATGCAATGAGATCCATCAACAAAAACAAAAACTCCACTCAATATCATATGCTGGTGATGAACAATGGAATGCAGGACTAAAATATGAGAATAATAACAACACTCCTCCACATAATAGAAAAATATGTGGAATAAACTCCCCATGGACACAAGCTATGCTCAATCAACAACACACTAGAGCAGTAGTATACATCTCCTGTCAACGAAATCCATGTCATATAGTAGCAGAAGATCAAATCACCAACACATAGCAGCAACAACATAATGTGACCAGCCAACAACATTTTTTATCAAATCCATATCAACAACAACATATATCCAATCAAATCATGAACACCAATAGCATATACAGTCTCCCCATATCATATTTGTATCTCCACACCATACTATCTTGTAAGAGTAGTCGCTAAAAACTCATAAATCGGAAACAACAATGACTATATGGAAGCAAGATCTCTCTTTCCTATCTCAATGAGTAGTAGTAACACCCTCTAAGGAAAAATATAGTGGAAACAAATACATGATGACAGGGTCATAATGGCATGACCAACCATCTCCACTAAATGTAAACTTCTCCATGGATGAATATCTCTCTCTCTCTCTCTCTCTCTCTCTCTCTCTCTCTCTCGATATATATATATATATATATATATATATATATATATATATAGATAGATATATAGATCATTTCCAATGCCTCCTTGCCATATGCAAGAGGCTACTCCACATGGACCAATGACTATGACCAAATGATATGCAATAAAGTACAAGGATTCATAGACTTATTACATGACTATAAAATATGATACATGATTGTACAATGACATCAATAAGCCTATACATATGGCTGAACCATGACTCTATATGCCCTACATATAATAAGTATGAGAGTGTACATGAATAATACATGAAATACATGGTTGTACAAACACTACTAACAACCCACACATAGCCACACCAACTCTCATGGATCTCAACTCTAAGCATGATACATACAAGAATGAGACTCTCTCATACATGGACATCATAATAATCCTCTCATCAATGGATGTCTAATATAATGTCATAATGGAAAAGAGTCATCAGAATGCTCTCTCCCGTGTTTCGCTCTTCCTTTGAGGTCACGTTCCTTCCTTCAACCTACTTGCTTCCCCCATGGCCCCCCCACAGTTTCATCCAGAGGGGGCTCACTTAGCTACTACGCCCCCTTTGATGCTGCTTCTCTAACCTTTTCCAGTCTCATTTCCTCCCTTGGACCCCATCGAGATTTACCTGCAATATCCAACTTTGTCAAAAAGCTTGAGTACATTCCTGGAATTTTTATACCTCTGGTGTTGCCTTGAAGAGATGTTCTCTCATTGTATGAGAAGGGTCTAGTTTGGAAGTTCATTGGCCTATGGCCATCTCCAAAAACTGTGCAAAAATGGGTTGAATGAAACTATTCTCCCTCAACTCAAGGAAAAATATATATTAATTTCTCTATTAGAGGCTAGTTTACTTTCTATTTTGAATCCAGAGAAGATAAATGTCCCATCTTTAGAAATGGACCTTACTTCATGGAAACTAAAGGATTATACTTAAATACATGGACTCTAAAATTAGATCCTGAGCTTGATGTTCCAAATGTTGTTCCAGTTTGGGTATGCCTCCCCCACCTTCCTCTTCATTGTTGGGGAAATGAATCTGTCAAAGGAGTAGGCAATGCATTTGGAAAATATATAGATCGAATTGAACTAAAATAAAATATGCATTTCCGTGCTCGAATCTGCATGGGGTCTAACATGGGAAAAGGATTCCAGAAGCAATGAAGATCAAGGTAGATAACTAGGCTCACTGTTATAGACATTTTTGTGCCTGACAACATTGAGCATGAAATTTCCATAAACTAAGGGATCCAAAGTCCCTAAACATGTTGTTCCTACCCCTAGAGGAACAAGGCAAACTAACCACATCAATTCACAGAAGTTCTCCACCTGAAAACACTAAAAAACAAGCCAATTCTGGATCATGTCAACTGCTCCACTGAGCATCTGCGCTGAATGTCAACTGCTCCACTGTCTACCTACGTTGAATGTCAACTCCAACAAAGGCTACCTGCGCTGAGCGAGTTTGGACAAGTGGCAGAATCATTCCTCAAGGTGTCAATGCCCAGGAAGCTTCCAAAATGACACTTGGATCAGGGAATTCGACTGGTGATGAGTAAGAGGTTCCAAATCTCCAAGTGGAAGCAAGAACCTCCAAGTGGACTCAAGAACTAAGAGAGGGAGAGGACACTAGTCATATCTCAAGCTGACTCATCCTCTCTCCAAACATCTATATATGGATCTCTCCTCCATGGGATCTAGAGGCTGGAATTTGGTAATTGCAAAGAATTGTTGTTGGTTTGTGGCTGGAAACATTGGGTGTGTAATGCTTTGAAGGGAGCTGAAGAAGGAATTCCATTCTGCTGGGAAGGAGATGCTGGATTGGAGCCCCATGGGTTGTATCTCTTCCTGAACCCTGTTACTTATTAATAAAGCTATCTTGATTCTTTCCTATATGCTGGTGTATTTTGTATGATTGCATTAGTGTATTTGATTTACTTCTAATCCTGAATCATTTATGAATATGTATATTTGCCTTTGTATTGTGTTCTTCTCTTGTCGCAAGTAGTTGTTCTCTTGTCACAGGTAGCTGTTCTCTTGTGATCCCGTGGGATTCAAGTAGCTGTTCTCTTGATCAAGCAAGGAGGCAAGTAGTTGTGGACACACAAAGAGAAGAGGATCTAGTTCGAGGGACAACTGGAAGATAACGGTAAGTCTGCCGATCTCCCCTCTTTCACATTTCATAAAGGAAGAAATCATAATAGCTGTATTCGTTTGTTGCTAAGGCACTGTCACACCTTAGGTGGATAGGATCGTCCTGCATAGGCATTTTTCCCCACAAAAAATTGGCGACTCCGCTGGGGAGAACTTGTTTATTCATTTCATTTGTGTTTCTGTCATTTGTTTACTTCATAGACTTGACAGCAACTATTGAACTGCATCTTTCCCGGATGCAAAGTAAAAGTTGCTGCTTTGATCCAGTTGTTGGACTTGTCTATGATCTAAACTAGATCCAAAAATGATTTGATGATCCTTGTGATAGTCTTTAGTACCCTATCAAAGTATCCCTCTGTTCGTACCTTGCTTGTGTTTCTGATTTGGCCTGAAACAGTTGATTTTTGAGCATTTTATGACCCAGAAACCAAGGGAAACGAGAGTTTCTCTTTCAGCGCAGGCACTGTGAAGGCAGTCTGCATTTCAACGTAGGTCCCGAAGGGGCTACCTGTGCTGAATTTCAAACTGACAGTGTTAGACCTGCGCTGAACCAGTGTGGCCTTGTGCAGCTGGGGTTCTTTGTTGTCTTTTGCCCTGTTTTGATCTCTGTTTTTGCAGCCTTTAACCAGCATAGGTACCAGTCTGATAAACCTTTTTCTTTGCTTGAATTCCGCCTCATTTTTGTACAAAAAGATTGTGAATGTTTTTATGTGTTTGTGGCGTCATTTACAATCTTCCTTTGCATGAGTAAAGTTGTCATTTTGTAGCCTTTGATTCAGATCTGATTGATAGTGATCTTAGAAGAGAGTTCATTGGCTGTTTTTTAGATTGATCATAGTTTTACTTTTGCTTATTGGTTTGAATTTGTCTCTTTCGAAGTGTCAAAACAAGTCTTTGTTTCAAAAATCGCAAAGTGATTGTAATCTCTTCTACCCTTGTTGATTTCGAAGAAAGTGAACTTGTTTGTATTGATCGTTTTAAAAGCAAATTCAAGATTGTGCAAAAAGCTTTCTTTGTAGGCATTTATACTAAGAAAGTGGAAAACAAACACTTGCATTGTGCATTTCGCATTTGATAGTTTGCATGTTGGATTTAGGGAAAGTGCATTAGAGTGTGCTGATTTCCCTTTGAGAAAAGATAGTGTTATTCTTTTCCCTTAGTAGCTAGGATTTTCAAAGTTGAAAGATAATAAAGCTTGCTTATCATCTTAGACTGCATTTAGGAATTTGTATCATACATCTCGTGGTGAACCTTGAAAGGCAAACTTTAAAAAGATCAACCTAAAATAAACTGAATGAACCTAACAACGCTTTGTAACATAACGCACAACATAGAGGTCTAGGCTAGAGACGTGTTCCGGCATCGTTAAGCCTAGTGACTGTCGATCTCGAAGAAGGTGGGTGATTCCTCCTGAGAGACGATAGCGCTAGTACGGATTTGTGCTCCCATGTACCGTCGTGTATATATTGGGAGACCCCTATAGGCATATATCTTTTATCCTTAGGAAGTCGTGTCGGCCGCCCTACTGATCGCAATGCAGTGAACACAGCGTTCACGAAGATCGACCACCCGTACCGTAAAAAGTATTCTGTGGTTTTGTGAAAAGTTTGGCACACCCTCTGCCTAGATCTCCAGAGCAGTTTCTTTTGGCCTTTTTCAGACTCTATAACAGAAAAAGTCCATTCGAGCATTTGTCACTTCGGGCTCGTTAAAACATCGAAGGAGACTAGAGTCATCTTTAGCTTTTTCTCGACTCTTTAAAACTGAAAAAGCAAGTTGTGTCTAAAGCGTCATTAACAATTTATTTTAAACGGAACAATCACCCTTTAATCCTGTGTTGATCTTTAGGTTGAAAAGATGGAGGACACCAACCAAGGAGTTCCCTTGGGTGGAAATCCTAGTCCCTTCTCCTTTTGGGGAGATGTTGGTGCGCCCCACATGGCCACATTGTCGCTTCCAGGATTGACAATTGGCCTACCAGTTTGGCTCTTTTCAACCAATGTCGTTCAGAATACCACCATTCCTGAACAGTCGAGTCAACAGTTAGATCAGACAAGAGTTGCCTCCCAACCTTCAACTTCATCTTCCTCCCCTCCTTCCTCTTCGCTTGAAGGGACTGGTCGAATTAAAAACCAGGTTCCTAAGGAGAAGAAGAAGAAAGAAAAGAAGAAGAAGGAGCCTAAGGCGACTTAGGGCAAACAAGTGTCATCTAACAAAAATCCACACACCGCACTCGTAAGGCCTAAATCGCCATGCATCATATGCAAAGGAGACCACTTCCATAGAGATTGTCCCTGTATCCCACGGATACTAAGAGACTGGTCCCCCCATTTGCACAATTTGGGAGCATCGACCTCTGATAGTCATGTCGACTGCTCACCGTCAACTAGTGGGAGTGAAGCTCCAGGACAAAGCGAGAGAGCTAAATTTCCCTGCAGATTGTGTGAAGGCGATCACGCCATCCACCGTTGTCCCTTCTTAGACGAGGCAAAAAGAGTTATGGAAGATCGCCCGATTTTACGAGCGCATCTCCCTCCTGGATATCAAAGACTCCTGCCAAGTCCCTCACTAGTTGAGAATCCGGCTGAGCCACTTAAGTGGTCAGCCGAAGCATCTGTCATTGAAGAAGAACCATCTGGATCCATGTCTGACGAAAGTCAAAAGGTTGATACGGCAGTTGACCCGGTTTTGCCTTCAGAGGCTCCCTCTTCGAATGACACCTTCACAGAGGAGAATAAAGACGACACCGTCCAGATTCTCTTCATCAGCACTGACTCTGATGATCAAGGGGGCAATGCCACCATTCCTTTATCGCAGGAAGGAAGTTCATTGGAGCGATATCCGGCCGTATATTCGGTCCCACCACCAAGCAACCTGGTTGTGTCCTTTGATTGGAACCAATTAGGCAGACCCCGGTTGCTAGCCAGTGTACCATTCAGAATTATTTTTCAAATATACAGAATGGTAATGGCTGGCACTATCATTGATGAGGGGGCATCTGTGAGTATCCTTTCCTCTATTGCTTGGAAAGCGCTTGGTTCGCCAGCGCTTTTACCTGAGATGAGAAGTTTATCAGGCTTTGATAAAGGAACCAGTCGACCTTTAGGGATCCTCCCCAATGTGCCTATAACATTGAAAGGGAAGACCGTTCACATGAACGTGATGGTCGTTCAAGGACCCTTGGATTATAACCTACTCCTTGGATGAGACTATATATATTGCATGGGAGCTGTAGTCTCCTCACTCTTTAGAGTAATGTGTTTTCCGCATGAAGGAAGAATGGTCAAGCTCGTGGACCAACTTTCGTTTCCCAGATCACACATCGCAAATAGTCATGTACCATCCCTAAATGGTCTGTTCATGCAAGAAGTGTCTCAACCCACGGTCCGTCCTCCTGATGAGCGCGAGTAATCCGGGAGGATATGACTGGAACCCAGGGGGCATGCGTCCTGGTCTGCTTCGGCAGGAAAACTTTGGGTATAGGGTAGGTTTCCGCGGGAGAATATGACTAGTCCGTACCCCGTCCGTGGTTGGAAGAGGGGTTTTTCTAGAATAAGATTCTTTTGTCAAAGTTACGTGTTTGACACCAGTCATTCACCCTTGTCTATTTCGGTAGACATTGTCGAGGAAGTGTTTTGTTTCAAAGATTAACGAGACAATCTTTGGGTAACCTGAAAGAGGTAAGCCTCTCTCGATTAAAACCAATGTTTTGGCGGAGGGTAAGTAGAGGTAACCTTGAAACTCTGCTTTATACCTGGGGGCATGCAAACTTTTTGGAGTGCAAGCAAGGGGTGACTATTTATTTTTTTAAATTTTTAGGTCCTCCCTTTAAACCTGTAGGTCTAACCCTTTAAACTCGTAGGATTAGCCGTTTCCGAACTTGCATAAAGAAAGGAGAGGGAGCATAGCTTTGGTAAGGCGCAAGCTCTATAAAAAATGGGATATTTCATGAGACACTCTTATCTTATGACTGGGTAATCGAGCAGTTTTAGCATAAAGTTCATGCTCGTTAAAAAATAAACGCAAGATCCGAGCAGTTTTAATGCGGTCTTCATGCTCGTTAAAAAATAAATAAAAGCAGTGAGCAGAGTTTCCTCCAGTGTTTAAGCTCATTTTTATCTAAAAAATGAACCTATCCTGGTAAATAACCACAGTGATCGTAAATTTATCAGCCATAAAAGCCTTGGTCGTGTTTGCACCTGCCACCTCCACTTCTCATTTGGTTGATCGTTCACCCCCATATGATTGTTTACCCATTTTGAGGAACAACTGCGAAGAGTGATTTCACCTAGCCATCCTTGTGACACTGCCATGATTGGAAAATTCCAACCTGTACCTGGAATCAGTTGCTATCCCTGTTTATCACTCGTTCCTCAAAAGACGAGTCTTATTTAAGCTCTTTTCAATTGACTCGTAAAATATGAAAAGATTGCCGAGTTTTGGCCTTCCAGCTCGTTAAAGGACAGGAAGAGCTATCACTCCTCTAGATTTTAATCTTTTTGGACCTGAGGGATTATTGCACAAAAAGGTCGAGCGCTTGTTTTATTTGGCTCGTTAAAATTATCGAAAACTCATCCCTTCTGTATTGTTTTATACTTTTTCGGACTTAAGGGATTAAATGACGAAAAAGGAATTTTGGAGTTAAATTTATGTACCTTTTCAGACTCTCTAAAAATGAAAAGGACCGAGTTATCCTTGTCGTTAGACTTGTTAAAATTATTAAATAGCGACAAACTTGTCTTTAGACGAGAACGAGTTTCACTATCGCTAAGCTCGTTAAAACATAGCGATGGGCCTGCCCGAAGGGCAGGTTATAGAACAAGCATATGTTATCCTCCTCAAGCTTGACAAAAATAAAGAGGTACTGGTCAGCAATGACTGGGGAAAAATTTGGAAAAATCAAGAAAAATTTGATGGTAGCAGGTCGCTATTGAACATGACACTTTTCCTCTGTACCACATTCGGGTTGAGTTGTTTCATTCACCGGTCACATCACCATGGTCTCGCCATACCATCCATATTTGGGGTAATGCTACCAATCCATCGCATCAGTGTCACCATATGTTCAAGAGAAGTCGTTCAGAAAGAGTCAACCGGGTCCCATCCACTGCCATACATTATCCTTCATCCATTCATGACTGCCACCCTGAATCATATGTCACAGATCGTTTTCACCTCCATTAAAATCATTAGCTCCGTTCCGTGTCACTGATGTGGGATTCATTAAGGCCCTCCTGTGACGGATCGCTTCTTGTCGACATTAGCTCATTATCCAAGAAGTTGATCTAGGAACACCCCCTTCAGTACTTTGAAGCTTGCATGCCTCAATGGCAAGTTTCTCACTTCCGGCGACAGGTATACATCAATGACCTTTGACCAGAAGATTTTGCGTGGTGTTCGACGCCAAGTCCTTTATTCACACCACGTGAATTGTACTGCAGTACCTTGAGGGTCATTATCAATATCGGTGATTCCTCTCGCGCTTGTTAACGATTTACATCATTGACCAGTAATCAAGCGATGTCTTTCCATGTTCGACTTCAGCGCAATTCTCACATGGATCGACTTGTACTTAGAGTGAAGATCGAACGAGTTTGAAGACTCCGGATCTAGTTTCATCCATCCGGGTTGCGATATATATATTCAGGAAAGATAAAGACATTTGACATGTACATCACTACAGCAGATGATCATCCTACTCAAAGGATGATAATTTCACCAAAATTATCAGTCTACCATCAGACGATCGTCTGTTCTATGTACAAAAATGAATTTATAAAGCTGAGCATGGGAATGCCCGCCTCAGCTAGATCATGAAAGCAGTATGAATCATAATGTATTGTATTGTATATTTTATTACAGGTCTCCTCCCAGCAGATGGATGAACTTCGGACCCTCCTGGATAAAGCATTTCACCCGATAAACGGCCTCATACTTTAGGGGGCAACTGTTATAGACATTTTTGTGCCTGACAGCATTGAGCATGAAATGTCCATAAACTAAGGGATCCAAAGTCCCTAAACATGTTGTTCCTACCCCTAGAGGAACAAGGCCAACTAACCACAGCAATTCACATAAGTTCTCCACCTGAAAACACTAAAAAACAAGCCAATTCTGGATCATGTCAACTGCTCCACTGAGCATCTGCGCTGAATATCAACTGCTCCACTGTCTACCTGCGTTGAATGTCAACTACAACAAAGGCTACCTGCGCTGAGCGAGTTTGGACAAGTGGCAGAGTCATTCCTCAAGGTGTCAATGCCCAGGAAGCTTCCAAAATGACACTTGGATCAGGGAATTCGACTGGTGATGAGTAAGAGGTTCCAAATCTCCAAGTGGAAGCAAGAACCTCCAAGTGGACTCAAGAACTAAGAGAGGGAGAGGACACTAGTCAGATCTCAAGCTGACTCATCCTCTCTCCAAATATCTATATATGGATCTCTCCTCCATGGGATCTAGAGGCTGGAATTTGGTAATTGCAAAGAATTGCTGTTGGTTTGTGGCTGGAAACATTGGGTGTGTAATGCTTTGAAGGGAGTTGAAGAAGGAATTCCATTCTGTTGGGAAGGAGATGCTGGATTGGAGCCCCATGGGTTGTATCTCTTCATGAACCCTGTTACTTATTAATAAAGCTATCTTGATTCTTTCCTATATGCTGGTGTATTTTGTATGATTGCATTAGTGTATTTGATTTACTTCTAATCCTGAATCATTTATGAATATGTATATTTGCCTTTGTATTGTGTTCTTCTCTTGTCGCAAGTAGTTGTTCTCTTGTCACAGGTAGCTGTTCTCTTGTGATCCCGTGGGATTCAAGTAGCTGTTCTCTTGATCAAGCGAGGAGGCAAGTAGCTGTGGACACACAAAGAGAAGAGGATCTAGTTCGAGGGACAACTGGAAGATAACGGTAAGTCTGTCGATCTCCCCTCTTTCACATTTCATAAAGGAAGAAATCATAATAGCTGTATTCGTTTGTTGCTAAGGCGCTGTCACACCTTAGGTGGATAGGATCATCTTGCATAGGCATTTTTCCCCACAACACTCACATACAACAGCTATATTATGATAATATTCCATTCAAATGTAAGGTATGTCATGAATACAATCATTTTTCAAATAGATGTTTGAAGAAAGAAATGGAAGAAACAACTAAACCTCAAGACCCTAAATGGGAGCCCATTAAATGAAAAAAATTTGGAACCAAGCCTTCAAAATCTTCATTCCCTTCCTCATCTACTCCCCCTCCTCGGGTTGCCCTACCTCCCTCCTCCTCTCTCTCCTTTTCTTTTGACTCCAAACCCTTGACCTCTCTAGATCCCCCTCTTGATCCCTTCCATTCTATAGAGGATTCCCCCCTCTCCCCCTTGAATCCTTGGCCTCCCATCCTCCCTACCCTCTTTCCCCTTTCCCTCTTCCCTCAAACCCCCCCCCCACCCCCCCACTCTCGTCCTACATCCTATTTCCCTTGGTCTCCCCTTGATCCCACTTCCTCCTCCTTTTGGAAATATTTTGACAAGAAATCAATCCAAGGAATCTCTCTTTCCCTCTGACAATCATAATAAGCTAGGAAGGCAAACCAAAAATGAAATAAGGGACATAGTAACAATAAAAGAAATGGCCATGGGGACCCAACAACGAATGGAAACATACATAGAAATAAGTATTGGAAACAAGGAAAATCCATATCTAACAATTCGAGGGAAACATCCCTCTACTCCATCCCAAAGTAAATAATGCACACAGTCTCCTAGAAATATAGGGGCCTCAGGCATCCCTCAAAAACCAATATAGCAAAAGATCTTGTTAAATATGAATGTCCAGACTTCTTCCTAATTTAGGAGACCAAGTCTTCCAAGTAATAAATGAATAAGATAATCCAAAAAAAAAATATTATGAAGGAACAAATATAAAAGAAATAGGTGCTTTTGGTGATATTTATACAATGTGGAAACAATTCTCTTGGGAAAATCTATGTCAGTTCAAAGAGTTGCATTAGATCAAGATTGAATTTAGAAATAAGATCTTCGGTTATCAAATTTGTCTCTTCAACATTTATGCTCCCACTCATTTCAGAGACAAGGACCATTGTTGGCAATCCTTGGTTGATTGTTTATGCTTTGAAACCAATAAAAAACTCATAATTAGAGGATATCTCAATATGATGTTGAACACGGATGAAAAACAAGGTGGTATCTTTCAGGCAAACTCTTTCAAAGATAAGCCTGAAAACATCATAGAAACTCACAATCTAATGGACATAGTGACCAAAAATGGTAAATTCACTTGGAGCAACAAAAGGAGGCCTGAGAAATATCAAAGAGAGACTGGGCATACTTTTAATCCAATACAATGTCATTTCAAATTATAACTTAGTGATCTCAAAGATTATCCCTTCAGCAACTTCAGACCATAAACACATTGCCATTAAATTCAAGGAAGGTGAAAATTTTGGCTCTCTTCCCTTTCGTTACAATCCCCTTTGGGACAACTTCACAGAAGTTAGAAAGTTGGTCTCCTCAGCATGGAATCAAAGAATTAATGTCTCCCCAAGTTTCGTTTGGGAATCAAAGTTAAAAAATGTAAAAAAAAAATCTAAAATATTGGGCTCGATTTCACTATAAATAACCTCAACAAAAGAAAGTCGAGTTGTAAATGGAGCTAGAAAATGTGTAGAAGAGCATGGTGGAAGGACAAGACAAGAAATAGATGAAAGAAAAAGAAATATATTTGGAAATATATAAGAATAACATAAATGAGGAAGAGACTTGGAGGTTAAAGTTCATAAACTTATGAATTTAGGCCAATGATAAGACCACTGCCTTTTTCCATCATACCACCAAAATAAGAATGATCAAAAACCACATAGAGACAATTAAAGCAGAAGGGGATGTTGATATAAAGGGTAAGGAAGAAATAAGAAAGGAAGCACATCAAAACTTCAAAAATTTTCTCTCAACAAATCTTGGGAATCCAAATTATGAATACTTCACAAAACATATCCCTAAATTAATTTCAAAGGAGACAAACTCAGTTATCACAAAAGAAGTGGAAGAAGATGAAATTTATTTCACCTTTTTGAATCTACAACCAAATGAAGCTCTGGGTTCTGATGGTTTCTCCATTTCTTTCTACTATTCTTTCTGGTTGATAATTAAAAAGAACCTTCTAAATATGATGCGACAGGTCTTTAGAAAAAATAAAACATTGGGTGTGGAGCTTGATTATCTTATGTATTCAAAGGTATCACTACATTGGACCCCAGTTCATAATGGGGCGGCAATGCCACCCATAAAATATTCATTGCAGGGAGGGTCTGGGGGGGCGGCTACAACCTTTGGGAGGCCCCCCCTGGCAGAGGGATCGGGGGTAGTGCCCCCAAAGCTAAGAATAGATGTAAAATTGCCTTGTAAAATGTTGTAATTTCATAGTCAATCTGGGTTGTTCATTAGGTGAAGATCTGATGGTAGAAGTTATGTTTAATTTAGGGATTTTTGCCCTAGAAGGCAACCCTCGCTATATATGAGGGAATTGTATTGCATCTATGCATATCTATATTCTGAGTGAAGAAGAGAGAGGAGATTGAGAGTGAAGAGGGAGTTACAGTGGTTTTGCTATAGGTTGTATCTCTTCAATTTGCTGGATAATAGAAAAAGAAGGATTGGCTGTTTCTCCATCGACGTAGCCCAAACTGGGTGAAACACGTATATTTGTGTCTCTCTTGTTTTATAAATCTTCTGTGTTTATATTTCTACAATATTTAATGTGTTCCATTGCTATGTAATATATAATTCTCTAACAATTGGTATCATAGCCGGAGGTTTTTTTGGCTAATAAACTCGCAGGAGAGAAGGGTTCCTAGTTTGAGTGGGAGAAATGGCGGAAGATGGTAGGTTTAGGGTCGAAAAATTAAATGGCCAAAACTGCCATCTATAGAAGATGCAGATGGAAGATTATCTGTGTCAGAGAGATCTATACCAACCATTGAGTGGAAAGACAAAGAAGCCAACAAGTATGACAAATACAAAATGGGATATTCTCGACAGAAAAGCACTTGGAACAATACCGTTGTGCCTAGTGGCATCGATAGCATTTAATATTTCAAAGGAAATGACAACAGAGGGTTTAATGTTGACATTGGCCAAACAATATGAAAAACCTTCGGCCTCAAATAAGGTATTTCTTATGAAGCGTTTATTTAATCTGAAGATGTTAGAAGGTGGATTTATTGTTAGATCATTTAAATGAGTTTAATATAGTTACAAGTCAGTTAAGTTCTTTAGGGTTAACTTTTGATGATGAAGTTAGGGCTCTGTTATTTCTGTGCTCATTGCTAGAAAGTTGGAATGGTTTAGTTATGGCCATTAGTAACTCTGTCTCCAGATCTAGTACTTTAAATTTTGATGATGTTGTCAGTGCAATCCTTAGTGAGGAAATGCGATGGAAAAGATCTGGTGAGACATCAGGTAATGCTTTGACTGCAGAGATTAGGGGAAGAAAAATGGAAAGAGGAAAGAGCTCTGGATATCACAGTAAGTCAAGAAAAGGTAGATCCAAGTCCAAATCATGGATAGTGTGCTAGAAATGTGGGCAGAAAGGACACCTAAAGAAATACTACAAGTCTTGAAAGGGAAAAGAAGGAGATGGGTAGCAAGAAAATAATCATAAAGAAAATGTAACAGGTGATGTGTTGCAAGATGGTTTGATTCTTTCATTAGAAAATATTATTTATTCCTGGGTGGTAGATTTAGGGGCCTCATTCCATGCCACACTTGATAGGAAACATTTTTATGATTATGTGTTTGATTGGGTGATGATAAACCCGGTAAAATCATTGGAATGGGTACAGTTTTCATAAAACAAAAAAATGGAAATTAGTAGCTATTGAAGGAGGTAAGGCATGTTCCAGATCTGAAGAAAAATCTGATTTCAATAGGCCAGTTGGAAGTTTAAGGTTGCGTAACTACTTTCATAGATAAAACTTGGAAGGTCACTAAAGGATTCCTGGTAATAGTGAAAGGATAAGAGGTTGGTACATTATATTTATGCAATGGTATTTATAATTCTGTTAATTCTTTAACCTCTCCAAGATAAGATACAACATTGTGGCATCATAGGCTCGGGAACATGAGCGAGAAGGGGATGAAGATTCTTCACTCAAGAAAATTGTTGCCAGGTTTGAAGCATGTTGATTTAAAATTCTGTGAGAATTGTGTTTATGGAAAAAAGAAGAGAGTTAGATTCCTTAGAGTTGGGAAAGAAAAGAAGAGAAAAAATTAGAGCTTGTGCATACAGATATATGGGGACCTGCTCAGGTATCATCTCCTGGTGGCTCTCATTATTATGTTACTTTTATTGATGATGCAACTAGAAAAACCTGGATTTATTGTATTCAAAATAAATCTGATGTATTTGATACTTTGAAGAAATGGAAAGGCTTGGTTAAAAATGAGACAAAAAAAATGTTGAAGTGTCTCAAATTAGACAATGAAGGTGAATATTGCAGCAAAGAGTTTGATAGGTACTGTTTAGAGAATGGAATTCGCAGAGAGAAGACAGTTCAAGGAACACCACAAGAAAATGGTGTGTCAGAAAGGATGAACAAGACAATCATGGAGCGTGCAAGGTGCATGAGATTGCATGCATGATTTCCTTTACAATTTTGGGCAGATGTTGTAGATACTGCTATTTATCTAATAAATAGAGGGCCTTCAAGTTCCTTGGATGGTGGTATTCCAGAGGAGGCATGGATAGGTAAAAAGGTAAACTACTCTTTTTTAAATACTTTTGGTTATGAAGCCTTTGTCCACATTAATAAAGAAAATAGAACAAAGCTTGAGGAAAAATCAAAGAAATGTACCTTATTGGATATGGGGTTAATGATTTTGGTTATTTATTTTATGATTATGAAAAACACAAAATCATTAGGAGTAGAGATGTCATATTCAATGAAAAGGTTTTATATAAGGATCATCTGCATGAAAAGAAATAGGAAAAAGAAAACAGAGAATACACAGTGCTTAACGAGATCACAGGAAAAGCGATGGTGCCTGAAAATCATAATGATCAACAGTTAGAACAACAACCACAACAACAAAAAGTAACTCAAACACCTGAGGGTGGTGTTAGAAGATCTACGAAGATAAGTAGACCCCCTGAACGATACTCTCCTTCATTATATTATGTATTGTTGACTCATTCTGGTGAACCAAAACATTATGAAGAAGCAGTGCAGGTAGAAACTAGGAAGAAATGGGAGCAAGCCATGAAAGAAGAGATGGAATCCTTAGCACATAACCAGACTTTGGGACTTAGTCAGGTTGCCTACAGGTAAAACAACACTGCAAAATAAATGGGTTTACAAGTTGAAGGAAGAAGATGGAGGTAGAAAAAGGTATAAAGCTAGACTTGTGGTGAAAGGGTTTGCATAGAAAAAGGGTACAAAATTTGATGATATATTTCTCCTATTGTTAAAATGACTTCAATCAGAACTATTTTAAGTCTAGTAGCAGCTGAATATTTGCATCTTGAGCAGTTATATGTAAAGACAACCTTTCTCCATGGGGATTTGGAGGAAGAGATATATATGCAACAACCACAAGGATATGACGTAAAAGGGAAGGAGAAACTAGTGTGCAGGTTGAAGAAGAGCTTGTATGGCTTAAAATAGGCTTCAAGGCAGTGGTATCTAAAACTTGACAGGTTTATGTCTGAACAAGGTTATTCTATATGTCACTCTGATCATTGTGTTTATCTCAAAAGGAAAAATGATGGTAGCTATATTACATTGTTATTGTATGTAGATAACATTCTTGTTGCAAGTTCTAACATGCATGAAATAAATGTGCTCAAAAGAAAATTGGAAAATTCATTTGCAATGAAGGATTTGGGTGCTGTAAAACAAAGCCTTGGTATGAGAATAACTAGAGACAGGAAGAACTGCAGATTAATATTGTCTCAAAGTGAGTACATAGAAAAGGTGTTGAAAAGGTTTAATATGCAGAATTAAAAAACAGTTAGTATACCTTTGGCTAGCCATTTCAAATTAAGTAAGGAGGAGTGTCCCAAGACTTAGGAAGAAATGGCTCATATGTCTAAAGTTCCATATGCATTAGTAGTTGGAAGCTTAATGTACGCAATGGTTTGCACAAGGCCTGATATTGCACATGTAGTGGGCATTGTAAGCAGGTACATGAACAATCTAGGAAAAGAACATTGGATGGCAGTGAAGTGGATTCTCAGGTATTTGAGAGGTACCACAAATCAAGCATTATGCTTTGGTGGTTCAAACATTGCTCTACAGGGATATGTTGATGCAAATATGGTGGGTGATAGAGATAACAGGAGGAGCACAATAGAGTATTTTTTTACTGTAGGTGGAACATTTATCAGTTGGGTCTCAAAACTGTAAAGTGTTGTTGCACTCTCAACAACAGAAGCAGAGTATGTTGCTGCTAGAGAGGCTAGTAAAGAAATGATTTGGTTACAAAGGTTTCTGGATGAATTGGTAAGAAGCAAGAGTTGGGCAAGTTATACAGTGATAGCCAGAGTGCCATACATCTTGCAAAGAACTTTGTATTTCATTCCAAGAATAAACATATACAACTCAAGTACCATTTCATACGGTTAGCATTGGAAGATGGACAGTTGAAGCTGGAAAAGATACACACTAGCTAGAATCCTGCAGATATGTTAACAAAAGTTGTGACCAGGAAGAAACTGAGAATCTGCTCAATCTCAATTGGTCTTCAAGTATGATGAAGAAGATGAGAAATAACTAGGTCCAAAGAAGAGTGATTGCCTAGAAAATGAAGTAGTGGTGGAGTTGTTATAATTAGTATCCAAGTGGGAGATTGTTGGGTGTGGAGCCTCGTTATATTCAGTATTCAAAGGTATCGCCGCATTGGACCCCAATTTGTAATGGGGTGGAAATGACGCCTGTAAAATATTCACTACAGGGGGGGTTTGGGGGGGCGGCTGCGACCTTTGGGAGCCCCCCCCCAGTGGGGGGATCAGGGGCAATGCCCCTAAAGCTAAGAATATATGTAAAATTTCCTTGTAAAATGTTGTAATTTCTTAGTCAATCTGGGTCGCTCATTAGGTGGATATATGATGGTAGAAGTTATGTTTAACTTATGTTTTTTTTCCCTAGAAGGCAACCCCTCACTATATATGAGGGAATTGTATTGCGTCTATGCATATCTATATTATGAGTGAGGAAGAGAGAGGAGATTGAGAGCGAAGAGGGGGTTACAATGGTTCTGTTGTAGGTTGTATCTCTTCAGTTTGCTAGATAATATAAAAATAAGGACTGGTTGTTTCTTCATGGACATAGCCCAAACTGGGTGAACCACGTATATCTGTGCCTCTCTTGTTTTATGTGTTTTATGTGTTTTCTGTGTTTATATTTCTACAATATTTAATGAGTTCCATTGCTCTATAATATATAATTCTCTAACATAAAATAGGTGGCCATACCAACTCCACCTATCTGGCCCTTATCCCTAAAGAATCTAAACCCTCCATCTTCCATCACCTTAGACCCATATCTCTATGCAAATCCTTCTACAAAATTATCTCTAAGGTTCTAGAAAATAGGCTCAAGCCTCTCCTTTCCAACTTGATTTCTAAAAATCAAGGAGGCTTCATCCCGAATAGGCAACTTGTTGATAATATTATGCTTGTCTAAGAAGCTATACGTTCCAGCTTGTCTAGAAATGAACAAGGCTTCATATTGAAACTCGATATGGCTAATGCTTTTAATCAAGTTAACCTCTTCTTTCTAAATGTTGTTTTCTGTAAGTTTGGCTTCACCTCAGATTTCAGAGATCTCATAAAAGCCTGCATTATAGGCCCCTAGAATGCCCCCATTACTAATGGAATAGTAGGAAGGTTTTTTTTAAGTTCAAGAGGCTTAATACAATGTTGTCTACTCTCTCCATTCCTCTACATCATCATGGCAGAATCTCTTAGCAGGAACTTAGAGCACAACATATATAATAGCACCATCACTGATCTCTATTTCAGTAGAGGGATAAAGAGTATAAACCATTCCCAATTTGTTAATGACACCTTATTCTTGGTGGGAGCCTCATGTATTGTTGTAAAAATATTCAAAAACATTTTGGATAGATTCTTGTAGGTCTCTGGCTACCTCCTAAATAATTCAAAAAGTAGCATTTATCGATGGAATACCCATGCAAGAACTCTACAACATATTTCCAAAATTTTAGAAGTTTCTTTCAAAGTAAATTGGGGTCATTTCAAACACTTGGGGTTGCATATATCAAAAGATGTCTTGAAGTTAGAGATTTGGCATTCTTCTGTAGACAAAAAGAAGAAGAAAATTCAAAATTGTGGCATGCTTTGGCTCAATCTAGCTGGGAGAATTACATTGATCAAATCTACCTCTTTATCAATTTGTTGGCATACAAGCACCCACTAGAATACAAAATAAATAGAGCTAATCAGAAAATTTTTATGGCAAGGGGGGAAATCAGAGACCAAAAAATTCATCTTGGTAAACTGGAAACAAGTAACTACCCCGTATGAGAATGGAAACATTTCCATTCGACTTTCTGGTTTAATGAACATTGCCTTCAGAGCCAAGATCATATGGAGATTCATAACTAGGCTGGAAGCAATTTTTGGAGGTGAAGTACCTAAAGTCCTCTTGACATAATCTTCTCACAACAAAAATTCCCATCAAACCTTGTTCACAAATTTGGAAATTACTCAAAAAATCTCCGCCTCGAGTTAAAGAAAAAACATCCAGAATTCCAAGTGGTGGATATGACATCAACTTCTGGAGAGATAGTATCCTATGAAATTCTCCTCTCTCCGAACTTCTAGGAATTCATCCTCTCAAGACTTGGATGATAAATAAAGCAATATATTCTCTTGCTCAAATGTAAAATTGGAATCAACAAGGCAACTCTTTGGAAAGTTGGTCCCCCCCCATCCTTTCCACCCGATCCCAAAAATCAATGGAATTTTCTCCCTTCACACCTCAAGGGAGCAGAACCAATAAGCCTTGGTTAGCAAGATAAATTAAAATGGAACCCATTAGGAGGGGAATTCTCTATAAAATCATGTTATGTGAAGATTCAAGAAGAATATGACCATCCGAAATGGCCTCTTTGGAAATCAATTTGGAAAATAGATATCCTTCCAAAAATAAAAATTTTTATTTGGACTATGATAAAAGGGAAGATCCTATCTGCAAAAAATATTAAGAAAAAAGGAATTCACGACCCCTCAAGATCCCCCTTGTGTCAAAGAGAGGAAGAAACAGTCCAAAATTTATTTATAAGTTGAAAATTTACAGAAGAATGATGGCTCTTGTTGGTCTGCTCTATCGAGGCCACTATCAATTTTAATCTCACCATCTCAAAACTTTATGCTAATTGGAAAGAAATATAACCATGCTCTTTCAGAAACAAGACTTTGATAAAGAGGTTATAGAGAATTATTCCATCATTTTTATGTTGGCAAATATGGATAGCCATAAATAAACAAATATTTCAAAACATAAAGCCTGAAGTCAGGAAAATTTTGGCCAAAACTTGGGGTTTGGCATCTGAATTAATTTTTGCAAAAGGATCAAATAATTTGGATAACATTATCCTTCAACATGAAGATTAAATCTGGCATCAGAATTACTCCCTACAAGCCTAATGATTAGAAATTTTGTTTAAATGAAAGGAACTTATTGATCTGGTTAAATACCCTAGAGAGACCATGCCTCTTTTTTGATGGATATTCAAAGTCTAATCGAGATACCGCAGGTGATAGAGGTTACATCGTTGATCATAAGAATGTAAACCCGATCTCTTTCGAGTGGAAACTCAGTATTGATACAAACCACAAAGCAGAAGAGTATGGTTTCTATTGGGATCCCAATGTTGAAAATAGTAACAAGAAATTTTAAAAATAACATCTAGAAATTATAATTTAATTTGTCCTTGAATTTAATTAGGAATAAAACTATAATTCTATTCTCATAGCAGCTTGTAGTAGTTAACTAAGTTAAGTTGACTTAGTTGTCTTAAAAAATTTGAGTTGGAAGTCTATCTAGAGTCATGTAGAGTGATTCCTAAATTCTAGGGGCCTAGGTTGAGTTCTTTTGAGTGGTAATTAGATAACTCAGTCCAACTGAGTTAAAGTCAGTTAAACTATTTCAAACAATTGCAAGAACTAGTAGGAGGTCTAGTAGTTGGGAGAAATTTTAGTGTAGCTTCACTACTCCATTAGTTAACTGAAGATTCACTCATAAATAACTCATGCATGTTAGTTCAGAGGAATACCTTGTTGACATTAGATTTCAGGGACAATATACTATAATTTGTATAATTTTCCGAGTTGTACAGATGGTGCATGCAATTAGTAGAAGGCCTATGATGGATTGCATAGTTATGGTGAGGGATTTTCCCTATTAAATATGGGCCAATTCTCTCAAGAATTGTACAAGGAAGTAGGAACTTGGAAGGATAGGACTTTGGCTAAGTATTGGCCAAAGGAAGTCAATTAGGCAAAGGATAGAAAATACTTGTGTAGATTGAGCTCAAGGTTGAGTAGAGTGTATTGCATTCATCCAAGACTTGCCTAAGATGAAGGAATTGTTCAGGTTGAACAAGCATTGTATTTTCTCCTCAAATATTCTAGTTAATGCAATATAGGTAATCAAGGTTTTTTGGCAGTTGTTTTCCCTATAGAAATATTTTTTTATCTGCGATTGATATTCTTCCTTTCATTCTTATTATTTTCATCAATCAATTTTGGTTTTCGTTGAAGAGTAGTGTAGATTCTTGTCTTGTGTTTTAACATATCACATAAGTTGTTGAATCTACAGTAAAAATCTACACCCAAATCATCAACAACAAAAATTATATGAACCTAGTCATCATTGGATATTCTTCAATCCTAATTCAACAAATGGTTAAGAATTCGAAGCCGAAAAATGCATATCTTAGTCAAATTATATCTAGAATCCAAAACCATCTAGAAAATTTAGGAAATGTTTCCTTCTATTATGTTCTAAGAGAGAACACTAACATTGATTACAAGCATGCAAATAATGCATTTGTCACACTCCAAGGAGAATTAAGGATCAATAATTATATTTACTCCAAAGTCATTCCTTAATTACTCCCTCTCCTCCCCACTTTCGCTTGTTTATCATGTGACTAGAAAAAAATCTCTCTCAGGTCTCGGACTTCCTTTCAATGGCTAGTTTCAATACCCCTTTGAACTCCTCATCAGTCAAATCTCCTATCAAAATGTTTATCTACATCCCACCTCGATCTCATTCCTCTACCAATTACGCTTCTCAATTCCATTATAATAATGTCTCCAAATACTCTTGGTCCTCCCATTTGACTCTCCTTTCCTATATCTTCCTCCCCTCTCCTCCTTTTCCATGTGCTAACCTCTTTCTCTCATATTCTCAACCTCACATATCATTTCCTCTTTCCCTACAGTGCAAACCCTTCTCTTCTAATTTCACCCCTACTCCTTCTGCTCCCCTACTTCCCAAAATATAAATCCCTTTGAGTTATTTCCCAAGTCCTAGTCATACCCACACTACAAGTCTCATAAGATCGTTTTGGATCATATCCGATCCATGAAAAATCAGTGGAGGGACAGATGAAAAACAGAAATGTGGAAACTCTTTCACCATTGCAATGAACATAGAAAGAAATTCGTGCAGATCAATAATAGATATGCACATCTAGAAAATGCACTCAACATTCTGCAAGAGATTATCTCTAAAAAACCTAGAGAAAACTCTAATACACTAGATTATAGCAACAAGAACCAATAACTTGAGGAAAAGTTAGTTAACAAAGAATAAGAGGAAACTCATCTCCATGGCTCACCATGACACTCTTTTCATATTGACAGAAAGCAATCCTTGCTCTCGACATTATACTCTCTCTCATCTTTAGCTATGCTCTGTAAATGTAATCTGCTTCTTCAACAATTTGTAAGAACTTTTAAGTTAAATGTAGTAGGTAAATTAGGAATTTTTGAAGCCAATGTAATAGATGGAAAAGAAGGATTTGAAAATTTTGTTTCTGCATCTTCCCTTATCTCTTCAGCCTTCATGTAATGGGGAGTTCTGCTCCCTCTTATTTTGGAATGAATACAATATACCCGAACTTGTTTTATATATATATAGATTGTCATAATACAAGTACACAGAGAATTCGATCAACAACATGTCCTCTTTATGGAAGCAAGATAATATCAATATAAATCACATAAGAGACATGTGTCAACCTCTCCAAATCACCAACCATAAATCAATATTTCAGCAACAGTAATCAACAACACATAACAATACATAGTGGCCCAACAATAACATATATTAATAGCATCATAAACCAACAACATAACACACCAATCAACCCAATATATCATCTCTCTATAGCAAAGCATAACAACTACAATAATCATCATATGGAGCATGAATCTCTGCAATATAGACTATACGAGAAACAACAATATGCACATAATGATGCAGTGGTAGCAACAATAGATATCACATCAACAATCATACTCATAAGTATAATCATCATGCATCACATAGTTGAAAATCAAGAGGCCATATTCTAGCAAGAACACAAGCTACAACATTAGATTTCAAATCAGCAACTAGCAAGGATAACTCTATCATCAAATGTGTCTATGCACCATCATGAAAAATCATCAACAACACCATATGTAGCAGCAACAACAACATGAAATAGCATGAAATGCATCCATCATGTTCAACTTCTAGTTTTCTGCATATATAATCCAATTCTCAAACACAATAATTATGTAAGTAGCTATACCATACACTTGTATGGCACCAACACATACATGACATCATCAAACCAAAATGCTTGATAGTGGCCATTTGCATGTCAAATAATGTAGGTAGCATATAATCCATGTACAACAGTTGGCTTGATGGGCCATGACCCAAGTTCAATGTTAATTAGCCAAGCAAATACCTACCTTAGTGGCCATTTTGGCATCAATCCATGGAGCATGGAATGAAGTTCACCCGAAGAAGTATGGGGTGATGCAGGAACTGAGTTTCCACATCTTGAGATGGTATTGATGTCTCTTTATATCGTAACCCTTCCTTTGCACAAACTGATAAACTTTTTAGGACTTATCAATATACTTCTCTTATTCGGCTTTGAGACCTTTGCGAAGATTTGCGATCATCCTTCGCGTACCCTAAATAGGTGAGCTAGACACTTACACACCTCTGTAATTACTCTTACTTCTCTATTTACCCATATTAGCTTTAGTAGTGGATAAATTCAACATGCATTATGACTATGTTTGCATAAATAGATATTCTTACTTGCATTCATATAACAAAGTAAAACACATAAATTCACGCATCAATACAACAATAAATCATAAACCCAATATTCAACATAACATAATCGCATACATTCATAATAGAAGTAAAATATCTCATACATAGGTAATTCTAGAATAATTGTCTTTATTGATGTTCATATATCCTTTACAGACTCTAACTACCCTGCGCACACAACTGCAGGGTTCGTGCACTCAGTTGCAGAATTCTACCCTAGGCCTCTGTGCACACTGTTGTAGATCCTCTCTCCTATGCTAAGAATATTATCTCTTAGTTCTCATAGACCCCTTACATCAATGACTCTTCAAAACCTATCTAACTAAACTAAAATTGCCTTAGAATCTTCTAAGACTTCTCTTTTTATATAATCCCATGGTTTGCCGACCAAGGGTCGATCTCATAAAGTCAACACAAGTTACATAAACTAAGGGCAATAACCCTTGATGAATCTTTACATCTTCATGTTCCATGACCACAAAATTCAGAGACTTTATATTCTTAATACAATACTTGGGCCTTTAACCCCAAAACTTGGTATTTTAACCCCAAAATTAACCCTAGGGGACTCATTCCCAACAGGACCCCAACACAAATTTGGTGACTTATCCTCGAGTCACTCTACTGGCGCAGAGATATTGTCATGAATACCTCCCAAATCCACCTGTACTACTACAACCTTGGTGGTACACTGCGTTGTTGCCTGCTTAACTTGCTCGATTAGCTACTCCATTGCTGGTTCTATGCTATCTACCTGTTTTTTTTGCTATGTTGCCTGCAGACTAGAAAATTTTCCTTCAATGGAGGTAGTGAGCACATAGGATTCATCTAGCCAAGGCCCCAATCTAGCCTTCAGTACTACCTCCTTGCACTGTGCTACATCGACCCATTCCTTCAGTGCCTTCACTTCCTACAGCTTCACCAACCTCTGTGTATTGGCGATGGTTCATGCTGTTACTTTAACCTCATCATATTTCTATTGTAGTTCCCTTGCCTCTATTTCTAGTTGCTACATGTTGGGATCTTCTTGTATGCTAGTAACTACTTCAAGTGACTACTCGAAGAGTGAAGTGCACTCCTTCATTGCAGCATCCATTGCGACAACTGCATGCTTGACATCTGCCTCACACTGCTCTCTGACTTCTGGTGGAGTCGAAGGCTGGGTCCTCAACTCGAGCTCTGTGATCTCAAGGTTCAACTCAAACTGAACCTTAGCCAACTCCATCCTTGCATCGTGCACACTTACAGTGAGTTTCCAAATTCTTGCATCGATTGGCCCGTCTTCTAGGATATATAGCTCTGGAACAGTTTGGCATGCGTTAGCTACTATGGCTGTGGTGTGCTTGTTCTTCTTTGTGATCTTCTTATCAAGTGCAGACATCTTCTAAACAAACATTTGGGCATTTTTTACCTTCTGCTCACTAATCACATTCAGCATACTTTGCTCTCTGGCCCGAAGTTCAGTGAGCACACCATCTTGCAGGGTGTAAAGGGCTTCACTTGGCAGCATGGCCATGTTCAAACCAACCTTCTTGAGAGCACTGATGGTGGCCTTGTAAGCTTCCACTTCTCTTGGATCTAAAACTCATGCAAACCTGTCTAAATGGTGACCAATGCTTGCTTCTGCTGCTGCTCAAACTGCTACAGGAGTTCTATGGTTGTGTCCCTCACTGTGTCCCTAATATCAGTTAGATCACCTTCAGTCAAAGTGATTGGGTCAAGTGATGATTTTATGGCGTTGGACTTCTTCCGTGGCCCTACTTTTTCCTGCTCCCTAGTGCACTTAACCTGAAATGGAGTAGTCTCCGAGTCTTCACCTCCCTGTCTAGATTGCTGCTCTTCTTCCTCTGTCTGTGGTGAAGGGGACTTCTGACTTCTGTTAGATTTTCATTCTTCCTCTTCTTCTTCCTCCTCCACCCGCTTCTTAGCAGCACACTCTACTTTAGCTTTGTCTTTGGCCTCCTTTTTCCTTTTGTCGGCCAACCACTGCATCTTCAGTCAGGTCTCTCCCTTCTTTTGCTTCACGATGAACTGACTAAACCAACTTGACAAGTCTGAGGCCATGTGCTACTCTGATGGCCAAATCTTCAAGACATCTATGATTGCATCGTCCATTGCTAGGTATGGAAGATCATACCATCTTTGCTCAGGGTCCTTCCGCGTTCATATGGAAACACAGTGGAAGTCCACTTTGAACTCCACATACCCTTACAACTGCTTAAAGATAGTTAGGGATAACCTCGGCTTGTGGTTTATGGTGGTGCAGATGCTTGCCTCCATCAACACCTAAAATATTTTACCATCCTTAACCCTCGCAACGTCCTTGGTGGCCCAGAGCGAAGCGAACTTCGCTGCTTCTGGTAGATCTGATGTGACTAGAGGAAACTGGCTGTTCTCTAGTAATTCCCATGCAACCAACATAATTGAGAGTAAGAGCCAAGCATAATGGAAGGTCTTACTCTTGTCTTGTGCTTCTCTGCAGTTCACAAGGAACTCACCACAGAGGTAGCACCCCCAATTAAATTGTATGCCCTCCATGCACTGGGCCACTAATGACACAATAGGTGTCGACACTTCATATGTGCAACACTTCCTCCACTAATAGCGGGGTTGGTTATGCTGGAAATTGAGTATCCACATGGTTTATTTGCGAGCTTTAATTTTTCCTTCATTCTCACGGCGAGGTCATGCTCATTCATTTTTCCAGCAAATGCCATGGCTGGATTCAACCCTAAATGTGGGAGTAATATGACCCTATGGATCAAAATATTTGTGATGAGTATTGGTTATCCTAACCATAGGCACCCATCGTGAACTAAGCATAGCAACTATTTGAGCACCATCAAGGTTATGGGCGCACGGTGGTAATGTGGCACCCATAGCATGTTTAACAATCCTACCTTGTCCACCCGTTTTATCCACCGCCACAGCTCCAGTGCAGTGACACTAGAATATTTATAAAACACACGGTCATAAAGGTATTAGTCACAATGTGGGGGAATTGCTTTGTGTCTGCCAAGTCCCAATCCTCCAGATTGAGACTGGGAATGTGCACCAAGCACTACCCTTCAAATGTGATCTAGTGTGGTAGCAACGAGGTATTTAGCACAAATTTCCCCACATCAAGGTCCTTCGAGACCTTCACCTTACCTTGGCGCGGATGGATGTACTCAAGTAATCTTGAGATAGGGTCCACACCCTCTATGTCAATGTCCTTTGCACCCATATCCACATCTTCGGCACCCTCCTCAAATTCTAAGTTTACCACCTTTCCTGTCTCCTGTGCAGTGGGCTTTCCCTTCTGATGCTTTCTTGGCAACTCACGCACTGGTTGTGTTGCTTTCTTTTTATCCTTATTTGTCTTGGGACCCTCTTTGGGTAGTGTAGGCCTCGATCAGGGAAACCTCTGTGATTTTGGCACTTCTATGGGCACTTATACACTTGCAATCTCAGGGGAAACTCCCTTAGATGCCATCGATGCTCCAACACTTGTAGTTTCCATGGGTGCCGACATGAGTCCAGTAAGAAGCTCCTGGGTTGCTTTAGGAAACTTGTTAAATACTGAACTAACCACCAAAGCCTTGAAATAGTCAAGGTTCATGCATGCCTGATCGCTCAACACCTCAATTCTCAAAATGCATAGTGTTTTTTGTTGGGTGGCCATCTATAATTTATAGGTAAATTTGAATTTGAATCGACCGTTCCCCCCAAAATCTGCTCATAAATGCTAGATTGGTGGCAAATTTTCACAGGTCTCACTCTAAAATTCTGACTTAAACACTACCCCCAAATCCACTTAGTCTTTTTCCCACTGCCAACTCATGAACAATGACCATAATGGTCACTTTCTGGCTTCCTTACGTGGTCTCTCCTTCTATATCGCAACTCCCTTCATGCTTCTGCCGATTCTGTGACATTCCTCCCTTTCGTGCAGTCCCCCAGTCACACATCTATACAATCCGAACAATGTAGTTTATAGTCTCGAAACTCATTTTAGTTGCATAGAGTGCTAAGATTGTGCCTCCACCATATAGTCATCTAGCCAGATCCCCGATGTATGGCTTCAATTGACCGCCATTTACATTTCTTGGAAATGGCTCTCCATTCAACTTCACCAGCTGAACTGTGCCATACATCGGGGATCTGGCAAGATGACTATATGGTGGAGGCACAATCTTAGCACTCTATGCAACTAAAATGAGTTTCGAGACTATAAACTACATTGTTCGGATTGTATAGATGTGTGATCTGAACTGCTATTTATAGTAGTGCTATTTTAGAACTTCTATTTTTAGCATTTATTGTTTCCACCATTCATATAATAACACTAAATCATTTACCTTGAAGGTGCACAATTTTACGTGTCGATTATGCCATGCTTTTTTGCGCTCCTTTTGAACCTGTTAATGGAATCCAGCCAAAAACCTATCCTCTTCCATCTCTTCCAGCTGTGCGAGCCTTTCTTCTAGGGCTCTGTGATCTACCATTCCTGTGAATTTCGCTATGCGTAGGCTAGGTAAAATGTACTCCATTGGCATCAAAACTTTTATGCCATAAACCAGCCTCAAAGGTGTTTGTCCAGTCATCTTTTTGAAAGTCATCCTGTAAGCCCATAGCACCGTGGGTATGTGCACATCCCAGTCATTCCTTTGTGCATTACAAACCTTTGTCAACGTGTTCTCCAATATCTTATTAAACACTTCCATTGTACCATTAGCCTGGGGGTGATATGGCGTACTCTTCTGATGATAAACCTATAACTCTGCTATTAACACGCTGATATTCTCATTAAGAAAATGCGTACCACGATCACTCATCAAAATCTTCGGGTAACCAAATCTAGTAAGTACATACTCAAAGATGAACTTTGCCATTGTTGCATGTGCCTCCACCCATCTGGTCAAATACTCAGCCACAATGATAATGTATTACACACCCATATTCTTTCCTAGAGGCTGAATTAGTCCTACAAAGTTAATCGCCCACTTTTCAAATGGCTATAATGACATCTTCGGATTCAGAGGCAGCTCATCCCTCTACGAAAACCTGCTCATCCTTTGACATGCATCACATGTCTTACAATAAGCCTTGGAATCCTTATGAAGCGTCGGCCACCATAGTTTAGCACGTAACATCTTCTGCATTGTAGCTTTTCTTGCATATTGTCCTCCCACGGCTCCTCCATGAGCTTCAGTAACGATGTTATTTCATTCAAATTTAGGTACATAACGCTGAAGAATTTCATCCGAGCCCAATTTATATAAATTCCCTGTAATGACAGAGAATTCTAATGCACGCACCACTAGTTCCTTCTTTTGTTGACTAGTATACCCTTCTGGAGCTGTCCCTGTCATCAGGAAGTGTATGATATCTACAAAGTGATTGTCCGCAACACATAATGAAAAGAGCTACGCATCAGACAATCCTTCCTCCAAATTAGTCGGCTCCTCTCTTGTTTTAGTGCGCGATAGTTAATCGGTCTGGCATTCAATCATCCTGGCTTTACAATAACTTCAAAGTCATATTCCTGAAACAACAACATCCATCTGCATATCTTCTCCCCAAACACAGGCTTGTTCACCAAGTACTTCAATGAAGAATGGTATGTATACATCTTAAAGTGTCCACCTAGCAAGTAGTGTCTGAACTTTTGGAGCGTGTACACCATGGCCAATCGGTCTGTTGTTGAATAATTCTTCTTAGCTTTAGACAATTTCCTACTTGCAAATGCCATAGGATGATCCAATTCTCCCTCACCATCTTGTGTCAGTACTGCCCCAAGCACAATACATGACATGCCCACATGCACATGAAATTCCTTCTTCCAATCTGAGAAGATTAGGATCAAAGCGGTAACCATCTTTTCCTTCAACACATATAATATTTGTTGACACTCTTCATTCCAACAAAATGTGGCATCCTTCTTTAGCAACTTCTCCATCGATGTGGTAATATGGGCATAGATTTTGATGAACTTTTTATAGTATCGTGTATGCCCTAGCATTCCGCATAGCTATTTCACACTTCTTAGCACCTCCAAATTAACCATGATCTTAGCAGGGTCTACCATCAAGCCTTGTTTGCATACCATGTGACCCAGTAAGATCCCAAAAGGGAAATAGAACAACCATTTCTTCAAATCGAGCGTGATTTGGTACCTCTAACATGTATCCAACATCAAGCGTAGACTAGCTACATGGTGCTTTACCAACCCAAACACTGACCAATCGTCAAAGTATACCTCCAAAAACTTGTGAATGAAATATTTAAACGCCATGATGACCATGCGCGAAAACATCACTGGCACATTCTTCAACCCAAAAGGCATTATGTTATACTGGAAGCACCCCCACTGTGTGGCGAAGGTCGTCTTACTTCTATCCTCCGGTGCAATCTTTATTTGATGGTACCCAGAGAACCCATCAGTGAATGAATACACTTCCTGATCACCAACATTATCTAGTGCTGCGTCGGTAAATGGAGTCAGAAAGGGATAACATTATTCAATTTCCTGAGATCTACGCATATCCTTATTTCATCCTTTTGTTTCTTGTCCTAAACTACCATTGGGATTACCCAATCAGACTCTTCTACTAGTTTAATGATGCCCGCTGCTAGCATTTTCTCCAACTCTAACGGACCCTTTCTTTATACTTAGGATTTAGGCGGTAGGGACTTTGCTTGATTGGCTTCACATCTGGTTTTAGCGTAATTTTCATAACACTTAGGTCCCCTATTATCCCCTTTGGGTTTGAGAACTTCGTAGGGAACAAGTCCTGGTATTTGTGGAGCAATTCAACAACCTTATCTATTGTTGTGTCATCCCAGTAGTCCCCAATCTTTAAACTTCAGCTTCGCCTCTGTCCTAATGTTTACTTGTCATATTTCTAGCAGTGTGGTGATATCTAGATTTTCAATTTGCAGTCCTTAAACTTTGCAGTGACCTTCAATCTCTGGGATGTTAATGTTCCCCAGGTTCTCATCCTCTTCTTCGACAATCATGTTGTAGCACTCCAGTGCATGGCTTAGCTAGGTGTTCCAATCTGGTTGAATTAAGTCCAAGGTATCCTGCGGTACTTTGAAGATTGCTTCCTTAACTTCCTGCAATGCCTCGTTAATACTCTCAAAACCATCCTCAAAGCTAAATGTCAACAATAATCCCTATTGTGAAAGGTCCCATTCTACAGTGCCATGGCGGAGCTCTATTTCTAAGTACCAGTTCATTGGTATTACATCCAAAGTATGACAAAATAGATGCACCCATTGAGGATGAGGCTCCATTACATAAACCTTAGTCCATTTCGCCAGGTGATCGCGTGGGCCATTCCTTCGATCATATTTCTCTATTAGCCACAATTGTGGGTGACCAAACCACAATCTCATCATCTTTCTGTATACGCGACAATCGTTGAAACTATCTTTGTGCATACCCCACCATCTCACAAGCGTAGCGCGTAGCACCAATCCAAGGCTTGGAAGCAATGCTTCTCTGGAACTTCCCTTCCGAATGCATCCAAAAGGTTATCGACATCAATTAAACCATCATAGTAGGGTAGATTCCTTACCTATGATGATACACAGTGTAGCGAATTGGTCATCATATTACAACGCAGCGTAGATACTTCATGCAGTCAGTTCTGCTAGTGTTCCAACTCCTCATCAGAATCTAAAGTGCATGAGCTTTCATGGTCCCATGCAATACATCCATCCATTATCGGATTCACCTAATCCTAATCTTTCATTGTTATCTTATAAATCTGGTCCAAATCATCATCGCTTTCATAATCGCGGATTGGTTTAGTACAGCGCAGTCCTTGTGCAAGGTCTAGGGGCACTACTATGTAGAGAAATTTCTTCTCAAATATCATCTTTTGCTTCTTCAAATTGATTACCCATCAATCCCATGGAGCGTAGGGTAGGGATTGCTTTCATCCACAATATCTATCAGTTTGAAGTCAACTAATGCATTCGCGCCCTCAATATCCACTGTCACTCCTTGCAATCTTCCCATGGGGATAATTTTCTATTGATATTCCATCCTTAACTGAATCAGAGACCACTGTAGCGCAGGTCTCCCCATCCTCTCCCAGGTCTACTTAGGAAAGACATTCATGTTCAACACCATATCCAAAATTACTTGATCCATCTCATATTCTCCTATCTGCGTAGTGGGCCTGATCTCACGCCCCATTTTTCCCTTATGCTTACCAATCTTCCTGACTATGTGCGACCTATCAGGAGAATTTTCTTTTTTAGCACACTTATTTATCAGTTCCTGTAGTCCTTTCATAGCCTTGCTATCACGCAACAACTTCATACAGGTCTCCAAGAAGGTATAAAGCATGGAAGGATCCATCTCTTCAGCTAGCTTGTCCTGACTTCTTGAGGTAGAGGCCTCAATGAAGATTTTCTTTGCTTCCATAAATGTTTCCCATGCGCACTTCAGATCAAACTCGGCCTCATTTTTTGGAGCTTTGTGGACCCATTCACTTTCTTCAAGCTTCTTCCCCTTATCTTCGCTAGTCGTCATCCCACTCTGCAGCACAATATTTACCTTGGGATCTTCTTTGCGAGGCTCAACCCTCATCATCTATAGGTTCTGAGTTGGTTGTAGAGGCTGCACCCCCTTTTCACATATCTTATACAAAAATATTGGGAAATGTTCAGTTGTGTGGTCAAAATGAGTATAATAGAGACATGACAGATGCGTCGGATTCAGGAAGTCTCGTGCGTAGTGTCTCAGTCCTCCACAGTTATAACAAATGACTTGTCCCCGACCCCTACCAGGTCTACCTCCACCTCGGCCTCATCCACGCCCCTAATATTCGCCTCGTGCTCCCCCAGCACCTTGGTTTGGAGGCCGAGTTTTTTCCTCCACCCTATATGCAGACATTTTATCCATCATTAACTCATAACTATGGCAATTGCACTAATCATGACCCACCGACTGACAGAAGTTGCAGAAGAGTTGTTGCAGTGTCTGTACGAATTTCTGCAGCAAATGGAAATTGTCTTTCACATGTTTTCTAGCCACCTGACAGATATCACACCATAGTTTGGGCCTTATACTTGGCCCTATTAGAGCTTTTGGCCTTAGAGGCATTGGTCCCCCTACTGCAACATAATTTTTGAAGAATGGATAGTGATCTTTGTCATGCCCCTGACTTTTGCACTTTAGGCACCAAACTTCTTTGTGTACCTCTGGCCAAGTTGTTCTATCTTTATTTAGACTCTGCATTTCTAGGCAAAGTGTTTGCAACTGCGCATGAATTTTCTGAACCCCTAGATTAGCATCTTGCGTTGGTGTCTCATGCAATCTTAAAGCAATTTCCATGGCTTCTGCCTAGGTCCCAATCTTTTGTTGTGATAGCACAACCCTTAGATGAGGCAAGAGAAAAGCCACAAACCATTCATGGTGCTACCCATCTATCAAATTCATGTTAACTTCATGGATTGTACACTTCAATATCTGATCCAGATCCCAGGGTGTCTCGCCAGGCTTCATCATGATCTCTTTGAATCTCATAATCGATTCTGCTTCAAACTTAGGTCTATGGAATTCCCTATTCAGTTGGGTTATTAGTGCATTACTTAATGTACCACGTTAGCACGTGTTCTTGCAAAGCACTAACCAATGTTTCTTTCTTCATTTGATCATCTGTGATACCTTGATCTTCCCATACAACCTTCGCGACGAATCAAAACTGGTCTGGATCCTTATTTCCCAAACCCTTGAACATAGGTAGCTTCACTGAGTGAAGGTGAAGGTGGCGATGGTGTAGGTGAAGGTGTATGCGGTGGGGGTGAAGATGGAGGTGGTGTGGGTGGATGGGGTATTCGCAGGAACCCTTGCTTTATCAATTGAACAACGCTCTATGGAGAAGCCTATGCTGGTTCCTTGTCGTCACTCAGAGGAGGTTCAATCAACGAGCTATATTCAAGGTTTGTTTTCCCTTTGTTCCTGAAGGTCTTTCCACTTCACGTAGCCCCAAACATCAAGATGGTTGCATAACCCATTTTTCACACAAGAGAATCTTAATCTAGGTATTTAAAGACCTTAAATACTTACCTCGTGGCACCTTAAAGAAGTGCCACTCTGCTTCGCTATAACTGATCAAGGTATCAACCACGAACTCTATCACGAACCCTCCTATGATACGATTGAGCCAATGATTGACAATTTGTGCGATCTTATCTTCAGAGGCTTCTAATATCTACACTAACTCCGAGGTCCAGACTATTGGACAATCAAGCCTCCACCTTCCTTGGTCGTCTGCTAATTTTGTGATCTACTCATACAACTCGACTGGGAAGGAACAAAAGAAGGTCTCGTCTATCTCTATGTGAAAATATATGTCCAACCACTATTCTTTCATAAATCGTGAATTCCTGCTATCTTGTGCCGTGAATTCATGGATCTTTCTCTCCAGCCAGTCTTCGATCTCCTTCTTAGTTGGATTTCAGTGATGCGACATCACACATCTTTTTATGCAGATCTTGGTCCCAACAATGGAACCATTTTTTGGTTTGATGGGCCTTGACCCAAGTTTAGCTTTAATTAGCTAAGCAAATCCCTACACTACTGGCCTTTTTGGCATCAATCAATGAAGCACGGACTAAAGTCTCACCCGAAGCAGTATGGGGGGATGTAGGAACTAAGTTTCTACACCCTGAGATGGTAGTGATGTCACTTTACACCCTAACCCTTCCTTCACATATACTGATAAGCTTTTTAGGGCTTATCGATATACTTCTCTTATTTGGGTTTGAGACCTTCGCGAAGGTCTACGATTGTCCTTTGCATACCCTAAATAGGCAAGTTAGACACTTATGCACCTTGTAATTACTCTTACTATTGTATTTACTCGTATTAGCTTAAGTAGTGGATAACTTCAACATTCATTATGATTATCTTCACGTAAACATATATTCTTACTTGCATTCATATAAAAAAGTAAAACACATAGATTCATGCATCAATACAACATTAAATCATAAACCCAGTATTCAACGTAACATAATCGCATACATTCATAATAGAAGTAAAATAGCTCATACACAACTAATTCCAAAATAATTCTCTTTATTGATGTTCAGATCTCCTTTATAGACTCTAACTACCCTGTGCACACAACTGCAGGGGTCCGCGCACTCAGCAGTGGACTTCTACCCTAGGCCTATGCACACACAACTATAGAACCTCTCTCCTATGCTAAGACTCTTCAATCTTAGCTCTCACAAACCCCTTACATCAATGACTCTTCAAATCCTATCCAATTGAACTAAAATTTCCTTAGACTCTTCTAAGACATCCCTTTTTATACAATCCCATGGTCCACGGACCAAGGGTGGATCTCATAAAGTTGACACAAGTTATATAAAATAAGGGCATAAACCCTTAATGACTATTTATATCTTGACACCCTGCGACCACAAAATGTGGATACTTTACATTCTTTATACAAAACTTGGGCCTTTAACCCCAAAACTTGGGCTTTTAACCCCCAAATTGACCCTAGGGGACCAACAACAACCAAAATGAAAGCTCCTGCAACTACCTCATGTCAAATAAGAACATAGCATGGAATGCATAACCAACTCCTCCAAAAAAACATGATGCCATTAAAACCACTGAAATAATAGAAGCATATGAAGTTCTCCCCATGAACATTTTCCATCTCCACTCATCATAACAAAATATATCTTGATCATAATAACATCTGTAGATATATCATTAGTAGCACAAATATGATATAATAAAATGCCATAAAAATGACATGCATCAATAAATCTAGCTGCAAATATCAACACAACTTCTCATCAAGCAAATCTATATCTATGCACTTCTCTTGCTATGGAAACACCTCGAATAATCTACCATGTAAAATATTGATGTACCATAGCTCCCCTTGAGGCCACATGAGCCTCAATTTCCTCTTGTAGATCCTTGCTGCTCCTTCCTCCAAACTTTGAGTGGCTATTCTGTTGCATGAAAATGTCTAGTTGTCCTCATACTTGTCTTATTTTTCATATTCTTCATTCCTTGATTAGGTGGCCTCAAGTAAATCAGAGTCTTGTAATCTTTGGCCATATGACCAAGATTTTCACACACATAGCACCTAATGTGCCATAAAAATGGAGGAAATGGCTCATATCTCATGTTCTTCATTATACCCTTCCTTGCATGCAACTTGCATCCAATAGCATTATGGAAAAAATCATTGCACGAGTAGAAATAACCATAAAAATGACCATTATGCTTGGTTTTGGTTGAATTCCATGAAGTGGGTTGTTTTCGTTGCTTGTTTTCTTGATAATATACTCTATACCACTACTTCTCTTGTTGCATGGATCTAAAATTTTCTATAATATGTCTTAGATTTTGGCAGTTGAAGCATCTTACATCTCCCAAAGGTGAGAATGATCTTTTAGGTGCTTTTCTTTGCATCAACTTTGGATTTTCTTCCTTGAGTTCCTTCTTTGGTTGATTATTCTGTTGATGGCTCTCCTTCTTGATTATTTTATTACGACTATCATTGGTTATACTTGTAGTTGCAACTAAGCTAGTTTCTCCTTTATGCATGCAAAAATCTTATTTGCAAGATGAAAAAATTTGGCTTCTCTTACGCTAAGTGGTGTTCTTCTCCAAATCGTCTCTTAGTGAAGAAAATTCTACTTCCAATCTCTCACATTCCTCCTCCTTTTCTCTATATTGCTTCTTCATTTTGTAACACCCTCATCCCATATCTACCCAAGTAACCAACCAACCAGGGTAAGCATGTGACAATAAGTTACTATGAATATATGATTCGACTCCCTATGTGTTAGTTAAGGAAGTGGAACCGACGGAACACATCACATAGGACTTCCACATGAGCAACAAAACTTGTAGGAGCCATCCAAACCACTCAGGTAACCAACCCTTAAGACCAAATGAAGTTTAATGCATCAAACCCCTGGACACTCCCTGGATATGGAAAAGGGTGTGTCTAGGAGGCTCTAGATGCACCCACAACAAGGGAAAGGGAGCATTTGGGGACTTTTCCCTTAGTGTTGCACCTGTGAACCCAAGATTTGTGCCATTTTTCAGGCCTAGATCCTAGCTCACTACCCATAACACAATGTCACCTTTAGAAATGAATTTACACAACAAAGAAATGATACATTTGTAAAAAAATTGACAAGGAATAGAGTGGATCCCTACTAGCCATGAAAAGCATTTCATCAAACACATCACAAACATGAAAGCTACAAGTCTTAACAATAGAACTAAGCATAAGGGTCTCATTCTTATTTGAGAATCACTAAGAACCATTGATGCGTCAACACATTAGTTGAAATTTTATCTATTAGGCTCTAAATACTTTGTTCATTCATTTATGAATCAAAACATGAGGAGATCCATCCATCATCACTATCATAATACATGCTTATAATTAGCATCATAATAACAATACCAAGGATACGTCAACCATAGAATACACATATAAACCAATAGATTTACACATGATATACCAAGGAAAGAACCTCTTATTAATGAATGTAAAGGCCAATCTGGTATGGGACTACCACATTCCACCCGACCATAGATTGGCTGAGCCAAATATCTCTTTAGCCAATCACCTCCATGCCATATTCTAAGCATGAATGTGGGACTCAAACCAAAAGAACCAACCAGGGCATATCGAGGCTAAACCACCTCATCCTTATCCATAGAAACCAGACTTTACTGTAATCCACACCAGATTACTAGGCCAAAATAATAAACATGTAATAACAGGATTTACCATGATCTCCACCACATCATTAGGACAAAACAAGCATGGATACCATTGGATTTATCCATCTACAAGGTGAGTAATTTTCTTTTCTCCTAGTCTCTAGGCTTTACTGCAATCCACACCAGATCACTAGGCCATAATTGAGACACCAGTCTCTGGTATTTACTGTAATCCACACTAGATCACTAGGACCTAACTGAGACTCCACTCTCCAGGCTTTGCTGTATATCCCATCTTGAGATTACTAGGCCTGATGGAGAACACCCAACTATAGACTTTACTATATATCCCATCATTCACTAGTCGAGGATTCCTAGGACCACCGAGGCAACACAAAATCTATCTTTATTGCAACCCATAGCTCGGTTCAGCGGTTACTAGGCCATGTGTTCTTTTATTTAGATACCAACCTCACTCAACTTCAAATCCATTTCGAAATCTAGCTCAACCAAAACATGAGAACCCCATCACACCATAGCTATATGGAAATGGCAAGGTTAGGCTAAAAACACTATCACACTTGGAAAAACCCATGCCAATGATAGAAAGAGAACCAAGAACATGCATGAATCACCATGCATGCCAAATATAGCAAGGAAACCACACATGAAAATTAATACCTGCAAAGAATCCTATTGTAGTTGCTTGATCCTACTCTTCCTTGCTTGATCTCTACTTCCTCTTTGCCTCCTTTTCCTTTATTGATCCAATGCTAAAATGCTCCAAAAAAACTCTAAGTGTCCAAGGGTGAGAAAGAGAGAGAGATAATAAGGAGAGCTCCAAAACTGAACTAACAAAAAGTGACACTAACCAAGCCTAAGTAAAAGCTTTCCAACTGATCCTCAAAAGCCGTTTTATCAATGAGGCTTCTATTTTCTTAAATTTCCATTATTTTCCTTCATTTTCCTCCTCACATGCAACCTGTGACTTTTCACCTTCCTTTTCTCCTAATTTCCATTATTTTCATAAATAAATATGCCAAAAATTCCATTTTTCCATTCCAACGGCTTTTTCATTGCCTTTGCCAATTTCCTCACCCATAATAAACCAATGAACACACACACTAGGAAGTCTTTCCCAACATTTAGCTTGGAATAAGTCTCCCATGACCTTGGTCTTATTTTATCATTTATTAACTTTTACATGGAATTTTGACTAGGGTTGTTACATAACCCTCCCCCTTAGGGGAACACTATCCTCAGTGTTCAATGACACCTACAACCAACAAGACTACTGTAAGAAGAACATACTTCCCATGGAGTTTTATAACACAACTCAATGCAGTATTTACAATGACCACCACTGAAACATGAAAAACATACCATTTACTGGAGCTTATAACAGAGCTCATTATGGTATTTACAATAACCACATATACACATGCACATTTTCTAAACCAACAAGTAGCCATATTGCTTATGGAGCTTTATAAATCCAGCTCAATATAGTATTTACAATGATATAAACATATAAACATATGCACATTTTCTCACACAGCAAATAAAATGATACAATGCCTACATTTGCAACAAGGGAATTCCAAAGGCTTACACCTCCACCCTCAAAGTAAGACCAAGATTCACCTCCTTATGAGTAAGTCCATAATCTATTGCAATATCAAATATGCATCCAATGTCCAGTGCTACAATCCAGAGCCATTTTTCCTCTCAGTGAAAAATTACCAACTCATTGTTCCAACGCACACTCCCAATGTGCGTATGATTCCATCTGGAAATAGTAATGACCAAAACAAATCCATCTCTGACCTTCCCTTCTCTTCTACACAGTCCCTCGGGAAATCCGGTCACCCCTTCCATGTAGCCACTCACCTTCCAAGTTCCTCGACATCCCCTATCCTCGGAAATCCATCCCTTAGAAAGGCTTCCTTGCATCAGAAGGTTAAATAACCAAAGCATATACCTGCCTCAAAACCATCATACTGGTCATAGCATGCTTATGGAAATAAATGGACACTATTGGGTACCAGTGTCCCACAATGGCCCTACTCTTGAATAATTTACCAACATACTACTGCCTGTTCTAACTTATTTTTTTGTTGTTTCTAATGCTTGTTGTCAGTTTCCTGTACCAAGCACATAATTTCCATTATATTCAAAATAAATTAAATAACTTCAAATCATACCTCATTGGTGGCCCGTCAACAAGGTACACTTGAAATTCTATTTGCTTCATGTGAAATTCTATCTGCTTCCTGTCACAACAAGTCAAACACAACCTTCATAGATAAAAATAATAAATCACATATAACCATCATAAACCAGAATCATAAATCACATGCATAATAAAATTGAAATAAAATATTGATACTTATCCTTTAATCAATCGTTAGCTTCTGCCTTTTTCCTTATTCCGTACACACTTCGGATTATTTGCCACACCTGACAAACACCTAGTGCCTTCTCCTCAACCATGTGCACATACACATAGTGTGCATCACACACATACAATCGCATGCAACATACAAGACCATGCAATACATGCACCTACACCTGACGTACAACACATACACCTACACCCAGTGTACAACACAACACAATACATATGCCTATGTCCACCGTACACCACAACAAAATACATACACCTACACCCGATGTACAACACAATACATATACGTTCACAAAGTACAACATAACGAACACACATGTCACGATACCACAACTACACAATGCACATACATAGTACTGCATGCCCTCAACACATGTATGACATGCGCAAAATACCACATGTACAACATGTACATAGTACCATCTGTACACAACATCACCTGTGTGCACAACATCACATGTACACGACACCACATGCACAACATGTACACAACACCATATGTACACTGCAACACTTGTACAATGTGTACACAATACCACATGTACATAGCACCACATGCATAGCCTGTACACGAAACCACATGCATGACATGCACACATCACCACCTGCACACAACACCACATGCACACAATGCCACATGTATAGTCATGCACGCAACACCATATGTACATAGTACCATATGTACAACATGCACACAACCATATGTACATAGCACCGCATATACAACATGTACATAACATCATATGTAGACAACACCACACATCCAACGTGCATACAACACTACATATCCACATGCGCACAATACAATATGTACACAACACCACATGTCCAACATGTACATAACACCATCTATACCCAACACTGCATATGTAATATACACACAACACCATATATACAACATGCATACAACGCCATATGTACATAATACTACATATACAACATTACACATCACCAAAGGTACAATCATTGAATATAAAATATACACAACATATACACAATGATAACACTGCACATCCAAAACCATACTGCCTCTACCAACCAACCTTACTTCTAGTGTCTCTCCATCATCCATGCTTATCTTAGCATGCTACAGATCATATTACTTTCATTCCCCTGCTATATTCTTCAAAATTACTTGTCATAACATAAACATAGGCATAATACAAGCATACAATATCAATTCATATACACATGATACTAACCTCATATGTTTGTCATGACTACTCTTCCCACTTGATTCCTCATAAACCATGGACCTCTTCATGTCATTCACCTATGTAAGCAATCATTTCTCCACAAGAATGATTCCTAACGACCTTGTCAGACAACAATATATATATATATATATATATATATATATATATATATATATATATATATATATATATATATATATATATATATATATATATATATATATATATATATATATGCACACACACATAAATATTAGCATTAAACAATCATTATCCTGCCAGACAACATCATACATATATACATATATACATATATACATATAAACATTAGCATAAAAAAATCATGATCCATGTATGTATGTACATATTTATAGATGATCATGATCCCCAAGCCCTACTAACTTTCCTCTTTTCCCAACCAATTCCCAAGATCCTCAAACATAAAAGGCAAGAACAAGAAGCAAACAAGAAAAAAACAAGAGAAAAATCATGAAAATAAATAACAATACGACACCACAAAAAAAGTGGCACGACCTTGCACCAGACATAACAAAGATGCAATCAAGCATAGCCAAATAAAAAATGCCAAAAGAAAAAAACTAGCAACAAACACCATGACTCCATCCCCATGGTTCCCAGTGCCTCCAAGTGAAAGATTAACCCCAACCTTCTTTAATATTTCATGGAAATCTCTTTTGCCATGCAATCCCCTGCATCATACTGCCATACAAACATAACTATCACTACATAAGTAAACATAACAACATACTAGTTACCTTACCTTGTCATAATAATTCTAAGCATATTACCCTACAACTTCTCACAAATGTCAAAGACATGTTCCAAATATCAAGACAATCATTTTTATCAATTTGAAATCAACCTTTACCAAGACTAAAAATCATGTCATAATCCATAGCCAACTCATACTAATTAGCCATAATGCTACAACTATCACCTATTACATTCAAGTACATGTCATCTATCTCAACACATATGTGTGAGTAAAACAATCTTAAAACAAGATCATTTCTTGATGCAATCTTATAGATGAATACTCATATCATGCAATTAATCAAACATTGAACAAAAAATAGATGACATAATAGACACCAAATAGACGACATAATCAAATATTCAAGCACAAAATAGATAACATAAGCAAGCTCATACCTTAATGTACCTCAGGGGAGGCTATCTTGTCTGCACATTCAATCTAGTTAGCACGATATAAATTTACAACACATCAACTCAAACACAAAAAGATCATGATATCCATAACAACTACTAATTAACATGTTCACATCATAAGCTCATAAACATTTGTCATTCATGCATAATAATCTCATATGTATGATCAATCTAGATTAGTACAAAACAATGTCACAAATAAGTCAACTCATACCTGAATGTCATAACCCTAACCATCTGCATAGTCCAATCCAATTTAGCATGATACATATAACATCAAGATATTAATAATATACCCTAATCATCAAGTTAACTAAAATATAACAACAATAAGTTAACATATAGCATGATCATCAACAACATATAACATATTCCTTGAGCTAACTACAAGTTAACATATAACATATTCATCAACAAAAAATAACATAATCATCAAGTTAACTAACATAAAACAACAACATCAATGCATACAACCACATGTTACTATCATTCATGACTATTTGACACATGTATATGACTACACTGATCAACTAGAATTTATCATATATGTAACCATAATAATAATACAATGACAAACATATAAGTCACCCTAATGCTTACAACAACCATGAACCCCATACCTACATGCCAAACATACAAACTTGTATGACAATGTGCTCTTACACCAAATTGTAGTGTTGCAACCTTGCTCTAATAGTTTTACATTTCCTGCTCTACCTCATTCAACACATTAGCATCATAACATACCAATGACATCATGATGACCTAATTGAATAAAATGACCTCACAATGCATGTCTGACATACCATACATGCATAACCATAACCATGAAAATGCGTGCAAAACAAAATGTAGACATTGACATGCATAACCAATGTATATATAATCGACATGCATTCATGACTAACACATCCCAACAACAACAACATCAACTTCCACATGGTGACACAACGACAACAATGATGACCACCATGCATACACAACAAGCATATAATCCACAAACATAGAGAACACATATGTAATTGACATGCATTTATTCCAAACGCATTCCACCCATCTAGTCCAAGGGTTGTACCATGCTCTGATACCATCCTATGGTATCAAATATAGCACAAGGAGAATGGAAACCAAAAACCACCAAAAGAGAACAGAACCCAAACACCACCGAAAAAGAATGAAACCATGCTCTGATACCACCAAGTAACACCCTCATCCCACATCTACCCAAGTGCTGAGCCTCACAATTGCTTCTTTTTGACACCCTTTTCACCTATTTTATTCCTCTTTGACCATCATAATCACTCAATGGGCATCAAATCATAGTATTTATGGTATGGAAGGTATATAATTATCTTGTATTTCATAAGTTGATAATGTTCTTTATAATTAGTTTAATATTTTCTCTAGCTACTGAATTGGGATGATTCTGCAGCTAATGTATGAATGTGCAACCAAGTCCATGGTTTGATAGGTTCCCAGGTGCTAGCTAGAGAGTGAAATATATGGAAAGGTGGTGATCAATGCACTCAATGATTCCCTCCTACCTTGATGAACCAGATTAATAAAAGAAGCTTCTAGTCACATGGTCAAGGATAAAGTCAACTTTGTCAGCTATAACAGGCAAGCGAGGAATGAGATATACGCCTCACGATTTTCTTTGTTAATAGAAAATCATGAGAGAATTTTGTTATGTTATCTTTTCATAGTTAATTTTAGCATTATGTTAGCAAGGTTAGGCATAGAGCTCTGAACATTTAATGATATAGGATTTATAAAAGATCTTGCAATAGACATAAACACAATGGATTTTTTATGCAACGGTGAAGACTTAAAAATATGTTTTTAATATATAGTTTATGAAGAACATTTTTTTTCCATGTGTGGTTGACTATTTGATTGATAGAATGATTACTTGCTTCTGGTGGAGGGACCCCTTGAGTAGTAAGGATTCTTGTTCACTTTTAGTAGATAGAATTTCTATATAATTTCATAAGCTTTTTGTCCTATGCAATTGAGTAGACGAGCTTTTAATTTATTTCATATTCAAATTATGATTTTTTTACTAATCTTCTCTTTTGTTTATAAATGCACATGGATTAATATTAACAACAATAATAGCAACCAAATGATTTATACTTAGACAATAATTTACTTCCTTTATAGAAAAAAAGATTTATTTGAAAAATTAGATGTTTCATTTCAAATAGAAGTGATTTATAATTCAAGAAAGTGTGGATGTAGTTAAGAAAAGATTCAATTTCTCTTGATTTTTCAGGCAAGAGTGTGTTATATTGATAGATGAGTTGATTCTTACAAAACATATTTCAAATATATAACATAGTGTGTGTGTTTTATGAATTTAATTTTATTTACAATAAGTGTGGGATTAATTTACTTATATGTAAAGTTGTGAGATTTTCTTTTGAAGTAGAGTCCGAAACTTTCCATAAGTAGTCTTCGATAAAAGAGTGTGATCATTTTATTTTCTTGCTCATGTGCATTTCAATAACTTAATTTAGAATTTATATTTGGATAACTCAACTTAATTTAGAATTGGTGTGAATAACTAAAGACTTCTAGTATATACAATACACTTACACTTCATCAGCTTACTAGCCCTAGATGATAATTTATGTAAGTAATTTTAGGTTAATTAAATTACCAAACGTTTTGGCATCATTTCCGGGGAAGTGTAAATATGTGTCTTTTATTTTTATTTAAATAAAATAAAATAAAATGATATGCATAGGGAAAGAGATTCTAGAGGTAGATTTGTAGGCAAAGGTAGAAGTTTAATTCCGACATCATCGCTCACCCCCCCATGACCTCGTAGTGCCACACCACCCAATCAAACTCATACTCCATCATTTGCAAGTAAACATAAACTTCTTGAGGTACTTAGATCTGAAATACAACCTAGAGATTCAACAACCTCATAAACCGAAGCAATAATAGAAGAAGAAGATCCTACATCCCCAACAAAAGGAGTAGTTTTCCTATCTTCAACTAAACAAAGACTTCTAGGACAAGAGTTAGAGATCCATAGTGCAGAACAAGAGGAAGAAACTCGTTTTAACTTACCATTCATAGAAGAACTAGATCTAGAAGAGCTAGAAGAAGAATTAGAAACCCCAATTTTGGAAGCCTATATTAGTTCTGAAGAATCTACAATTGCTAGAGAAGGGGAAGGAGAGGTACATAATATTAATGGTGAACAAACTAGGATTGGAGGAGGAAGAGGAGGAAATAGAGGTGGAGGAAGAGGGAGAGGAGGAGGTAGAGGAGATCCAAAACCCTTTGGATTTCCTATCCTTGATGAAGATACAACAACTACAATGAAAAACATCTCACCCTCCATCCTTCCAAATTTTCATGGATTAATAAGTGAGGATCCTGAAACATTTCTCTTTGAGTTTGAAGTCTTGTGTAGATCTTATGATTACTTGCTTGACCCTCAAAATTTGAAATTGTTTCCAGCAACTCTTAAGGATGCAACATTAAAATGGTTCATGGGATTAGGAGCACATTCTATAAGAACATGGGAAGAAATGAAAACTACATTATTAGAGAAATATAAGGATTATTGTATGCCCCATAATATTAAGGATGAAGTATTTAAAATGATGCAAAAATAAGATGAAAATATTGAAGATTTCATTGAAATATTTTCTTATAATGTTAAAAGGGCTAAAATGCATGAACTAGATGAAGAAACTTTGAAAGCTCTCTTATTAAAATCCATCAGAGATGAGTGGATTTATCTTCTCAATTTGATGGGTAAGGGGGATATTTATTAGTTATCATTTGGAGAAAGTTGTGAATTATGCATACACATTTGAAGAGGTAAGGCAAGAACTAGGAAAAATCCAAGGATCCTCTCATGTTTAGGATTAATAAATCTATAGCTGGAACAACAGGTAGGGCTAAATTAGGTAATTTGCTTGACAAATTTAAAAAAAATATTTTGGGATGTCTTAGTGAAAAGATAGATACCCTTAAAGTGAAAAAAAAGCAAAATGCTGAAAATGTTACATTGTTTATCTTGTCCCAAATGTAGAAAGAAACATGCTCTGAGAGAATACCCTCTAGACTCAAAAAATGTAGAAACCTGTGTAATATGTGAAGAAATAATGATACAAAATAATGTCCTTAAAAAAAAAGTCTTAAATTTGTTTATCAAGAGAAAATAATACCAAATCAAGTATATCCCCTGTGTTTTATTGCTAAGATACCATGGAAAAATTCAAAACCAAATATGACTTAGGGATTTAACACTCAAGTATTTTCACTACCATCACAAAAAAATTGGACTGCACCCATGCCCTGACAATCTTGGCCTCAACCTTGGGCATAAGGATGAAAAAATACTTATGGAAAATACCCTCAATATTCTTAATATCAACAACCATACCCTATTTTTCCACCACAATGTTTTCCTCAACATGTTCAATCAACTCAAACTCAGAATTTGAATCCACAATTTTCATTGTCATTCCCTCAAAGACCAAATCAATTGCCTACTCAACCAATTCCTAATCCAAATAATAATAAAAATTCACAACTTGTTTATAGTATGGAAGGACATAATTTCCAAACTTACATGATAACTCCACTAGTTCTAAACAATGTTCAACTTAGATCTGGTAGAGTATTGGAAAAGAAGTCCCCATTAGTTGTTCTTCAGGAATCCAAAAAGGAGGATCTCCTTGAAAAAGATAAGTTTTTTTTTTGTGTAAGTAAGCTTTGATATTAACAATGTAAAAATATAGTACAAAATTTCTGCTTTAGCAGATTGCTGGCCGCTAAGAAGCAGGCCTTACTACAGGAGACCAGATGAGAGCAGAGTAACTAAAAACTGAAAGAAAGAGGAGCTGAAAACTGATAGCCAGCACACCTCGCAGGGTGGCTTAGAACAAGAGGTAACAAAAAGAAAAACAGAGCCAACACACCTCGCAGGGTGGCATAGAACAAGAGGTAGCAAAAACAAAACAGAGGAAAACTGGACTGTGAACAAGAGAACACACTGAGAGGAGGAGTGCAGGGGAGGCCAATCAAATGCCTTTGAAAATCTGTTCAGGCTTGGGAGAGTTGCTGCGCTGGTCTCCGGACGGTTCTCCCTGCTGCATGTCTGAAAGCTTATTATCTTGCCCGATGGTTTGTCGAAGAAGTTTAATCAGGACAATAAGTTTTTTGCTGATGGTGTCAACTTGCTGGTGTATTGCACTTAATTTGAATTCGCTGCTCTCCACGACCGCCATGTGGTCATGCGTCATGGTTTCAGCAAACTGCTGGAGCTTGCGAAGTTGCTCCGCATGTTCACCCTAGATGTCCATAGCTTTCACAAGAAGAGTCTTCATTTGCCAACCCTCAGCTTGAGTTCTGACAAACTGTGTGGCTCGAGTGCTGGGAGTTCTCGGGTCCTGGAGCCAATCAACTTCTTTCCCGATTTGCTAGTTAGAGAGCTTGTTTTCCTCGTCCTGAACAATGGCCTCTAAGTCAATAATCTTGCATTTGTTCCTTTGCGAAGTTCACCTTTCATATATCTCTCTTGCATGTTGCAGGTCGTTGTTGGCGGACTTGTTGTGGCTGCCTTCCCCTACCATGGTGTTTCTCCCTTTCCTGCTTGTATCTAGAGCACTGTTTACAGAATGAGGAGGTTCTGTCCTGATGTGCACAGAAACAATGTTTTTCATTTGGTAGTTGAGAGTGAATATATAATGAGTACCAGGAAAATTGCCTGTGTGAGATCGTTTCTCATTGTGCAACTTGCACGTCCGATCAGCATTATTATTGCGATTTGAAATTTTGGTTGGGTTGTGGAGTGCTTGGATCCTTTTGCCTTCATCGCCCCCTGCGTGCTCCATATTTTGCCAAGTGTCCCTCTTTTGAATTATGTTCCGGCGGCTCATATCACCATAGATCAGGAGACTGCACAAATCTATGTTACTTGCTGTGGTTATAATTGCTCTCATCGTGTTTGTCCTTCACAGCATGCTGGAAATTAATGGGGCGTGTCTAGTCGGCCTGTCCATGCAATTATGACACTGATCTAAACAACCTGCTGATCGGACTCCTCTGCCGTCACCATGTCTAACCGTGAGAGTTGGAGACATTTTTCTTTTAATTGCTGATTATCCACTTGCTACCAACAACTGTCCCACATTGCGTTGGGATGATATATCCCATGATTTTCCAGGTGGTCCGCAACCGAATTGGCATTTCGCCTTACCACCTGAAAGATGAGACCTTTGATTTCTCCTAACATTTTTCCAATGTTGTCTGTGACCATGGATAGGCGCCAGTGTTTTGTGACTTTTCTAGCCGACGTTCCCCCGTAAATTTTTCTGGCAACGGTTATGGCAATCTCTGAATCTCCCTCAATTACTGCGTTGCTTATTTGGTTTCCTCGGAGAATCTTTAGCCCTTTTTCCATGGCTACAAATTCCATTTCATTATTAGTTCCTTCCCTAAGAGCTTTGCTGTAAATGTGAAGTATTTCTCCTTCATGATTTCTGATGATTCCTCCCATACCTGCTGGCCTAGGATTGCCTCTCGAGGCACCATCAAAATTTAGCTTTAGAAACCCTTCTGGCGGCCGTTTCAATCATTTTGGCTTAGTTTTGAGGTTATGCTACTTCTCAAAGGATTCCCGGTTTTGTTCGTTGAGTAGGTTGAAGGCGTTCAGAATTCTCTGTTCCTTGGCCGAAGCTTTGTTGTCAGGGTCCGCTTTGCATTTTACCAGGATTAGTTGACGAATGTTTTGGGTTAAGGTAATTTGCAAGTGCTCAATACTCCTATGTTCATTTTGAAAGATTCATCTATTCCTTTCTTTCCATATAGTCCAAGTTATGAAACCAGGCAGGACTTTCCATATGCTGTTGATTCTTAAGTTTTTTGAGTGCTTGTTTGGCCAATTCATAACAGTATTTTGAATAGATTCCTTATCTCTGCTTGTTTACTGCATTATAGTTTCCATACCTTGCCAAATGTGGTTAGCCCATTCACAGGAATTGAGTAAATGGTTCATGGTTTCTTCTGCTTGATTGCATATAGGGCATATGGATGGGCCTTCGAAGCCTTTTTTCCGCAAGTTCTCCTAGGTGAGGGTTTTGCGTCTCATTAGGAGCCAGAGAAAGCTTTTTATCTTAGGCCAAAACATGGGGTCCCATACCTTGTTGCTCCATGGCATTACCTCCCTCTGTTCTGAATGTTCTAGCTATTCTCTAGCCTCTTTGAGGGTGAAGCTGCCATTCCCTTTCATTCTCCATCTTAGCATATCTCTGTCTGTGGTCTTCCTGATTTTTCGTTTATGTAAGTTGTTGAGTAGGCCCTTTATATGGTTGTTTCCCTCAATTGGGTTTTCAGTTCCCTGGAGGATCCATTCTCTCCATTCCTGGTTGCAGCTGTTAGGATTCTAGTAGTGATGGACTGTGAATCTTCCCCTATTCTGGCAGTCTTTTTTATAATCTTCGAGCTCTGGTGTTTCCAACTTTGGGAGCTGCTGCCAAGCATCTTCCCAGAAGAGGGTAGTTTCCCCATTGCGAATCTCCCAGAAGAGGGTAGTTTCCCCATTGCGAATCTCCCAGAAGCTATGGTCCTGAATTAAGTGGCGGTTCTTTTTAGCTAAATTCCATATTGGAGAACCCTTCAGCATTTCCTGTATCCTTATTAAGTCCTGTTCAGTGCAGTTGGGAGTGTATTTCTCCTTCCAGTGTCTGGCCCAGGGTAGGTTGGTTTCCTTCAGCCAACACCACCACAGCTTGGATCCACAAGTCATGTTGATGGTGGAGACATCAATTAAATTTAGCCCCCCTGCTTCTTTTGAAGTGCATATTTTGTTCCAGGCCACCAGTGCCCATTTTTTTTTTTCTCTGCATTGCCACTCCACAGGAAATACCTTTGAATGGCTCTAATTTTCTGAAGGATTGCGTTAGGAGTCGACATGATGGACAACAAATACTGCGGAATGGCCTGCAGAATTTCTTTAGTGAGGACTAGTCGTCCAGCAAAATTAAGAGCCCTGTGAGTCCAATGCTTGCATCTTTTCTCCAAATTCGCTAAATTTTTTCCCAGTGTGCTTTTTGCCAGGGCTTGGTAGTGAGAGGGGCTCCCAGATACTTAGAAGGTAGAGAGCCTTTTCGAAAGCCAAGAATGTTGGAAAGATGAGTCCGGATGGCAAGATGAGTATTAAAGAAAAAGATAGTGGATTTAGCAAGATTTATCTCCATGCCTGAAGCTTTGCTGAATAGGTTTAGAATAGTTTTGAAGGCGTTAGCTTCTTTTACAGTTGGAGTGCCATGCAGCATAGTGTCATCTACGAACTGCTGGTGCGTAGTAGCAGGGATGGAGGTGAGAGGGTGTAATCCTTTGATTTTCCCTTCCTCTTTTGCTTTGTGAATAAGCCTGCTAAGCCCTTCCATAAGGATCACAAAAAGGAAAGGGGAGAGAGGGTCTCCTTGCCTAATACCTCGGGATGGGGAGAAGGGTTCAAAAGGGGAGCCATTGACCAGAATTGAGAAATTTGTGGATTTAATCAGAGCAAGGATCCATTTGATCCATTGCTTGTCAAAGCCAAAAGCATTCAAAATTGCCTCCAGGTAATTCCAGCTGACTTTGTCGAAAGCTTTGGAGAGATCGAGCTGCATCAGCATGCCTGGAAGTTTTCTGGTTTGCAAGGTATGAACCATTTCTTGGGCTAAGAGGATGTTGTCAAGTATTTGCCTTCCCTCTACATAGCTTGATTTCTCTTCCGAGATTAAGTCAGGGAGAATGGGCTTAAGTCTGTTGGCGATGACTTTAGAAATTATTTTGTATATCACATTGCAGAGAGCAATGGGTTGAAACTTATCTAGGGTTCTGGCCTCTTCTTCCTTGGGAATAAGTGCAAGGAAAGTGGAGTTTAGGGATTTGAGAATAAAGCCAGAGATCCTGGAATCTTCGACAACTTCCCAAACCTTTATTTTAATGGTTGGCCAGCATGCTTTATAGAAGTTTATTGTAAAACCATCAGGCCCAGGCACCTTATCATTTGGCATACTCTTGACAGCGTCTTCCACCTCCTCCATCGAGACTTTTCTTAGCAAAGCAAAGTTTTGCTCAGAAGTTATGATGTGTGGTATAGCTTGGGTTAGTTTCTCTATTGCCTCAGATCTTTCTTCCTGCGTTTCCTAAGTTATGTGCTTGAAGTGCCTGGTAAGCAAGGTTGATATTTCCTTCTGATTCTGGACAGTTTCCCCTGCTTCATTGTTAAGCTTGAGAATTTTGTTAGCCCCTCTATAGTCCAGCGTCGATCTATGGAAAAACTTGGTATTTTGTTTGCCCTCCTTTAGCCATTGGACCCGCGATTTTTGTTTCCATAGTATTTCTTCCTGTTGGAAGTGAAGTTGCCATTGTTGCATTAAAACCTTCTCCTATTCGCTTGAGTCTTCGCTGTGGTTCCCTGAAGCCCAATCTTTATGAATTTGATTTAACTTGCCTTCTATGAAGTTCTTTTCCTGGAAGATGTTCCCAAATTTGATTGCATTCCAGTCTTTGATCCTATTTTTAATGTCCTTTAGTTTTCTTTGGAGCTTAAACATTTTGGTTCCTATGATATTCACTAGTTCACACCAACATGCCTTCAACAAGTTTGCAAAGTCGGGATGGGTTAACCAGAACTTTTCAAATCTGAAGGGCTTGTTTCTGGGGGTTCCTAGGAAATCCGCCTCCAAAGCAATTGGCCAGTGATCGGATCCTCCATTGGGAAGAATGTCAGAGTCTACTGTTATTCCCTCGAGGAGGATACTTTCTGAGATCAAAAATCTATCCAGATAGGAGGCAATCCGTTTGTCTCCTCCCCTTCTGTTGTTCCAGGTATAGGACCCATTTTTGGGAAGGATGTCTACTAATTTGGCAGATTCAATGAATTCAACAAAGAGTTCTGAATCCTTGTTAAGTCTTCTAAGTCCTCCTTTCTTCTCCAGTAGAGAGGTTATCATGTTAAAGTCCCCCCCCATGATGATTTTTGAGGTTGGGTATCTTAGCTTTAGATTCATGAGAGAATTAAGAAAAGAAAATTTGTCTTCTGTTCTTTTCGGTCCATAAACATTTATACATAGGTAGGTTTCAGGGTTACTTGTGAGTTGAAATTTTGTAGCAATGAACGATCGTGCAGCTTCCATTGAGATGATGTCTATAACTCTGGTGTCTCGAAGTGTAGCTAAGCCTCCTTCCCATCCTTGACTGGCTATATCTGTATATTTTATAGGTTTACCTAGCCTTTTGCTGATATTCTCCATTTGGTTAATGGCGCATTTGGTTTCCTGTATGAACATAATATCTGGCTTTTCTTGTTGTAACTTTCTTTTTAGAAGTCTTTGTTTGGCTAGACTATTGAGCCCTCTTGCATTCCATGAAATGATTTTCATTTGTAACTAGATAGTTATTGATAGGACGGGAAGGCATGGAGAGCCTTCACTTTCCCTGAGTTTATCATTAGAATCCCTAAGTCATGCAGTACTTCCCCATTTGTTCTTCTGCCCCTTTTCTTTCGTTGCTTCCGAGCCATTGGATTAAGAAAGATACTCTTTGAGGGATTGCCTGTACCTTTTGCAATTCCTAGTCTTCTGTTTTTTTTGTCTAGTTCCGCTTTTTGTCTTGCAACGAAGAGATCACTGATCTTCCTTAATTCTTCTTCCGGAATGTTTTCCAACCCTTGAGTTCTCCAGTGTTTTTCCATATCTGGGAGGTTCACTCCTTCCTTTTCTAGAACTTCATTGAGCTCCATTTCCTCACTTCCCCCATCGCTGGTTAGCATATCAGTGTCATCATTGTGTTCATCTGTTGGCTCTTGCATTTAGACTTCTACTCTGATTGTATTTTCCTCCCTGTCCGTTGCTTTGTGTTCTGGCTTGTCTTTTGGTTCTTATGTGAGCTTTGTTTCCCTGTTAGTACCTTCTGAATCTGTATCGGATTCCAGAATACTGAAGGTGTTGCGATTGTTGCCTGGGCCTGCTTCTGCTCTGTATATTCTCTTCCTGTTAGCTCTTTGTCTAGTTTTTGGCTTTGTGAAGGCCTCTTTATTCTTTGCTGCTTTCTCTTGTTTATGCTCTTCCCCTGTTTTGTTTAAAGGGAAATCTCTGACAAGGTGTCTGTGCTCATGGCACCTTCTGCAACGGAAGGGGATTTTTTCATAATCGATGGCTTGATAGTAGTCCTCATCTCTGAATTCCAACCACAGTCCTTCATGCAGGGATCCTGAGACATCCATCTCCACACAGATTCTTGTGCAGCAGGTGTATCTTCGTTGCATCATTGCTTCTGAAGCTTTGATGAAGTTTCCAAGGCGGTCTCCTATATGTTTAAGAGTCACTAGACCCCAATAGTCTATAGGGAGGGAGAACAGTCTGATCCACACAGGAACCTGTGTGAATGTTTCTTGTTCAGGTACAAAGTTTGCTTTCCATGGCCTCATGTAGAGTCCTGCTGAGGCAAAGAAGTAGGGGCCTCCATCGAAAACTCTATCCTTGTCTTCTAAGTTCGTGAAAACAACAGTAAAGAGACCTTTTGCTCCTAGGTGTAGTTTAACATCACCTTTTGGTTTCCAGTGTTGCTTGATCCATTGGCAGAGCGCTCGTTCTGTTGGCCACAGTCCCATGAATTTGCATATTATTGCATGTTCTGTCATGTGGTCTCTATAAGCTTGAATGTCTGGATCTGAGAATACCACGCAGAGGGTTTCATTTTTTTCAGTTTGCAAGCTCCTTGAGGTGCCTTGTCGGAGCTGGGGTTTGAATCCGCAGCTTTCTTCTCTTCCTTTTGAGGGCGCTTCTCTGCCTCATGTTCCTCTTCGCTTTCTGTTTGGGTAATTATTGGTATTGTATCCCTTTGGCTTGCATCCGTGCTTTTATCATTATTCTCCTGCCTATTACTGACTTTTCCTGACATCTTTGGGTCATTTCTTGTTTCTTTCTGCCTCTGCTGTGTCCTTTTTCTACTGGTTTCACTGTTGTTCTTATGTGCCCCATAGCCCATGATTTTAAAGCCTTCCTGGGCTTTCTATTTCTGCATTACTTCTTGCTTAAAGGATGGGGTCCCAGTGGACACCCCATCAGCCATTTGTCAGACCAAACCCCTTCGTCGATGAAGAAGAACCGCTAATCTTTCTCTATGAGCTTCCAGAACTGTTGCTGAACCTGCAAGATGCAGCCTCAAACCCTAGGAGCTTCGTTCTTGCCGCTCAGTCGGTCGATATCCCCAAAGAGATACACTTCATCATATGTACTTTTCGTCCAATGAAAAAAAAAGATAGGTCTCTTATTCAAGAAGAAAAATATAAAAAACAAACCACCCCTGTACATTATGATGATATTCTAATATACTCAACTCCTATCATAGAACAACCTTCAGTATCAGTCCAAACACCACCTTTTCCCGAGAGATTAAATATTTATAAGGGGTAGAAAAACATATTTTATTGCATGATTATGATATGATAGATGAACTAAAGAATGTTTTTATAAAAAATCATTTATTACAAGCTATCAATGAAATACCAATATTTGCAAAGACAATCAGGGAAATAGATTACATAATTTTAATTTTAATGATGTCATCAAGACCCAATTGTCGAAGGTCACCAATTCCATATTTAGAGAACACATCATAGTCTCAAGTTTCTTTGTAAAGCAATGCTTTTGCGTGAATGTTAATGATCAAGGAATTTGCAGTTTTGTGAAAGCCTTGTTTCTTTAAACAGCGTGTTCAAATTGTTCACTTTTAAACCATTTTTAAACTGTTCAATTTTAAACCATTTTTAAACTGATTAAGAATGTCTTTATAAGTTACACATTTCATGACAATGTGCTATTAGGTGTCCACCTTTAGACCATTTTCAAACTAATTAAGAATGTCTCTGGGTATTAAAAGGCCAGGAAGAAAGAGAAAAGAAATCAAAAGAATTCAGTTAGTTGGAAAAAATGTAGATATCATGATGGGAAAAACAACAATTCAAAAATAACTTGATCGAGGAAGTCCCATTGTGAAAACACATATCAATGGTATTGAGATTCCAAATACATTGATTGATTTAGGAGCAGCTATAAACATCATGGGTAAGAAAACTATGAATCAATTGAAACTTCCTAATATTCAATATACATGTACATTGTTGCAATTAGTAGACATATTTGTTATTAAACTTGATGGTTTATTAGAAGACGTATTTTTGTCCTTAGATTCTTGGGAGTATCCTGTTGATTTTATGATTCTAACACCCAAGAGTAATTTAGGAAGACATCCATTGATTCTAGGAAGACCATGGTTAGCTACACCTTATGATTTTATAAGTCGTAGATATGGTGATATGTTTGTTTCTAATGGAAGTTCAACAAAGAAATTCACATTATATCCTCCTGTAAAAATAATAATAGAATTAGAAAGTGAAGAAGGGATAGATGATGATATTGATATACGACCAATGTTTATTACTTCATAAATATATGAAGAAGACTAGATTTTGAATTTAATAGAAAATAATGATTCTTCCTCATATTGTGAAACTAATCAAAGCTTTCAAGAGCAATGCAATATTGAATATTTATCATCTCATCATTTATCTTTACATTCTATGGAAAAATTTGGAAATTCTCTAATAGAAATATTCCCAAAAAAACCTTGAATATCAATAATAATTTGGAAGAATTTCAAAAGAAAGACTTAATAAAGATATTACAAGAACATTCCTCTGCTTATGCATGGGAATACACTGGCATGAAAGGAATTGATCCTAATAATTGTACACATCATATTTACATTGAAGAAAATGCTAAACCAATCTGACAAACTCAGAGAAGAATGAATCCAAATTTGGGAGAAATTGTTAAAGAGGAGTTACAAAAATTGTTAAATATGAATTTCATTTATCTAATATCAGATAGCCAGTGGGTTTCACCATTGGTAATTGTTCCTAAAAATAATGGAAAATGGAGAGTATTCATAGAATATAGGAAATTGAATAAAGCTATCTTAAAAGATCATTTTCCACCCCTTTTCATAGGTCAAGTTTTAGACACATTGGTAGGAAAGAAATATTTCTCATTTCTAGATGGTTTTAGTGGATATAACCAGATCCAGGTAGCTCCAGAAGATCAAGATAAAACCACTTTTACCTATCCATGGGGAACCTATTGTTGTAGGGAAAAGTATCCGACTCGGATGACCCTATCCCACTCTAAGGGTGATAGTTCCTTACCAACAACTGTAAAACAAACTACTTAAGGTTTACTTCTTTATGAAAGCAAAAGAGAATGGAGAAATGCACTAACCGTTGCCTTGCGCTTAATGTCGAATCCAAACTCTTCTCTTTGGCCGCTTGCTCCTAGATCCTTGTTCTTTTGCTTGCCCAGCTACAATGAGATCCTGCAAAATAACAAAGAAGGAAACTACAAGAGGCATGCAATCATAACTGGTTCATGGATTAGTGTAAACCAAACATGCACTCATCACAATATATTATTGAAACAAGAGCACATAGAAGAACCTCAATAGCTTTTATTAATGAAGAAGAAAAGGTTCTGAGAGTATTACAACCATTGAAGGCTCCAACCCAGCAACACCTCCCAGTAGAAAGAATTGCTCCTCTTCACCTCTCTCAAACAATCACCCAATAGCTCAATAGTGAAACCAACAACATATCATTACTTTGCACAAAATTCCAGCCTCCTGAGCTCATAGGAGAGAGCTCAATATATAGATGAATTGAGAAAGGATGAGTCAGCTTGCAACTGATGTGTAGCTTCCTTGTGTCCTCTCTCTCTTCAGTTAATCTTTAGTTGATCTTCAGTTCTTGAGTCCACTTGGAGAACCTTGATTCCACTTGGAGAAACAGAGCCTCTGACTCATCACAAGGCGAAATCCCTGATCCAAGTGTCATTTTTGGAAGATTCCAATGCAATGAATCATTGTGCCAATTGTCCCATCCCGCTCAGCGCAGGTGGCCTTTGTTCCACTTGCTTTGCAACGCAGGTACACCATGGAGCAACTGAGTTTCAGCGCAGAAACCTAGTGGAGCACCTGCTTTGATTTCAGGATTGCTTGTTTTTGAGTGTTTTCAGGTGGAGAACTGATCTGAGAGCTGTTGGTTTGCTGACCTTGTTCCTCTAGGGGTAGGAACATCATGTTTAGGGAACTTTGGATCCCTTGGATTATTGAAAATTCATGCTTGTTGCTGTAAGGCACAAAATTGTCTATAACAGATGCCCCCTAAAGTATGAGGTCGTTTATCGGGTGAAATGCTTTATTGAGAGGATCCGAAGTTCATTCAATCTGCTGAGAAGTGTCCTGTAATAAGATACAATACAATACATTATTTTTCATACATTTTCATGATCTAGCTGAGGCGGGCATTCCCATGCTCAGCTTTATAAATACATTTTGGTACATAGAACAGACGATCGTCTGATTGTAGACTGATAATTCTCTGCTGAAATTATCATCCTTTGAGAAGGATGATCATCTGCTGTAATGATGTACATATCAAATGTCTTTATGTCCTGAATATATATCGCAGCCCGGATGGATGAAACTAGATCCGGGGTCTTCAATCTCTTCCGATCTTCACTCGATGTACAAGTCGATCCATGTGAGAATTTCTTGGAGTCGAACATGGAAAGACATCGCTTGATTACCGGTCAATGATGTAAACTGTTAACAAGCGCGAGAGGAATCACCGATAAGGATGATGACCCTCAAGGTACGGCAGTACAATCCACATGGTGGGAATAAAGGACTTGGCGTCGACCACCATGCAAAATCTTCTGGTCGAAGGTCATTAATGTATACCTGTCGCCGGAAGTGAGAAACTTGCCATTGAGGCATGCAAGCTTCAAAGTACCGAAGGGGGTGTTCCTAGATCAACTCCTTGGATGATGAGCTGATGTCGACAAGGAGCGATCCGTCAAAGGAGGGCCTTAATGAATCCCACATCAGTGACACGGAACGGAGCTAGTGATTGTGATGAGGTGAAAACAAACTGTGATGTATGATTCAGGGTGGCGGTCATGAAGTGGATGAAGGATAATGTATGGCAGTGGGTGGAACACGGTTGACTCTTTACAGAACCACATCTCTTGAACATATAACGACATTGATGTGATGGATTGGTAGCACTACCCCAATTGTGGATGGTCTGGCGAGGACCATGGTTATGAGACCGGTGAATGAAACAACCCAACCCGATGTGATACGGAAAACAAAGTGTCATGTTCAAGAGCGACTTGCTACCATTAATGCTGTGAGGTTCTCCCAATTTTTCCCCAGTCATTGCTGACCAGTACCTCTTTATTTTTGTCAAGCTTGAGGAGGATAACATATGCTTGTTATATAACCTTCCCTTCGGGCAAGCCCATCGCTATGTTTTAACGAGCCTAGCGATAGGGAAACTCGTTCTCGTCTAAAGACAAGTTTGTCGCTATTTAATCATTTTAACAAGTCTAACAACAAGGAAAACTCAGTCCTTTTCATTTTTAGAGAGTCTGAAAAGGTATGAAAAGTTAACTCCAAAATTCCTTTTTCGTCTTCTAATCCCTTAAGTCCGAAAAAGTATAAAACCATACAGAAGGGATGAATTTTCGATTTCTTTAACGAGCCGAACAAAACAAGCGCTCGATCTTTTTGTGCAATAATCCCTCAGGTCCAAAAAGATTAAAATCTAGAGGAGGGATAGCTCTTCCGGTCCTTTTAACGAGCTGGAAGGCCAGAACTCGGCAAACTTTTCATATTTTACGAGCCAGTGAAAAGAGCTCAAAGAAGACTCGTCTTTTGAGGAACGAGTGATGAACAGGGATAGCGGCAGATTCCAGGTACAGGTTGGAATTCTCCAATCACGGCAGTGTCACAAGGATGGCTAAGTGAAATCACTCTTCGCAGCTATTCCTCAAAATGGGTAAACACACATATGGAGGTGAACGATTGGCCAAATGAACGGATGGAGGTGATGGCATATAAACACGACCAAGGGCTTTTAATATGGCTTTCAAAGGTTACATTTCTCCAGGTTATTTACCGGTTCATTTTTTCTGGATGAGCTTGAACTGCTAGGGAAAGATTGCTCACAACTTGTGTTTATTTTTTAACGAGCATGAACTCTGTACAAAACTGCTCGATTCTTGCGTTTATTTTTTAACGAGCATGAACATTGCTAAAACTGCTCGATTATACCAGTCTTAATACAAGGAATGCCTTAGGTGAGGTAATCTTATTTAAGGAGCGATACCTCACTAATTACTCCAATTTGGCAGGTTTTAACTTTTTCCCTTCATCCTTTCTTTATGCAAGCTGGAAACGGCTAATCCTATGAGTTTAACGGGTTAGACCTACAGGTTTAAAGGGAGGACCTAAAAAATTAAAAAAAATAAATAGTCGTCCCGTGCTTGCACTCCAAAAGGTTTGCATGCCCCCAGGTATAAAGTATAATTTCGAGATTCTGTCCTCTTACTTATTATCTGAAAACTGGCTTTGTTTGCTGCCGCAAACTAAACTCTCTTTTCGGCGATGTCTATCATTAGGTTGCTAAGGATGGTGACTACTTGTTACAGCAATTTCCTCTCTTTCTTTGAAGACTGCCCCTACTCTCTTTCAAAACATATTGTTTTAATGGGTGAGGCTTGACATTCAAAGATGGTGCCTTCTTGCTGCCACAAATAGATCCCCTCCTTAGGAGAGCCTACTTTTTTAGACAAAGGGAGCGATTCTTCCGCTTCAACATAACTTTGACAAAAGAATTTTATCCTAGCACAACCCTCTCTTCCTTTTTTGGACGGGGTACGGACTAGTCCATTCTTCTGCGGAAATTAACTTTATACTTAAGGTTTTCTCTGCCCAAGGCAGGCCAGGGTGCATGCCCCCTGGGTTCCAGTTCTTTTCTTCTCGAATTAATCGCATTCATCGGGAAGTAGAACCGGGGGCAGTGGCATTCCTTGAGTGAATAGACCGTTAAGGGATGGTATTTGACTATTTGCGATGCGTGATCCTGGAAATGAAAGTTGGTCTACAAGCTTGACCATTCTTCCTTCGTGCGGAAAACACATGACTCTAAAGAGCGAGGACACTATTGCCTCCATGCAATATATATAGTCTCGTCCAAGGAGTAAGTTATAAACCAAGGGTCCCTAGATGACCATGATGTTCATATGAACTGTCTTCCCTTTCAATGTAACTGGAACATTGGGGAGAATCCCTAACGGGTGACTGGTTCCTTTATCAAAACCTGATAGATTTCTCATCTCAGGTAAAAGCGCCGGGCAACCCAGTGCTTTCCAAGAAATAGAGGAAAGGATACTCACAGATGCCCCTTCATCAATGATAGTTCCAGCCATCACCATTCTGTAGATTTGGACTATGATTCTGAATGGGATACTGGCTAGTAACCGGGGTCTGCCTAGTTGATTCCAATCGAAGGACACAACTAGGTTGCTTGGTGGTGGGACCGAATATACGGCCGGATACGACTCTGACGATGTTCCTTCCTGCGATAAAGGAATGGGCGCATTGCCCTGATGCTCATCAGAGTCTGTGTTGATGAAAATAATATGGACGGTGTCATCCTTATCCTCTTCAGTGAGGGTGTCATTTGAAGATGGGTCTTCAATGACGGAGTCATTGGATGATGAAACCTCTGAAGGAAGAACCAGGTCAACTGCCGTTTCGACCTTTAGACTTTCGTCTGGTCTGGATTCAGTAGGTTCATTCTCAATGACCGACACTTCAGCTGACCACTTGAGCGGGTCAGCTGGATTTTCAACTATCGAGGGATTAGGCGTGAGTTTTTGATATCCAGGAGGAAGTCGTAACGGTGAAACCAGACGATCTTCTAAAACTCTCTTTGCCTCATCTAAGAATGGACATCGGTGGATGGCATGCTCGCCTTCACACAACATACAGGGTGATCTTGGTCTCCCTCTTCGTCCTTCACTCTTGCTAGTTGACGAACTGCAATCAACATGACTACCAGAGGTTGATGCTACCGGATTGTGCAACCTTGGGGACCAGTCCCTTAGTATCCGGGGAATACAAGGACAATCACGATGGAAATGGGTCCCTTTGCAAATGACACATGGCGATTTAGGCCCGGTCGGTGCAGTGTGTGGGTTTTTGTCAGCTGTCTTCTGCTTGCCCCCAGTCGCCTTCGCCATAGGCCCCTTCTGCTTCTTTTCTCTCTTCTTCTTTTCCTTCTTCTCCATGGGAGGCTGACTTTTGCTGGCTCTACCTTGTGAAGATGAAGGATCAGAGGAATAATTGTAAGAAGTGGAAGGCTGGTGGGTAGCTCTAGACTGTTCTGACTGTTGATTCGACTGCTCAGGATTAGTGGCGATCTGGACTACATTAGTTGAAAAGAGCCATACAGGTAGGCCAATTGTCAATCCTGGAAGTGACAATGTTGCCATATGAGGCGCACCAACATCTCCCCAAGAGGAGAAGGGATTTGGACTTCCACCAAGGTTATTTCCTTGGTTGGTGGGCTCCATACTTTTCAACTGAAAGATCAACGTGGGAATAACAGGTGATTATGTTCCGCTTAAAATAAATTTTATTAACGACGCTTTTAGACACAAACTTGCTTTTTCATGTTTTAAGAGTCGAGAAAAAGCTAAAGATGACTCTAGTCGCCTTCGATGTTTTAACGAGCCCGAAGTGACAAATGCTCGGATGGACTTTTTCAGTTATAGAGTTTGAAAAAGGCCAAAAGAAACTTCTCTGGAGTTCTAGGCAGAGGGTGTGCCAAACTTTTCGCGAAACCACAGAATACGTTTTACGGTACGGGTGGTCGATCTTCGTGAATGCTGTGTTCACTGCATCGCGATCAGTAGGGCGACCGACACGACTTCCTATGGATAAAGGATAATTGCCTATAGGGGTCTCCCAATATATACGCGACGGTACGTGGGAGCACAAGTCCGTATTAGTGCCACCGACTCTCAGGAGGAATCACCCACCTTCGTAGAGATCGACAGTCACTATGTTTAACGACGCCGGAACACGTCTCTACCTAGACCTCTATGTGTTTGCGTTATGTTACAAAGCGTTGTTATGTAAATTGGATTTATTTTAATGTTGATCTTGCTTAGCAGTTTGCCTTTAAGGATCACCACGAGATGTATATAACAAATTCTTGAATGCAGTCTAAGATGAGAAGCAAACTTTTCAATCTTTCAACTTTGAAAACCTTAACTACTGAGGGAAAAGAAAGGCAAATCTTTTCACACGGATCATAGAGCACACACTAAATGCAAATTTTTCCTAAATCGTCAAGCAAACAGTCAAATGCAAAATGCACAATGCATGTATTTTCTTTTCCCTTTCTTAATGTGGATGGATTACAAAAAGAAAGTGGTTATATAACTTTGATTTCGATTTAGAGCGAAAACAAACAAGTTTGTCCAAAATCAAAAGACACCTTAAGATTCACTTGCTTAATCACTGGAAATACATGAAATCAAACCATACTGACGAAAGTAAAATGACTAATCAGCTATGGACAACAAACAAGCTAACTCTTTAGACCAGCAAAATGCCTAACACAGGTTCAGATCTAAGAGGCCAAAAGCAAGACTAGTTTACTCTTCGTTATGGGAAATTGTAAATGAGTAAGAAATACAAAGAACAAGTACAATTTCGTTATATAACAGAGGCAGAATGATGGCAAGTAATATTGGTTTCAGAACAAGTACAAGACTGACACTTAGCAGCAAAATCTAAGTGAAAACAGGCAAGAGAAAGGGAGGAAACCCCAAATGCACTAGGCAAATTTGGGCCAACGCAGGTGCTGCATAGCCAATTTGGCTCTCAGCGCAGGTAGCCCCTTCGGGACCTGCGTTGCAAAGCAGGTAGCCTGTGTACTACCTGCTTTGTAAAACGAGAATTGTGTTTTCACAGTTTCCGGGTCATAATTTTCTAAAAAATGCACGGTTTTTGCTCAAATCAGAAACAATTAGTCAAGCACACTCAAAGGGATGATTAGGAAGGTGCAAAGCTATCACTAAGAGCTTACAAGGATCCTTGTAGACCAGCTCTTCAAATCATGAACTTGCTCAGAAATGAGCTAGAGTAGCTGCCCTCTACTTCGCTTTTGATATAGTCAAAAGATTTTTGATTTGGTACTCTTTTGTTCAGGAAATGAATAGCAAAATACTACAAACACAATCAAACGGATACGATCCCCAGTGGAGTCGCCAGTTTATTGTAGGGAAAAGTATCCGACTCGGATGACCCTATCCCACTCCAAGGGTGATAGTTCCTTAGCAACAACTGTAAAACAAACTACTTAAGGTTTACTTCTTTATGAAAGCAAAAGAGAATGGAGAAATGCACTAACTGTTGCCTTGCGCTTAATGTCGAATCCAAACTCTTCTCTTTGGCCGCTTGCTCCTAGCTCCTTGTTCTTTTGCTTGCCCAGCTACAATGAGATCCTGCAAAATAACAAAGAAGGAAACTACAAGAGGCATGCAATCATAACTGGTTCATGGATTAGTGTAAACCAAACATGCAATCATCACAATATATTATTGAAACAAGAGCACATAGAAGAACCTCAATAGATTTTATTAATGAAGAAGAAAAGGTTCTGAGAGTATTACAACCATTGAAGGCTCCAACCCAGCAACACCTCCCAGCAGAAAGAATTGCTCCTCTTCACCTCTCTCAAACAATCACCCAATAGCTCAATAGTGAAACCAACAGCATATCATTACTTTGCACAAAATTCCAGCCTCCTGAGCTCATAGGAGAGAGCTCAATATATAGATGAATTGAGAAAGGATGAGTCAGCTTGCAACTGATGTGTAGCTGCCTTGTGTCCTCTCTCTCTTCAGTTAATCTTTAGTTGATCTTCAGTTCTTGAGTCCACTTGGAGAACCTTGCTTCCACTTGGAGAAACAGAGCCTCTGACTCATCACAAGGCGAAATCCCTGATCCAAGTGTCATTTTTGGAAGATTCCAAAGCAATGACTCATTGTGCCACTTGTCCCATCTCGCTCAGCGCAGGTGGCCTTTGTTCCACTTGCTTTGCAACGCAGGTACACCATGGAGCAAATGAGTTTCAGCGCAGAAACCTAGTGGAGCACCTGCTTTGATTTCAGGATTGCTTGTTTTTGAGTGTTTTCAGGTGGAGAACTGATCTGAGAGCTGTTGGTTTGCTGACCTTGTTCCTCTAGGGGTAGGAACATCATGTTTAGGGAACTTTGGATCCCTTGGATTATTGACAATTCATGCTTGTTGCTGTAAGGCACAAAATTGTCTATAACACCTATGCCTACTAATTACTTCCTTTTGGGTTATGTAATGAACCTGCAACATCCAAATGGTAGTTTTAGGAAAAAAAATTCTGATCTTATTCATGATTGTGTGGAAGTTTACATGGATGATTTTACTATCTTTGGAAATTCTTTTGAAGAGACTCTTAAAAAATTGGAAAAATTTCTCATTAGATGTAAGGAAATAATCTATCATTAAGCCATGAAAAATATTTTATGATGTTTACTGAGGGGATTGTTTTAGGACACCATATTTTAGGAAATATAATTAGAGTGGACACATTTAAAGTAGAAGCTATTTCTAAATTATTAATTCCAACTTGTCAACGAGATGTTAGAAGTTTTCTTGGTTTTTCTGGTTACTATAGAATATTCATAGAAAACTTTACAAAAATTGTCTCTCCACTTTTGAATTTTCTCACAAAATATTGTGAATTCAACTTGAATTATGATTGCCAACATCTTTTGAAACATTGAAATAAAATATTTCTGAAGCACCCATTCTAAGAGGGCCAAATTGGAAATTACCTTTTCACATTTCAACTGATGCTTTAGATACAACATTAGGAGATGTACTATGACAAAAAGATTTAACTTCTTATGCCATTTATTATACCAGTAAAAATTTGACTCATGTAGAGTTAAATTATACCGTAACAGAAAATGAGTTTTTAGTTGTTGTCCATGCCATCAATAAATTCAGACATTACATCATTGGCTATGAAACCTTTGTACATACAAATAATTCTATAATTAGGTACTTAATGAATAAAATAATTACTAATGGCAAGATTACAACATGGGTATCGTTGTTACAAAAATTTAATATTATTATTTCGGATCGACCCAGGAAACAAAATACAGTTGCTGATTTTCTATCTAGGATTCAAAATGATAATAATGATGTACTTGTAGAAGAAAATTTCTTGATTAATATTTATTTGTAGTATCTACTAAATATCCTTGGTTTGCAGATATAGCTAACTATTTGGCTACAAGGAAGTTACCATTATATTTTTCTCCTCGAGAGAAAAGAAAGGTAATTCAAATTAGTGAATTTACTCATGGATAAATGGAGAATTGCAAAAAGCAGGGCCAGATCTAATTATTCAAAGATGTCAGAGAAGATGAAGTAACAAATATATTAAAGGATTGTCACGGTGAACCATGTGGAGGACACTTCACCGATAAAAGAATTGTTTACAAAATCCTTCTCTTAAGATATTATTGGCCGATATTATTGACTTTCCCTTTTTAAGGATGCCAAAGAATATGTAAAGAGATGTGATAGTTGTCAAAGAATGGAGAAACCTATTCCTTCAAATGAAATGCCTCTGCAACCTCAGGTACTCATTGAACCTCTTGAGAAATGGGATTTGGATTTTGTTGGTCCAGTTAAACCACCATCCAGTAAAAGAAGGTACATCCTTGTTTGCACTGATTATGTTACAAAATGGATAGAAGATAAAGCACTTTCTTTAGCTATTAAAAATGTTGTAGTTTCATTTCTTTTCGAGGGTATTTTTAGTCGTTTTGGTGTCCCAAGGGAAATTGTGACAGATCAAGGTACTCAATTTACATCCAAGTTGGTACAAAAGATAATGGAGGAATATAAAATCAAACATCAGAAGTCCACTCCATATCATCCACAGGCAAATGGACAGGTGGAATCCACCAATAAAGTAATTGAAGAAATTCTTACCAAGACTGTGCATCTGCATAGAAGAGATTGGGAAGAAAAGATTCTAGAAGCTTTATGGGAATACTCTATGACATGAAGAAACACTACAAGACATACTCCCTATGAACTTGTTTATGGGAAGCATGTCTTATTTCCTATTGAATTCTAGGTAAAGACCTTCAACCTATCTGAAGCACATAAAAAATGAATGGAGAAACTAAATGAACTAGATGAGATAAGACAAGATGATATTCAAAGAACCAACATAGTTTAACAAAAAAGATCCAGGTGGAACGACAAGTACATAAAGGAAAGAAAATTACAGTCAAGAGATTGGGCATTAATTTTTGACTCGAAGTTTAAAGATTTTCAAATAAAATTTCAAACTCATTGGCTTGGGCCTTATGAGATTGAAATTGTCTTTGATCATGATGCAGTCAGGATCAGAACCATTGATGAAGAAAGAGTGACCTTCCTTGTAAATGGTCATCAATTGAGAATTTATCACAAGTCATTGACAAATGAAGGATTTGTTAAAAACATGCAAGACAACATTGATTTGAAGATGATTAGGAAGGATTTTCCTTCCTCTCCAACTTGATTTGTAAAAAAAATTGTTTTCTTAAAAAATGAATAAAAAAATGAAAAATAAAATAAAATGGATAAACATGAAAACCAACTTTTTTGGCATGTTTATACAGAAAATTTAGGATGAAAACTAGGAATTCTTGGCACCCTAAATTTTATTTTTCAATCCTATTCTAATCCTCATTTTCTTTATATCCCTCTTTTTCTTTCTAGAATAAGTAGCTACAAAATTGTTGACAATCTGCAGCTTTGAAAACATTCTACAACTGATATTAACAGGAATCATTGATGAGGATAATCGAAGATTTTAGCAGAAGAGAATGATCAAGCTGACAATTGAAAACACCTGAGGACAATTCATAAATAACAATTAAGTATTAGAATCAAAAACTTAAAGGTATGTAAATATTGGATTTAATAATAAAGGTAAAAACATTAGATTATGAAATAATATAGACGTTGTACTGCCATTCAAAATAATGATTACTGTTCTAACTTCAGACTGAGTTATAAATATCATGTCATATCAATGAAGTTAGCCGAAAAAGCCCATTTTCCATTCATCATTACGCAAACACTTCATTTTCGAAACCCTATTCCATTGATAATTTCTCTCTCATATCCATTCATACTCTGTTTTCTCAAGAGCTATTGGGATGGGATCCCTAGGGTAAAATTTTGTCAATAAAAGTCAAGTTTTGTAATAGTTTTTTTAAAAGAATTTAAAGTCTCCGTGAAATGAGGAAGCGAAGTGCGAAGCTAATTAAGAGTCAAAGGGGCATTAGTCCCTTGTATAGGTATGTGATAGGTTGATTTTGAGACTCACCCATGGTCCGCGGGACATGGTGTTCTAATGAAAATGATATATATAGTTGAGTCATAGTGAGTCTAAGTATTGAACTTCTGATAGAGAATCATTGTAAGGGCAAGGTGTTAAGGTAGGAAAAGTTTGTTTCCTATACTTAGGAGAAAGGGGAAGGCTCATGCAACTGAGTGCGTGGAGACCTTGGCAAGACTGCAACTGAGTGCATAGGGATAAGAAGTCTGTATTTGAATGTTATATATTAATAAATACTAGATTTGAGCAATTATGTGCATCTATGACTTGTTTAATTCCTTCTGTTTAAGTTTATGCATCTTTGCTCTATGGTATGTTTTATATGACTTAATGCTTTATTTCTATGCGAAAAAGATAGATATGTAATATTCATGCATAATAAGCATAGTCAACAACCTTCATGGAGCTCGGTAAGTTGCTAAATAGGTCTCTTGGGGTTAACTATTTGGAAAGAATAGATCTACGTGACGACATCTCTAGATCGTAAGAGTTGCAAAATACCTATTTTATTGTGCGAAAGTAGTAAATATGTCTCTTTCATGTCTGTTAAATACAAATAAACACCTTCATGAAGGTTTGTTCAATAGAATTGTAGAAGTAGGCAATCAGAAGGAATAGGGTTGTGTGAAGGCAAATCTAAGCTATAAGAACCTTAGAAAGACCATCACATAGGCCTTTGGATGCAGAAACCTAGTTCTAGCATCTCCCAATACTGATTTGGGTGAGACTGCAGCCTGCGCTACGCAGGTTGTTTCCGAAAGGGCCAGTAGTTAGGGTTTTGTTGGTTGGCGCAAATAACTCTAAACCTGGTTCTGGCCCCCTTAAGCCAATAAGAGCCGTTCTACTCATTGACATTTACCATTTCACTCTCGTTCGTACTCATATTTCCAAAACTAATATCATTCCAAAACCTTGTCAAGGAATAAATTATGGAGTAAAACTTCACCAGCATGGGAGTCATTGTTAGAATAGAGATAAATGGAAACAAGTTTATGGAAGGGTACCCATAGGTCAAGCAGATGCTACAACAAGCGCAGTGGTTGGATTTTATAGAAAAATTCAATGGCTATGATAGAGAGGTAACCAAGTCTTTTGCCCGAGCCTTTGATGGAACTAAAGCAGAAATCGGGGACATCAAAATAGTGGTGACAAAATCCTTCATGGCCGAGGTAACTAGACTACCTAGGGTTGGTGAGAGGTGGTTCAAAAATAGGGGAATTGAAGGGAATGAATGGAAGGAATTTCTAAAGAACCTAGGTATGGATACTACTATCTTTAAAAAGGGTATTCCAAGCACAACTCTCAAAAGTAAATGGAGGAATTTACTGTTAGTTATTTAGAAGTTCATTACTTGTGAGGGTAGATTCAATAGCATGTTTTTCTACCATGTTCATTTAATGATGCACTTTCTTGAAGGAAATGAAATCAATTTACCCTATTTTCTACTTAATAGCTTGAGGAATATGCCTGAAAATACTCAAAGAAAAATACAGTTCATTTAAAATACTATGTATCATCATAGTCTTGTAAAAATTCTTATTGAAGCCCATCCTGAGAGTTTAGGAGATAACTCGGAAAGTTTTATAATCATAAATCATTTTAAGGAAATAGAGCAAGAAGAACTTAGTAGTAGTAAGGTAAAGAGAAGAAAACAATGTAAACTTTGAAACAGGAACTGATATTGTTACCCATTTCGTAGAGATAGCAAAGGTTACTCGATTTTGAAAAGGGTTAATGCAGAACACACATGTTCATTTTAGAGCATAATTTTTGGCACTTTAATTTTTTTTATGTACATTACATTTTAGAACATTGATAATGATTTGCTTGTTGATTTAAAAAAGTGGTGATTTAACATCAGGCCCTTCTTTTAAAAGACCTGTTTTTTTACTTCAAATTTTCTGATGTATGAAATGTAAATAATTATTTTCTAAACTTAACAATTTTTGAAGTGGTCTTCTTCTTCATATTTTTTTTTTTTTGTAGTGAGGTTTCTTTTATTTTGCATATTTAAAGAAGAAGGTCAATATTTTGAAGTTTTGATATTCTACATATTTATACATCGTTAATTATTTTTTCAATGCACATGAAATAATTGTCTCTAAAAATCAATAATTTTAACAATTGACATAAAAATAACCATTTTCAACATAAATATCACTGAAAAGTTACACATTTTGATAATCTTTTGTAATTTTTTGCTAGAAATGACATGTTAAAATCACAATTTTTATAGGAAATTTTTAACTAAAAATGGTTAAATAATAGTTTTTTATTTTTTTTTGAATTTCATGTCAAAAAATAATAATATTCATAGTTTTTTTCAAAAAATAATGATTATTATAAAAATTAATGTGAAAATCATATAATACAAATATTGAACACAGAACAACATTAATTGAATGCTTATTCTTCTTATAAAATGTCAAAGTCAAAACATTACAAGTATAACTAATTAATAGCTACAAAAAATGAGCTTGATTTCCAAGCATAACTTAAATTTAATCAACAATGTCATGTAATCCAAACTCTTCATCCTCTAGAGTTTCATCATTGTCTTCTTCCAGAATATTTTCTGCTTCATTTTTCTCATTTTCCTCTTCTAATGGATCTTTGATGTCGACGAATCTCCTATTGTATGCCTTTCCAATCATCCCATGTAATGGTGGTTGAGGTTCCTTTGCCGTTTTTGCTACACGTGATTCACTAAAGTCCTCTTTCTTCAACCCAAGTTCTTGCATTGCATCTAGAAGAAATTGAAGCGCATTAATTATTTGTTGAATAAAATTGCACTGTACTAGATATTTTTCATTGGCAATGCAATTTCTTCCTTTTTGAAGGCAACATGCTAGTGTTGTACCTAATTATCAAGCAAAAAAGAAATAATGAAGTAAATTAGTACAATGACATATAAATTGAGAAAGAATATATTGAAATTCAATTCCATATAATAAAACTTACCTGAGCCATAAAATAAATCCAGAACCCAATCTACTTCATTTGAACATACATCTCTAAGATACTTAATCAAAAACTGTGGTTTTTGATAAATGTTAACTATTTATCCTTTTTCTTCTTTGTCTTCATATGTTAATTTTCTCACAATAGCATCATAAGCCAGTACTTGGCTATGACTCTTTCCATCTACCCGATTAAAAATCATAGACATATAGCTATCATTTTTTCCCAACTATCAACATGTATGAACTCACAATCATTTATAAATGGTTGATCTTCACGGTTAAGAATATTCGAATTTTTCCTGTAACATGAAATAGTAAAATTTCAATTAACTTGTACATAAATGAATTTTTTAACATTAATCAAATATACATTTTCAATGTCTTACCATGTAAGCTGCATCCTTAAGTTTGTTTTCCCCTTGAAGCTTGACAATAACATTGCCAATTATGTGTTTGAATGAAATGTCACAAACCTCCATAATGGTGATGATGTGACTTTTAGAAAACCCCACAACAACTTTACTAAGAACTTGATAAATATAAGGGTCACTATCATAGTCAACGTTTGGCATATTGACACCATGGGGAATATCTACAATAACTAGGGCATAATCCCTTTTGGGTACGAGTTTAGCAATGTCTTCATAGTTTCCTTGTATTACTTGATATTGAATAGTGTCAATCCCAAACCAAATGAAATGAGTAAAAGTTGGATCAAGTTCAACATTCCTAAGACGTTTCTTCTTCAGTCTTTCCATCTTAATTTTTTCAATAAAGGTTCTGAAACTATTTGATGCTCCATTTGCATCCTTCCTCATATTTAATAAAATAAACAAATATATGTATAAGCTATAAAATAAAAATAGTATATAGATGAATAAAATGAATGTATAAATCAACATACCTTTTTAAATGCCAAATATATATATATATATATATATATATATATATATATATATATATATATATATATATATATATATAATGTTGATGTAGAACTTGAATCTGGATAGTGGCGTACAACATCATCCCAACTATCTTCATTCAACAATTTAACCATTTGTTCTTTTATTTTTATGTAAACTCTGTGACTGCATAGATAAAGTAAAAAAAGTTAATATAATGAAATATATAACAAATAATACCAAGAACAATATGTTATATTTAAAAGAAAATTATAATCTAGAAATAAGTAAAAATAATTCACAAAGTTACTTTTGAAATTCCTTAGACATTTCCTCCAATGATAATTCCCTTGACCTCATATGAGATAATATTGCTTTGGCAAGTTTTTCATCCTTCACTCCTTGCAATGCTCTCCAAGGTGTGATAGTAATATCTTTTGGAATCTGCTTCATTTCAGGACCTGATTTACTGTTGCTACATATCAATGGTTTAGACCTTTTGGCCTTCTAGTTTTTAATGCCAATGTTCTCCCACATGTTAAAAATCTCATTAATCAATTCCCATATCTCTACAATTTTAAATGCCAATTGGAAAATGTTATCAATACCTCTGAATAAATCAGTATTTACTCTATCACCTATTGAATTATTTTTTCCTCAATTTAATAGCCTATTTCCATACAAAAAGCCTTTCAGAAATCTGCAATAACATTTATCTTATTACCACCACATTTTTCTTCAAATTCACTATGAATAAATCTAACCCTTTGGACAAAATTCATTGACATCCTATATTCATTATCTAAATTATGATCCCATGCGACTAACTTTGCTTTTGTATCTCATAAACTAGCATAAATGATACATTTCATTGTTTCAAAATGTGGGTTATTGGGATATTCCTCCACAATTGTCTTTGAGCTTCTATAGAATGGTTCCCCCCAAGCACATAATAATTGTATTCAAAATATTTTGACTTATCAAATGCTTCTTTGTTGGGAACTTGAATTGGGTCAACAAAAAGCACATAATTAACCACATGAGCATATGGATTGTACCTCATCAATGTTTTCAATTTGTGGACATGTAGGGGGTGTGGATTTCTGATTTGATATTTACATTGTCCTTAACTTCCTTATAGATTTGTCTCACATTAAGCTGAAATGTATGAACACCCTCAATTAAGTTTCTCTTTGTCAAGTTATGTCGAATGGAATTTTGTTTTGTTTTAATAATGCCATCCTCTAAATCAGCTCCTGGTGTAATGATTTCTCTAATTTCTTCTGAAGTTTCACTAGGATATTCACTATTGGTAATGACTACTTGAGAATGTTCAACTTTACTTTTCTTCCTCATAATATTATCATCAGTAGCTAGAATAGATTTATTCTTGGCAATTGTTACTTTTGGTCTTTTACGACTCTTCTCCTTTCTAAAATCAGTTCCAATGTCATCCTCAGTAATGAAAACATATTCTTCAGTATTAGCTTCAACTTCCTCATCTTCAAAAGTAACCTATCTAACTTTGCTAAATTTATCCACTAGAGGCATTTTTTTCTGATCCCTTAGATGTAGCTTTGTAGCATCATGAATTGCTAACTTTTTCTTATTTGCCATATCTCTTTTAACACTAAGTCGAAACTACTGACAACTTTCATAATATCGTTCTCTGAAATGAATGCCTTCCAACATAATTGAAAAACTTTCAACAAAATTTTGCCAAACAAAATATCATATGTCAATAAAAACCAAGTTATAAAAATATAATGAGATAGTTACAATAACGTAAAACACAAATATAAATAACAATACTTACAATATTTTGTGTCATTTCATTTACGAATTTTTTACACAACTTTGTAGACACCTTTCTCATATCATACAATGAATATAATAACTGATATTTAATCTGTTCATGTGACTTGGGCAGTTTTGTAAGTATGTAAACAACTTCATTGTCCGATGCCGAACACATGTCTATGACCTTCCCAAAAAGTCATAAATTCCATTATCATTAGGTATATCAACATATAGATATATCTGCACATCTTCGCTTTCTCTTTCTTTCACATATCAAACATTTGTTGGAAGTTTCACTTCTTTTGATTTCTTCTAGTATGAAATCATCTTCTTATTGTTTGAGGCATTAGAAAGATTTGTAGCTATTAGCTCAGGTTTGGTTTGTTCAATAATGTTTTTTGAAGATCCACCTTTAATAGTCTTTGGTCCAGAAAGATTCACATAAATATTCTTTTATGCCATTTTCTTGAAAAAAAGACACATATATAAATCAGTAAATTACAAAAAAATAGCTTAAATTAACTAGGGATAAATGTGAAGGGCCAGAAAGAGGTAAGCATTCATAACTTTAACTTTTAAAATTGTGTACTCATCAAATATGAAAACGTATTTCTTAATGAATTTCTTTTATGTTGTGTAGATTCCATTGTCAAAGAACTTTAGGAGCATCGCGAACAACAAACAAGTGAAAGGAAAAAGTTGTACAAGCATCGAAAGAAGTGTTATGATAATCCAAATAAATATTTGGGTTTGATAATTAATGGTATGGACCATAAGAAAACACTTTTACCACATTTTGTATGCACACGCAAAAATTTATAGGAGGGAAATTTTATTCAGTATCACTTGGTTGGTTGTATGGTCTTCAATGGGAAAATGTTGCTAAGGGTGTACTTCACAGCTCCAAATATTCATAATGATGCAAATATGACAATAACAATAATTCATGATGTGCTTTCTCATTGGTTTGGTAATCTTCCTGAAGTTTTGTATCTACAATTGGACAAGACTTGTCGTGAAAACAAAAAATCAGGTTTTTTTTGGATATCTAAACATGCTTGTTGAATTGAGAATTCTTTAGAAGGTAAAGGTTGGTTTCCTTCTTGTTGGGCACACTCATGACCATATTGATCAGATGTTCAGTTGTTTTTTAGTCACATTGAGGAGGAAGGAATTTGGGAGCTTGCCAGCATTAATTGAATGTATTAAGAAATCATACATGCCAGAGCCTACTTTTGATGTGTTGGAAGAAAATGTTGACATGCGAAGGTTTATTCTAGGATCGCATGGTGAGGAGAAATGCATTGAATAACTTAATTACATTAGCTTCCAACATCGATTTCATATCAAAAAAATTAACGACAAAACACTAATATGGGGCAAGAAGTATTCAACTACTACAAAATGGGCACTGTCATCAGGTTTGGAATTTTTGAATTTCATTCCAGATTATCCAATATTTGCATCAAATATATTGTTATTACAATCAATTGTTGAAGTTCATAATGCACGCAGAAAGAATATAGATATAAATTATTATGATTGCCTAGAAAAAATTAAAAAATGTATTAGATATACATATAAGTACTTTGATATTGTTGATTCATTTTGGTGGGAGTCATTTTTCAATAATCAAAGTGATATCTTTTCAAGAACAAAAAATGAAGATATACCTTTGAAAAATCCATTTATTTGGCCAAAAAATGTGTCAAATGAACATGAGGAAAGAAACATTATTTAACAACAACAATCTCAAGGTATTATTAATTATTCACAGGAAGAGGAAAGAGAGATGTATATTGGTTCAAAAATATCTTGTGCACAACGTGAAGCCATGGAAGAACTTTACAGGGGTTTAGTACAGGATATTAAGGAGGGTTGCATGATCATAGTGTTAGAAAATGGAGATCCCAATGGCTATCCATTTTTGGTTGCTAAGGTTATAAAGGTCTTTATAGAAAATGAAGATGTTATAGGTGTTGAAGTAAATTGGCATTCCATAAATACACACCCATTCAATGGTGTTTATAAGCAAAAGATGATAGTTGATAAAAAAAATTGGCAGAAAGAGAAAAATAAAGGGTACAATGTTAGGCCCCTATACTACTAGTATAACCCCTTAATGTTATTAGTACAACCTCCTTATTATATTGCTGTACCCATTTAGTCCCCATATTGTTACTATTGTGCCCCATAGAAGCATACTATTTTTATTATTGTGCCCTTACACTATTATTGTTATGCCGGCTCTGATTATATTATGACTCCTTAGACTCCTATATATAGAAAGCAGGTCTTTTCATTTGTATCATCCAAGAATTATTCATTTATGTAATGTAAAGGAGGTTGCCCCCTTGAAGAGGCTGAATTCTAAGGGGTTGATCTATGTTTTCTATCTTCTTGTGAGTTGGTTTCATAACATTTGGTATCAGAGCTTTGGATTCTAGGGTTTCACTGCTCCAAATAGGTCATCGTGGAATTTTTGCTATAACTTTTTTCTACAATGTTTCAGACACTAAAAAGAAAACCATTTGCACTGAAATCATTCTGAACCTCTGGTCCAAATTTTGGAGCTTTTCGTGCCATATTTGTGGAGATATGATCTAAGGAATTTGGCCTTTTTGTAGACTCCCGAATTACATTCCAAATAGGTGACTTGGGGAAAATAGTCATAACTTCTGTTTTGAGCATCAAATTGAAATTTTGTCAGAATTTATAGAAAGAGGACAGACTGTAGTTTCCTGTGTATATTTTTCAGATCCTAAGGTCAAAACAGTGACATGTGGCACTTCATATAACTTATGAAAAGGTATATAATCAGGTCATCTTGGGAGATTGTGCATAAATATTTCTTGGAGAATATAAATTTAATCAGACTTGTGGCATTGGAAAGAGGATGCAAAGGACTAATGCAGGTCGCAATTTCAGAACTTAAAGATTTGAAAGTACAGAGTTACAGTTGTTTCAAGATTGAGATCCTAAAATCAAGAAAAAATCAGATGAGGAAGTTTTATGGCAAGGATCCAGTAAATTGGTTACTACAAATGGAGAAATATTTTGATCTACATGGTGTACCACTATTACAAAAGGTATGTATTGCATCTTCATATTTAGAAAAATATCAACTTTTATGGTATAAAGGGCTTTGTTCTCATAAACAACTTGTTACATGGTCAATTTTCATGGAGGAAATTATAACACATTATGAGAATACAAAGAGCAACAACTTCTTTAGAGCAACACCAAAACAATTGGAAGAATAAAGAGAAAAAGGGCTTTGTTACAAAGTGGAAAGAAAAATTATGGCAAAAAGGAATTCTACCCCTCACAACTATAAAGATGGAAGTGTTTTTCTTCTAGCCCCACAACCTACAAGGGTTACACCACAACAATTGGAAGAAAAAAGAGAAAAAAGGCTTTGTTACAATTGTGATAGCAAATGCACTAAAGGTCATAAGTGTGCTGAGAAGAAATTATTTTACATAGAGTATGAAGCGGAGGAAGAAAAGGATTAAGAAACATCAAAAGAAGAGGATATACGTCAAGACCCAACCCGAGAGAAAGAAGAAATGAATCTAACCATATCTTGTAAAGCATTGGCAAGAATTATCACTCTTCAAACTATCAAGATAGAAGGACATATCAAGAAGAAAAAGATTCAAGAAGTAAGAGATCACATCAATAAAGAAGAAATGAACCCAACCATATCTTGTAATGCATTGGTCAGAATTACCACTCCTCAAACTATCCAAATAGAAGGACATATCAAGAAAAGAATGTTCAAGAAGTGAAAGATCACATCGAGCATCAAGAAATGAATCTGACCACATCTTGTAAAGCATTGGAAGAAATTACCACTCCTCAAACTCTCAAGATAAAAGGACATATCAAGAATAAAAAGGTTCAAGTAGTGAAAGATCACTTTGAGCATCAATAAGAAGTTCTCCAACTTTTAAAGAATAACACCACTTTGGTGCAAAATAGAATGAAACATTAGGTAGATCAACATCGTAGTGAAAAATGTTTTGATGTCGGTGACTGGGTATTTTTAATGTTACATCTCAAGCAAAATATTTATGAGAGGAAATGTTGGCAATACTACATGCACTTAAGAAATGTCGACCTTACCGAATGGAAAGACACTTCAAGGTAAAAATTGATCATGATAGTCTTAAATACTTTTTAGAACAACTATTATCTTTAGAAGAACAGGAAAAATGGTTCACAAATATGTTGAGTCATGACTTTGACATCATCTATAGAAAATGGGAGCAAAATTTTGTTGCAAATTCACTCTCAAGAAAGGATGAGGACGTGGAAGCATTGTTTTGTGCTATTTCTATTATCCAACCAGATTGGATAAACGAAGCAAAAGATGAATGGAAGAAGGATGAAGAGTATGGTCACTCATTCAAAAGTTGTAGAAGATCCCAATTCAAACAATAATGCCAGAACTTGAAGAGGAAGGAAAAATAATATTGGAACCTGGAGTAGTCATAGAAACAAGAATCCAACAACTACAAAATCGATCAATTTCAGAGTATCTCATCAAGTGGAAGAACTTACCTGCTGAAGATTCCACATGGGAGGACACGAATTTTATATAGAAGCGTCAAGAACTACTCAAGCATTGAGGACAACACTTTTTGGCCCCTATGCTACTAGTGTAACCCCTTATTGTTATTACTACAACCCCCTTATTATATTGTTGTACCCATGTAGTCCCCATATTGTTACTATTGTGCCCCATAGAAACCCACTATTGTTATTATTGTGCCCTTACACTATTATTATTATGTCGGCTCTGATTATATTATGACCCCTTAGACTCCTATATATAGAAAGGAGGTCTTTTCATTTGTATCATCCAAGAATTGTTCATTTATGTAATCTAAAGGAGGTTGCCCCTTCAAAGAGGTTGAATTCTAAGGCGTTGATCTATGTTCTCTATCTTCTTGTGAGTTGGTTTCATAACATACAAATATAAATCGTCACTGCACAGACCTCTTAAAATTGGAGGATGCTTGTAGAAATTCTGCAAATTCTCTACAAATCTCACTCTAAGACCTCTATAGAAAATTTGACTATAGATTAACCCAATAATGAAATATATCAAAGTAAAATACTATAACCTACTTCTACTATCAATTTGCAGAAGTTTAAAGATAGAGCAAGATCGAGATGAACACATATAACCAGAAGAAGAATCAATCATCTAAGACACATGAAAATACTTTGGGGAAAGCCTCAGCTAAAAACCGCACTATTTGTATTATCATACAAGGTGGAAATACATAGAAATTATACAAATCCTTAGCTCTCATAGATATCTAGCTCTCAGTACAATCCTCACAGATGCTCACAGGAAATACTGGCTTTTCACAAGCCTTCCTCTCTGCCCTCCAAGCTCTGATTTCCTTGCACTATTCCTAGTGGATGATTCTCACCTCACCAAGTGGAACACTGCTCTAACACACTGTCAGAACTGTGCAATCCTCAAGGAACCTTACCTTGACTGCATGCATGAGTTTCCTTTATAGGAAAACACATGCAACTAATAGTACACTGTCTTTGACTTTACTCTCAACTGGGTCTTTCTTAGAATAGACATGCATGAGTTTCTGATAAGGGAGTCTTCAGTTGTCTGGAATACACTAGTTGAGTGCATGCATGCATCAATTGACTGATAACTCACAATTAGTTCCTCAAACAATTTGGAACTAATTTAACTAGACTTAACTCAGTAAGCTGAGCTAACTAATTACAACTCAAATATAACTCAACCTTATCTCCTTAATTTAAGGTAACTGTTGCATGAATGCAGAAAGACTTCTAACTTGAATTTATCCAACTAATTAATCCATAATGAATTAATTAATTATTTTCAAGCAACTGGTGAGACTGAATTCGATTTTAATTAACAGCTTTAATTCAAGGAAAAATTAAAATTGGAATTTCTGGATTCTATTTTTATCATTTCTTGTTGCTATTTTCAATAATGTTGACATACTTGTTTATGACATGAATTTAACAAAGAGAGGAACTCTTCGCTTAATGACAACAGAGATTTTGAAAAGGTTGTTACTAGAAGGAACAATGTTGAGATGGAAGTCTACTGAAACCAATCGTAGATCCATAAGAATTTTGAAATCTGAAATGGTGGGCATGCATGTGGACTCAGATGGGGCACTAGTTGACGAAAGAGAAGAATATGGAACATCTTCATCTGCCTCCATTCATTCATCTAAAGATGTGAATTCTGATGGTGTGCAAGAAAATATGAGTGATTTTGAATAATTATCTAAGACAATTTATATAATTGATGTTTGCATCGTGTCTTGAAATAAAATTTTTACATTCCATATGGTGTTAAATCAAAAGTTATGAGTCATTTTTATGTTGTTGGATTATATGTTTTAGTTATGATGATTTTTATTGTTTAGAATATCTACAATGCAACAATAAATTAGAGATATAATGTATGTTTCATCTATTCTACAAATAATGACATTTTGATTAATTTAGCCATGTAATTTGTTCATATTTTAATTTTATGGTTGAAAAGTTTCCAAATTTTCTTGTATCTTTAATGTTATGGTTGAAAACAAATATAATTTAGTGATATTTAGTGTGATGTTATTATATATTTAACAACATGGATGAAAATTAATAGAATTTTAATGTGTTTCAGATCCCATTATTTTATCTTTAACATCATTACTAAAGCATGTTGAAATGATACTTAGGAAAGAAAAATGTTAGTCCACGAAAAACATTATTGTGTTTTTTCCCTCAAAAACAACTATTTTTTTGTACATAAAAATTTGGTTTTACTGGCATTTTTTAAAAATGTTGAAAATTGACCCTAAAAAAACATCATTCCAGTATCAACACTTTTCATTTTCAAGGTGTTTTATGCACAATTTTTGCACAAAAAAATCGTTTTCACTGCCATTTTTAAAACATGTTCAAAATTGACCCTAAAAAAAACCATCATTCCAGTATACACACTTTTCATTTTTAGCATTTTTTTTTCACGTTTTTTTTGGGTTTTTTTGGCTAGAGTTTCCATTCTGAGTTAATAGTTCCCGTTTCAAAGTTTACATTATTAGCAGAAGAAAATTGACTGAAGACCCTACTCATAATCCACTTCTACAGCCAGAGCAACATTCACAAGATGAAATTCCCTTTGTAAATGCTTTAGAAAACATAAAGAAGAAAAGTGTTGGGAGAAAGAAAGCTGGTGAAAAAGGAGAAAATACACCCAAAAAGAAATCAAAGGAAATGGAATAGGCAATGACTGAACAAGAAAAACTTAAAAAAAAAAAAAAAAAAAAAACTCCTTTTACTAAAAGTTCATATATTGTTAGGAGAAGTGCCAGAATCAAAAAATCAACAAAGAAATCATATCGACAATCTATAGAGTTTGTCAATTTGGAGGAAGATGAAGAACTAAAGATTCCATCACTAGTTTTATCACTAGTTTCTTCACCAATTGCTAATACAGTGAGAAGAACACCAGAGATTGACCCAGTCCAATAGGAGATATATGACTACATTGAGTCTCTAGAGAAGAAAGCTATAGAAAAGGCCATTGCATCCTCAAATCAAGGAATTTAGTTTCATAATCCACAAGAACCTCTAATTGTGAATACTCTCAAATAATAAAATTTTTAATTAGAGACACTAAACAGACACTTAAAACAAGAACATGAAACATTGAAAGTGTAGAATGAAATACAAAGGACTCAAAATGACAACATTCTCTTACATCTTGCTCTGTGGTATGATAAGAATAAAAAGCTAAAAGAAAAGAACAAGTCTCTCAAGAGGAAGGTCATAAGTTTGAAATACAAAATTTTGATGAAGAAGCCCAGGATGGCAGTTGCTAAGAAGAAGGTAAAGAAAACAAACTTGGATGTTCTGGTTCAAGTTTTTGAAGGAGTGAGATGATAGAGAAAGATTTTCCATTTTGAATTTTTGCACGAGGACATGCAGTGACCTCCACATGGGGGAATTTTGAGCCTCACAATTGCTTCTTTTTTACACTCTTTTTCACCTATTTTATTCCTCGTTGACCACCATAATCACTCCACGGGCATCAAATCATAGGATTTATGGCATGGCAGGTATAAAATTGTCATGTATTTCATAAGTTGATAATGTTCTTTATTATTAGTCTAATATTTTTCTTAGTTACTAAATTGGGATGAATCTACAGCTAATGTCTGAATCTGCAACCAAGTTCATGGTTTGATAGGTTCCAAGGTGCCAACTAGAGAGAGAAATATATGGAAAGGTGGTGATCAATTCACTCAATGATTCCCTCCTACCTTCATGAAACATATTGATAAAATAAGCTTCTAGTCACATGGTCAAGGATAAAGTTAACTCTATCAACTATAACAAGCGAGTGAGGAATGAGATATACACCTCATGATTTTATTTGTTAATAGAAAATCGTGAGCAAATTTTGTTATGTTATCTTTTCATAGTTAATTTTAGCATTATGTTAGCAAGGTTAGGCATAGAGCTCTGAACAGTTAATGGTACAGGCTTTATAAAAGACTTTGCAGCAGACATAAACACAATGGATTTTTTATGCGACAGTGAAGACTTAAAAATATGCTTTTAATATTCAGTTTATGAAGAATCCTTTCATTTCCATGCATGGTTGACTATTTGGTTGATAGCATTATTACCTACTTCTCCTGGAGGGTCCCCTCAAGCAATAAGGATTCTTGTTCATTTTGAATAGATATAATTTATGTATAATTTCATAAGATTTATGTTCTGTTTAATTGAGTAGATGCGTTTTTAATTTCTTTCATATTCAAATTTTGATTGTTTTACTATTCTTCTCTTTTGTTTATAGATGCACATGAATTAATCTTAACAATAATGATAACAACCATATTATTTATACTTAGACAATACTTTACTTTCTTTATAGAACAAAGGATTTATTTACAGAATTAGATGTTCATTTCCAACACAAGTGACTTATAATTAAAGAAAGTGTGGATGTAGTTAATCAGAGATTCAATTTATTTTAGTTTTTCATACAAGAGTATGTTATATTGATATATGAGTTGATTCTTACAAAACACATTTCAGATATATATAATAGAGTGTGTGTTTTATGAATTGAATTTCATTTACAATAAGTGTGGGATTGATTTACTTATATGCAGAGTTGTAGGATTTTCTTTTGAAGCAAACTGTGAAATTTTCCATAAGTAGTCTTCGATAAAAGAGTGTGATCATTTTATTTTCTAGGAAGGAACTTTTCAATAACTTAATTTAGAATTTATATTTTGATAACTCAATTTAATTTAGAATTGGTGTGAATAACTAAAGACTTCTAGTATATACACTACACTTACACTTCACCAACGTACTATCCCTAGATGATAAATTATGCAAGTGATTTAAGGTTAATTACATTACTAAACACTAAGTAACCGACCAACTGGGTTAAGCATGTGATGAGAAGTTACTATGATATGATTCGATTCCTTATTTGTTAGTCAAGGAAGTGAAATCGGTGGAACACATCACACAGACCTTCCACATTAGCAAAAAAACTCATAGGAACCATCCCAACCACTGAGGTAACACGCCCCTAACACTAACTTAAGTTTTAATGCATCAAACCCCTGGATGCTCCTTGGAATGGAAAAGGGTGTGTCTAAGAGGTTCCAGATGCTCTCATAGCAAGGCCAAGGGAGCGTTTGAGAACCCTTTTTCCCAATTCTGTGCCTGCAACCCAAGGAATTATGCCACTTTTTAAGGCCTGAAGCCTAGGTCGCTACCTAGAGCTCAATGATACCTTCAAAAATGAATTTACACAACGTAACAATGATACATTTGCAAAAACATTGACAAGGACTAGACTGGATCACTATTAGCCATGACAAGCATTTCATCAGACATGTAACAAACATGAAAGATACAAGTATTAACAATAGAACTAAGCATAGGAGTCTCATACTTATCTGAGAATCACCAAGAAGCATTGATGCCTGAACACATTAGCTGAAATTTCATCTATTAGGCTATATATACTTTTTTCATTTATTTAAAAATAAAAACATGATGAGATCCATACATCATCACTATCATAATACATGCTTATAACTAGCATAATAATAACAAAAATATCAAGGATATATCAACCATATAAACCACATATAAACCAATACATTTACACATGAGATATCAAGGAAAAAACCTCTTATTAATGAATGCAAATCCAACCCGTTATGGGACTACCACGTTCCACCTGACCATAGATTGGCTGAGCCAAATATCTCTTCAGCCAATCACTGTCGTGCCATATTCCAAGCATGAATGTGGGAATCAAACCAAAATAACCAACCAGGGCATCCCGAGGCTAAACCACCTCACCCTCATCAATAGAAATCAGGCTTTACCACAATCCATACTAGATCACTAGGCTAAAATAATAAACATGTAATAACAGGCTTTACCACGATCTCCACCACATCACTAAGCCAAAAGCATGCATGCCACCGGAGTTCTCCACCTACATAGTGAGGAATTTTCCTGTCTCTTAGTCTCTAGGTTTTACCACAATCCACACGGGATCACTAGGCCATAACTGAGACACCAGTCTTTCGGCTTTACCGCAATGCACACCAGATCACTAGGCCCTTACTCAGACTCCCCTCTCTAGGATTTATTGTATATCCCATCCGAGTATTACTAGGCTTGATGGAGAGAACCCACCTCTAGGATTTAAAATTATCCCACCATTCCCTGGTCAAGGATTCCTAGGGTAATCAAGGCAACGCAAAATATGGCTTTATGCAACCCATAGTCTAGTTCATGGATTATTAGGACACGTGTTCTTTTATTCAAAGATCCACCTCACTTAGCTTCAAATCCATCTAGCATCTAGCTCAACCAAAACATGAGAACCCCATCACATCATGGTTATCTGGAAATGGCAAGGCTAGGATGAAAACACTGTCACACCTTGAAAAACCCATGCTAATGACACTAAGAGAACCAATAACACACATGCAACACCATGCATGACAAATATAGCAAGGTAACCACACATTCAAATTGATACCTGCACAAAATCCCGTTGTAGTTGCTTCATCAACTTTTCCTTGCTTGATTTCTATTTCCTCTTTGCCTCCTTTACCTTTCTTGGTCCAACACTGAAATGCTCCAAGAAAAATCTAAGTGTCCAAGAGAGAGAGAGAGAGAGAGAGAGAGAGAGAGAGAGAGAGTAATGAGAGCTCCAAAATTGAATTAACAAAAATGTAACACTGACCAAGCCTAAGCAAATTCTTTCCAGTTGATCCTTAGAAGCCTTTTTATCAATGAGGCCTTTATTTTCTTCAATTTCCATTATTTTCCTTCATTCTCCTCCCACATGAAACCTGTGACCTTTCACCTTAATTTTCTCCTAATTTCCATTATTTTCATAAATAAATGTGCCAAAAATGCCATTTTTCCTTTCCAAAGCCTTTGTCATTGCCTTTTCCAATTTACTTAGCCATAATAAACTAATGAACCCACACCAGGATGCCTTTCCCAATGTTCATCTTGTAGTACGTGTCCCATGACCTTGATATTATTTTTTCCTTTGTTAAATTTACATGGAATTTTGACCGAGGCTGTTACACATTTCCTCCTCACTCTTATTTTCCTCTTCAAGCTAAATTTTCAATCCAATGAGCTCTTCTCTTAATCCATTCTCCTTCTTATCAGAAATCTGCAAAATTATTTTATGATCCTTACATGTAGAGGTTAGTCTATCCACTTCAGTAGCTAGTTATTTTATTACAACCATTATTAATTCATATTAAGCCTTAACAATATAAATATCCATATCTACTCCACTATGTAACTTAATAGAATCATGAAAATCATAATTAAAAAATTCTTTGAAAATATTACCACGTGACACAATTGTTTTGGTTGAAATTTCAAAATTCACTACATCATTTTCAATGGATTGAATCGTTTCCTTCTTCAAACCCTTTGTCTTTTGAGACGTCCTCTTCTTGCTTCTGGCCATGATCCATGATCTCCTCTCTAAGTTGTCAAGCTTCATTGAAGAGCACCAGATATGTTACCAATTGTTGGAAACTAGATCACTACTAGGGTGGGCGATGAATCAATAGTGATGACCTTTACCTCAATTTTAAATATTTTTTCTGGATTAACAATTTGCAACACAAATACACAATATTAGCTTATCAAAACATGGAAGTAACAATAAACTCAAAGCATAATGACCATGGAAAGCATCAACACAAATAAGCACACATGAGGACATTAGTATTTCTGGTGGAAACCCTTTCATAAGAAAACCACCCTACTGCTGTTGCACTGCTCAATTATTCTATTAATCTACTGAACAAGATTTGTTATGAAACCAACTCACAAAAAGATAGAAAAGATAGTTGAATGCTTTAGAATTTAGCCTCTTCAAAGGGACAACCTCCTTTACATTACACAAATGAACAATTCTTGGATGATAAAAATGAAAATACCTCCTTTCTATATAGGAGTCTAAGGGGTCATAATGTAATCAGAGCCGACAGAACAATAATAATGTAAGGGCACAATAATAACAATAGTGGGCTTCTATGGGGCACAATAATAACATTATGGGGACTACATGGGTATAGCAATATAATATGGGGGTTCTACTAATAACAATAAGGGGTTACACTAGTAGTATAGGGGCCTAACATGCCCCTCTCCTTCAAAAAGTGTTGTCCTCAATGATTGAGTAGTTCTTGATGCTTCTATATAAAATTATTTTCCTCCCATGTGGAATCTTCAGTGGGTAAGTTCTTCCACTTGATGAGATACTCTGAAATTGATCAATTCCATAGATGTCAAGTTCTTGTTTCTATGACTGCTCTAGGTTCCAATATGATTTTTCATTCCTTGTCAAGTTCTGCCAATATTGTTGGAACTGGGATATTTGGAAACTTTTGAATGAGTTCCCTCCCTGCTTCGCTATTGTTCCATTCATACCTTCCTTTGTTTATCAAATTTGGTTGGATAATAGAAATAGCACAAAACAATGCTTCCACATCCTCATCCTTTCTTGAGAGTGCATCTGCAACAAAATTTTGCTTCCATTTTCTATAGATGATGTCAAAGTCATAACCCAACATATTTGTGACACAATTTTTATGTTCTTCTAAAGAAAAAAGTTGTTCTAAAATGTATTTAAGACTATCATGATCCATTTTTACCTTGAAGTGTCTTACCATTCAATAAGGTCGCCATTTCTTAAGTGCATGTAGTATTGCCAACATTTCCTTCTCATAAATAGCTTGCTTGAGATGTAGTAGTAAAAGTACCCAATCACCTACATCAAAACATTTTTCACTATGATGTTGATCTACCTATTGTTTCATTCGATTTTTCACCAAAGTGGTGTTATCCTTTAAAAGTTGGAGAACTTGTTGTTGATGCTCGATGTGATCTTTCACTACTTGAACCTTTCTCTTCTTGATATGTCCTTCTATCTTTAGAGTTTGAGGAGTGGAAATTTCTTCCAAACCTTTACAAGATATGGTCAGATTCATTTCGTGATGCTCGATGTGATCTTTCACTTCTTGAACATTTTTCTTCTTGATATGTCCTTCTATCTTGATAGTTTGAGGAATGGTAATTCCGACCAATGAATTACAAGATATGGTTGGATTCATTTCTTCTTTCTCGATGTGATCTCTAACTTCTTGCACCTTTTTCTTCTTGATATGTCCTTCTATCTTGAGGGTTTGAGGCATGGTATTTCTTGCCAATGATTTACAATATATGGTCTAATTCATTTCTTCTTTCTCTGGGGTTAGGTCCTGGTGTATATACTCTTCTTTTGATGTTTCTTGATCCTTTTCTTCCTCCTCTTCATACTCTATGTAAAATAATTTCTTCTTAGCACACTTATGATCTTAAGTGCATTTGTTATCACAATTGTAACAAAGCCCTTTTTCTCTTTTTTCTTCCAATTGTTGCGGTGTAACCCTTGTAGGTTGTGGAAGGCCAGGAGAAACAACACTTCCATCTTTATAGTTGTGAGGAGTATACTTCCTTGTTGCCATAATTTTACTTTCCACTATGTAAAAAAGCCCTTTTACTCTTTCCAATTTTTGTGGTGTTGCTCTAAAGAAGGTGTTGCTCTTTGTATCCTCATAAAGTGCTATCATTTCCTTCGTGAAAATTGACCACGTAACAAGTTGTTTACGAGAACAAATCCCTTTATACCATAAAAATTGATCTGGTTCTAAATATGAAGATGCAATACATACCTTTTGTAACAGTGGTACACCATGTAGATCAAAATATTGCTCCATCTGAAGTATCCAATTTACCGGATCCTTGCCATCAAACTTCCTCATCTTGCTTTTTCTTGATTTTAAGAGCTCGATCTTGAAACGATTGTAACTATGTACCTTCAGATCTTTAAGTTCTTAAATTACGACCTCTAGTAGCCCTCTGTGTCCTCTTTCCAATGCCACCAGTCCGATCTAAATTGGATTCTCCAAGGAAGAGTTATGCCAAATCTCCCACAGTGACCTAATTATGGACTAGTTCAGTAGAGAGAACTTGTATGATGTGCCACGTGTCATTGTTTTTATCTTTGACTCTAAAAAATATATGCAAGAAACTACAGTCCGTCCTCTTTCTGTACCTTCTTATGAAATTTCAATCCGATGCTCAAAGAGAAAGTTATGACGATTTTACCCAGGTCACTTGTTTGGAATGTAATTCAAGAGTCTGCAAAAAGACCAACTTCGTCAGATCATATCTCCGCAAATATACCATGAAAAGCTCTGAAATTTGTACCTAAGGTTCATTGCGATTTCGTCTCAAATGGGTTTTTTTTCTTCTGAAACATCGCAGAAAAAAGTTACAGCGAAAATGCCACGATGACCTATTTGGAGTAGTGAAACCCTAGAATCCAAAGCTCTGATACCAAATGTTATGAAACCAGCTCCCAAAAGGATAGAAAAGATAGTTGATTGCCTTAGAATTCAACCTCTTCAAGGGGGCAACCTCCTTTACATTACATAAATGAAAAATTCTTGGATGATACAAATGAGAATACCTCCTTTCTATATATAGAAGTCTAAGGGGTCATAATGTAATCAGAGCCGACATAACAATAATAATGTAAGGGCACAATAATAACAATAGTGGGCTTCTATGGGGCATGATAGTAAAATATGGGGACTACATGGGTACAACAATATAATAAGGGGGTTGTACTAATAACAATAAGGGGTTACACTAGTAGTATAGGGGCCTAACAAGATTTTACATGGATTATCTTACACCCATAAGCCGAAATACTTTTATGTTGGCACCTATCAGTTACGAAATCTATTTCTCTCATGGATCTACAGAAATATATCCGTTGGAAGTACCCATGACCAATGATCCTTGCCCAACACCCATTGGACTATCCAACACCGATTAGAGCGAGAAATGTGTTCCTTCTACTTAATACAGTGAATCATTAGTTGAATTGAGGTTTTTGTGATCCATAATAGTTGAAAGAATAACTTCAGCGTAAATCACATGTAGACAGACATTTGTCGACGTGTTTCGAACCAACTAGTGTGGTTCATTGTCAGGACAAGTTGAAGAAACAAATCCAACTTAGCATGTTAAATAGTCTGAGCAGAGTCTCCAACGGCTAAATGGACTAACGACTAATTTTGACCCTAGGACCCAGGTCAAATTATTATTTATTAATTTAATATTATTATTATTTTTCTTATTATTATTTATGGAGATAAGTTAAATTAGGTAAAAATACATAAATAAATAAAATAATTTTAATGATTGGTTTAAAAAGGAATTTATTAATTTATTTAAATTAATTATTATTATTACTAATATATATATATATATATATATATATATATATATATATATTAAAGTTATAATATTAGGTTATTAAGATAAAGGTTAGGATTAATAAATAAAATAGTTTCAATGGTTAGTTTAAAAAGATATATTTATTTATTTAAATTATTAAATAATTATTATATATATATATATATATATATATATATATATGATTAAAACTATAATATTAGGTTTAGGTTATTAAGTGACGAGTATTTTCATTCAATAATAATTTTAATGGTTGGTTAAAGAAGTAATTTATTTATTTATTTAAATTATTTATTAATATATATATATATATATATATATATAATTAAAATTATAAAGTTAGGATAAAACACTATATAAATAAATAAAATAATATAATGGTTAGTTTAAAAAGGTAAATTTATTTATTTAATTAAATTATTTATTAAATATTGTTAATATTATATATATATTATATATTCTAACTAAAATTATAATATTAGGTGGTTAAGTTAAAAAAAAATAAATAAAAATAAAAATAAAAATTATAAATATATAAAAAGAGTTAAAAAATGAGGAGGGGGCAGAAAAACCGACTAAGAAGAGAGTGCTGGAATCCAACACCTATTGATTTTCCAGCCGTCATCCCTATTGAGATTGCTCAGCCTCTTTTCAATCTCAATAGCTTCCCTCAATTTACGATGATGGAACTGAGCAACTTTGGCAACAACCTTGGCCTCCTCAATACACACCTGATGCTTGGTCTTTTCCACATGCTTCGCTAATGCTGAAGACTTGGATCTCCCATGTATTAGGTTGGCTGCATGTTCGTAGATCCTTTGATGGATGGAGCACCCTGTTTCCCCAATATAGGGGGTCCCACAAGAACAAGGGATCAAGTAGACACCCTTCATGTCCTTAGGGTTAACGAGATCTTTCGCCGATCGGAGAGAATTGCGAATGGTGTTGAGGGGCCTAAAGGTTGAGGGAATATCATAACTTTTAAGGATCTGAGCAATCTTGTCTGTGGTTCCTTGAACATAGGGAAGATGGACACCTAGACGACGCTCTTTTGGATCTTTCTTAATTAATGCATTTTTAGAGGCTTTACAGAAAGCCTTCTGACCCAGGCGTCTACTATATCCATTCTCCACAAAGACATTAAGGAGATGGGATCTCTCCTTATCAAAGCTCTCACAATCAGAGATCCTAAGGGCACGAGTAGCGAGGGTGTTAAGAACACCCAACTTCTGAGCAGGGAAATGATGGGAATCGACATGAAGATACTGCTCAGTATGCGTTTTCTTTCGGAACACAGAGTGGGAGAGAAAGCCATCCTTATTCTGAGATATAAGAATATCCAGGAAAGGGAGGCAACCATTGAAATGTCTATCTACATGTGATTTACGCCGAAGTTATTCTTTCAACAATGAATCATTGTCTACTATGAAGATTCCATGCCTTCACTTCTTCCATGTGAACCACATTTCATAAATATTTCACACTGGGCTTTCAATCTTCTCAACATGAGCAACCCAACAACACCATCGTTCTGTACATAAAATATGAATCAAACTTTGATCCGAATGAGGGAAATTATTCTCTTCTTCTCACAAAAAAATTTGCTCTCAAACACACCACAAGATGCTAATTCTCTACCACAAAAAACACATAAATTTTGAATCTTCTTCTCAACTCTATCTCTGACTTTTGCATACAATTATCTAATATAACTCTACAAAAAATATGTGAGCAGCTTCTACAATCTCTACTCACTCTCAATTCCCTCACAATGGAATACTCTCACACTCTCAAGAATAACAACCAACCAACAATACCTTTTTTTTTACATAAGTAAAAGCCAAATCATCCTCAACAATTCTCCAAGTGAATACCATAGGAAAATACCATGGTTATGCTAATACCCTGGACACATATACCATGGCAATCTCCAAAACAATAGTAGAGGAAAATACTTTGGTTATGTCAATACGAAGGACTCATGTACCATGGTAATCTTGAAAAACAATACCATGATTATGTCAATATCAAGACTATATGCACCAAGCTAATATCACATGCAAACCTACTCCACACACACATACCAATAGCATGGTAATTTCAATACCAAGAATACATGTACCATGGTAATACTCTACTCATGCTCAATCAAATACCAAGGTAAACCATTTAACTACCATACCAAATACCATGGGAAACATCCTTGGTAACATTATATAAACGAACAATCATATGCATAACCAATGCATAACCAAGGATAATTTTAGGGGCGAATGTTCACCCTTTGGTGAAATTAAGGAGTTTTAAATTTTTAGTGGGCGAATATTTTGTATCATAGTACATTTTTACAAATCACCTCAAATAGCCCACCTTATTTTAAGGGAGAGGGTTAAAAAAGGTAAATTTAGCCCTTGAAATTAGGACTTACAACCTTCCATTCGCCCATTTTCAAGAATAGGTTTTATTTAAGTGAATCCATTCACCCATTTTCAAGAATAGGTTTTATTTAAGTGAATCCTATGGGCCAAATACCATATTTATAAAAGAGGTATGGTAAATTAATAAAAATATAAATAAATGAGAGGTATGGTAAATAGATAAAACATTTTTTATATTTACTCCATAAGTCACCTTATATACATATAAGGGTGTAAACAAATAAAAATATAAGTAAAGTGGAGGTATGGTAAATAAATAAAACGTCTTTTTTTACTTACTCAAAAGGTATGGTAAATAAATAAAAATATAAATAAACTAGACGTATCGTAAATAAATAAAACCACTTTTTATATTTAGTCCATAACCCTCGTTCTATTTATGAAGGCTCAAGAAAGAGGTTTTATTTAAGTGAATCCTATGGACCAAATACCATATTTGTAAAAGAGGTATGGTAAATTAATAAAAATATAAATAAACGAGAGGTATGGTAAACAAAAAAAACATTTTTTTTATATTTAATCCATAAGTCACGTTATATTTACAAACATTCAAAAAATGGGTTATATTTAGGTGAAACCTATGGCCAAAATACTATGGGACAAATACCATGGACTAGATTGTTATTAGTACCATGCAAAAAACCATTATTAACCCTAATATTAGAATTAATAAAAATAAAAATGGCACATGGTATTGACCCATGGTATTCACCTGGAATGTAGCCTATTTAAATGGGGGAATTAAACCAGCATGTAGCCTATGCTAAGATTCACTAGTACTTTACAAAGTTTTATTATTTAGTGAAAGACTCGCCAAAATCTTACAAGATTTTATAATTGAGTAAAATATTCGCCATGCCTGGTGAGAGATTCGCCAAAATATTATATATACATATTATATTATTGATAAAATCGCCTTCCATTTTTCCTATATACCATGGAGATTCGCCCATTTATTATATTTATAAATTTAGGGGGGGTTCTTAAAATTTTCCCTGTGCATAACCAAACACTTGTAATCAATTGAGCACCTGCCATGACATCCATCTACACAACCATAACATCTCCACATAAGCAACCAATCAACAAAAAACATTTGGACATAAGCCAAGCAACTCAAGAACCATTTGTCATAGATCAACCCCACACAAGCCATAGATCATAGCTCATCGAAGACATACCAAAAACCATCTACACATAAGCCACCTATAACAAAAACATTTGCCATCCTCACATATCCATGCTAGTAGACATGCCAAAATTAATGCAACACATCAACCAAGTACAAGCCACCTATAGCCAAACATACAAGTGCTAACCAACTCTCCTGCAACCCCATGTTACCAGGTGGACATCAATGCCAAACAAGAATACATATGCAACATTGCAACACGCATAAATTCCAACATGAACCCCTCACTTGCAAGTTTTATATATAATTAATTCGAAGCCACGATCGAATTTATGACAACATCACGCTTATAAGGGAGATTAAGTTTGTCAATTAAAACCTTTTGGAAATTTGATTTAAATATTTGGATTGGAATATGAACAGACAAATTGTAGATATAAAGTAGGTTAGACATGTTCCTAGAGAAACTCTAGTCTCCATGAAACAAAATCACCTTATTCTTCATTCGATCCTTGTTGGTAGAATAATACTACTTTGCCCTAGTTTTTCCTTTCATGACATGATCCACTACCTCGATATGGATGGGGTTGGAAACCAGAGAGAGATGAATATTCTTTACACCTTAGATTTTATGGTCATATGAAGTCCCAAGGTGGTATTTCACATCCTCAGAGCCAATATACCACCTGGCTTCGACACTGACTCACTCAATCCCACCACTGAATTCACTAAAAATTTGTTGCAAGGGTTTCCTCACCACATTCCCTAGAACATTCAATATTCCTCTATGAGACATACTGATAACTATACCCTCAACCCCCAAATTTTCCAAATCAAAGTTTCTTCCACCTTGAGCCAATTTTTTTTTTTTGCGACAGTCCATTTAGAGTCCAAAAAGTTCTCAAACTGTGCACTCCAAATAAGGCTATCCAAAATAACCCACTAGCAACTTGCATTGTATGAACTAGGAACTAACCACTTGATTCTATCGTGCAACCAGTAAAATTTATGGAAGTTTGATATATGCATGCACTTGTACCCTATGGTATCGTGGTAAGCTCGCTCCATGCAATTTATTGTGGCCCTCAATGTTTGAACATAGTGATTTTCCGAGAGGAACCTAGATATTGGGCACACATTGAAGAAGAAATCATAGTCCAATCTAGCCTTCGTGAAGCCATAAAGAATGAGGTCTAGGTCCATAAATACAGGCCGAGAGGACAACCCAAGAGAATCAAGATTCACCTTGAAGTGCCCATTGACCAATATATTCTCATTTCTATAGTATACAATTGGAAATATCTCACTTTGAGTGTAGTTTATTATTTTGTATCCTTCAAAAGTAATTTGAGCGATGCTCTCTATGATTTCTAACTCAATCAAATTTTCACTAGGCTTCATTGATGTTGTCTACATGGATGGGACCCTAACATATTCAAACCCTTTATATGTCTTTCTCACAACACTTTGCGAAGGAGCTATTCTTGATAGTGACTTATTGTGAGGTCTACATCAACTCCCATTTTATTGAAAATAAAATAAGGACCCTATAAAAATTTTCATCTTTTAGATTTGAAAATTTAACCCAAGTTTGATTTACTCCACATCTTTATATTTTTTTAAAAAGAATAAGAAAAATCATCAAAAAAAAAACCATAAAATTCTTGAGAAATATGGACATCCATATGAATTCCTAACTTATCTAGACATTAGGATAACTTTTAATCTAGATATATAAATTGTTAATCATGTTTCATTTCTAGTGCACCTCAAATTTCTCAGATTCCTGAAGGTCGTTGGATGTTGGATTTCAAATAAACCTTCTTTTTATTGTTTTTAATGTTTTCCACATTTATCATTTGTATTTGGTATCCAAGTATTTTCTTAAGTTTCCACTTGGTTTTTACCTTAGAATCCCAGATATTTGGATCACCCAGATTCAATAAAGTACTTTCTTAAAGTTTACACTTTTATTTGTTTATTATATTTTCTTTAATAAAGTTTATTTTATTTATAGGTTCCGCCTTAGATCTAGAATCTAGCTATTTTATAAAAACACGATAACTTTTACAACCTAGATTCTCGAATACGTTCGAATCTCTAGATTTATTTAGTTTGATTATTTTTTTTTTTTTTTTTTTTTTTTCCAGTTATCATATTTTCTTCTTAAATAAAATTTTATATTTCCTTGGAAAAACAAACATCTGATATCCACTCAAAACTATTTGAACAAAAGTGTTTACACATGGATGCTCAGATAACGGGATATCAAGAAGTTTTAAATAAAATTTAAAGGAAATTAAATATTTTTTAAAAAATTAATTTTAATAAAACATTTGGTATATGGCTCCCAAGAAAAGATTGTATTTCCAAAATATTGTAGACTCTCGTATTCCTAGATCATCCATATTTCTTCCCTGAAATGACAGTCAGTTAGGAATTTAATCAAGATGTGAAGGACATTAACAAATTTCCTCGGGCACTTAAATTCTCCATACTTAGCCATTTTTTTGAGATTTTTTACATATCATTTGAGGAACACATTCAAACCTATATGCACTAAAAGATATTCGACAATTGGGACATTTGTTGTGTTTTTCTGTATTGCAATAACCCAATTTCTCATAGAATTATTATTGATTGCAAGATATCATCCTATCTGTTTAGCATGTTGTTTAGTTTTTCTTTCATATGTTTTTCTATTATTTGTATACATGTAACCTTAATAAATTATGTTGTGTCTTTTACAGAAGAACAATAAGACAAAATGGAAAATCTAAATCTATCAAGGATGTTGTTGAAAATATTAAGACAAAGATGAATGGTAGTTGAATTATCACATCATAAGAACCCAAATTCAAACTTCTATTCTGATATGACATTCATAACTCAAGATGTAGGTACAATATATGGGGAAGAATGCGAGATTTCTTATAGAATAATGAATGGAGGATGCTAGAATAAGGTTCAAAAGAGTATTCATCTTTAGATTCTAAAAATTTTGAAGCCATTAAGAAAATTGAGCTACATAAAATTGCTAACAAGTTGGTAATGTTTCCCTACTATTATGTGGTGAGTTGGATAATTTCCCATGCACATGTCTAGACTTGGTCAATAGTAAACCATTCAAATAATATCATAACTTCCTATAAACCAAAAGTATTACAGTTAGTATATAAGTTCAGCCCCTCTGAAGCATTTCTCAATAGGGATTATGTGATTGATTTTGAGAAGAATGTGTTAAAGAAAAGGAAAATTGATTTAGATGGATGTATCCACAAATGGGTAAGTGACTCAGAGCATTAGGTTAAATCCGCTAAACTTACCCAAATCGAACTTTCAAAAACCCTTATATGTTTGTGATGAAAATGTTTTCTGGGCTTTATGGAGAACCTAATGTAAAGCATTTTAAACTTGAATGGGTTCCTTTGGTCAATGGCATAGTGAAAGTTTCTAAAAGGTTAAAATGGGCAGATATTATGTCATATAATTTATTTAATTGCATTAAACTATCATAATCATCTCCACCATGGTTTGGTCCAAGTTTCTTCATGTCAACATTTTTAATGGACATAGTGATAACCTTAGCACCTTTTTCCACTAATGGAGTAGAATTACTAATTTAGTGAGCAACCCATTCATCAATACTATTTTATGCTTTAGGAAAGTCAATATAGAAACCACTTCTATGACATTTGTAACCATGTCATGCTTTATTTATATGAGTTTTGTTTTCACAAATCCCCACCTAGAGTTAGCAAAGAGATTCAACCTCGTTTACAATATGTTGGAGACTAGTTTGAAAAAGAACAATTTTCCTATTTTAGGATTTATTGATGTGATTCTAGTCTGCATGTTCTCCATAAAAATACTAAATTATTACACAAAAATTAAAAGAAGTTTTGGCTCACTTTTCCTATCAAAAATGCCCAATTGGCCATCAAAGATAGAGGTCACGCAATAGTAAAAGAAAATGTCTTAGAATTTGTTTGGTTGCATTCCCTTCTGTTTTACAAATATGATCCTTGTGAGATTGTCAAAGCTTAGTTGAAATCTGTAACATATTAAAAATTTTATCACAATCAACAACCATTATTTGATTTCTTTTGGAGATGTTGATTCTTTTGATCAAGTTGTTTCTAGAGTACATCATATTAGCATTGAATATATATAGAAATTACAAGATTTCAAACAAGAAACCTACCTATCTCTATTATCTTCAACAAAGGAGTATGATTTTTGGTGTATCTTTTGAAAAAATACAAATGATAGAGGAGATAAGCCTTTATTTCATAGATGTCATAAAGGAATTCAAGCCATAAGTTTTATAAATTCATCAATCTATTTAGGAAGGAGATGTTCAGGAAATAAATCATTCATATGAAATTCAAGTAGAGCATCATAAAGAGAAACAACAATCTTACAAGGAACAACATGAAATATAATAGGAATTAGAGAAACTAGAAAAAATGGAACAATTAGAGCCTAGAGAGAAAGTAGAGAAAAATGATGACCTTCCCTTCAAAAGGAAGAATTAAAGGTACTGAACATCATTTTCAAATAGAGTAATAATATATGGTAAATAATCATATAAAAAAATGAAAAAGTCTGCTGATCAAAGCACTATTGATGAAACTTAGACAAAACAAGGAAAAGAAGGTTAGTAAATTCCACAAGGAGAGCTAGTCCAAGAAATTACACACTCTTCCATTCAAATAACTGAGGTAATCTCTCCTAGAATATTTATGATTCCTTTCACATTACGAATCCCATATTTCTCATCTCTATTAAAGAAACAAGTGCAGGAAACAAGAGTGTCTATAGGATATTATTTTTATAATTCTCAATCAAAATCTATAGTTAAGAGATCAAGAAAGAGAAACTTGAATCATCCATTACTAGTACTCCATCAACTATGATTTGGAAAGCCACAAGTGATATGAAACAAACATAAATTGATACAATATCACCACTTGTGGATTTTGTTTCAACAAATCAAGGTTTAGTAAAAGAATTATTTGTAGAATTAGTTAAAATCCAAAGAAAAATAAAATAATTGCAAATTGAGTTGAAAAACAATAGGGTTATGAACAAGAAAGAGTGGTAATTTCATGCCACTATATTAAGATAAGGATTTTCTTTGGCTATGACACATATTGAGGAGAAACATCCTAAATATAAATATGAGATGGAAGAGTGGAAAATGAAGGTAATCCCTGAAATTGAAAATAAATTTGCTTAGTAGATAGAAGAGTTAAGGAAAGAACAAACTCGAGAAACCGATATTTTAAAGGAAGAACTTGAGATGAATATTTGTACAATTTCTACAATGTTGGAAGTATGCATTACCTATCTTGAAGAATAGATAAATCAACTTAAAAAGGAATCTGCAGATATCAAAGTGCTCAAAGATCAAGCTAATGTTGTAAATTAACAACTTAAACAGGTTGAACTAAAATTATTCAAAGAACTGAGAAATATCTATAATTTTCATCATGACTTAATCTCTTTTATTAATAAGGTTGCATAGAAATAACTTGAAATTTTCAGTTGTTAATGAATTCAGACTCAAATCAATAGACACAAATTTCTTCTACTCAATCAATAGAAGGGAAAAGTAATAATAGAAACACATGCAATCATTCAGTAATAATTAACATAATTTTTACTAGGTAACCCAACTAGGGAGAACCCCTCCTTTGTTTGTATTATGTCATATGAGAAAAATGATCTATTAAAATGACAACTTCAACACTTGAAGTTCAACGTGCACTGCAATACTGATCTCCTCCTGAGATTTCTATGGCCAATAATTAGGAAAAATAGGCCTTCTGCTTCCTCCTATTTCCTTGTGTAATTCCTACTCCTAGAGAATAGGAAAACTCCCATTTCTTTGCGTAATTCCCAAGATAATTAGCTCACTTGCTACATGTAAACATTGTATAGTCACTAGTATACAATAATGACTAAAATAATTCCATTTTCCTCCACTCGACTGGGAAATTCGAATTGCATGCATGACTAGGGCTATTTTCAGTCAATTGACTAGTTAATTGAAAGATTAGTGAGTTAAAAATAATTGCAACTACCTAACTAAAATCATACGAACTCTAGTCTACAATAGAGCTTAGATAACTGAGTTTCACTAAATATAACTCCACTATATTGCTATATCTTAGCAATAAACTCATGCAAAACTCTACTTATAGCCCATAAACTTGAATTTACTGACTTAATTGAAGGATTTGGCCATTTCACTCCTGCTAGCTTCCTGCCAACCCATCCTGCTAAAGTGGAAATCCAAATTTCTCCATTTGACTAAGGCACAAGTCAAATGAAGCATTTTATTGCTACAATTTAACACTTTATACTAGTAAGAAAAGGGTTCTGAACAACACCAATCTTGCTCCCGTAGAAATCAAAGTTTCCTCTTGTCATTGCCTTTATCAATATTTCTACATCTCAGTACTCTATCAGAATAAACAATAACATGACAATTCTCCTCTACACAAAATATCTTAGGTGATAGTATTGGATGTCTATATGCTTGGACCTATCATGAAACACTGGATTTTTAGAGAGTTTTATACAACTATGAATGTCATGGTGGATCAATGTGGGCTCCATCCCCTAATTGAAGAGATCAACCAGGATCTTCCTCATCTAAACAACCTCGCATGCTACTTAACTAGAATCCATATACTTGGCCTCTGCTGAGCTGAGTGCTATAGTTCTTTGTTTCTTGTTGTACTAAGAAATTGTTGTTGACCCAACAATGGACACTACTCCTGATGTGCTCTTCCTATTTGAGGGACTCTGTGCCCAATCCTCATTTGTGAAGCCTTGGAGCTTCACTCCATCAGTCTTCCTATACCATAAACCAAAGTATATTGTGCCTCTGAGGTATCTTAGAACATGTTTTGCTTCTTTCCAATGAAGCTTGGTAGGCTACACCATAAAATGACTAATCTAGTTCACAACAAAGCAAATATCGAGCATTGTGTTCACCAAGTACATAAGGGACCTCACCAATTGTCTATAGATAATGCCATCTACTACCTCACCTGTAGAAACATCCTCTTTCCTCCTGTTAGTACCAAGAGGAGTATCCATGGGTTTGAAATCCTTCATATGGAATATTTGAAGGATTTTAGAGGTGTACTCCCCCTATCCAACAAATATCTCTTCATCTCCCTACCACATCTCCAAGCCAAGAAAGTAGTGTGTCAAACCCATATCCTTCATCTAAAACTCTCTTTCAAGGTCCACCTTGCAAGACTAGATCAACATGTCATCTCCTATCAATATCAAATCATCCACATAGAGACCTAAGACGAGCATATAACCATCTACCATAATGCAGTAGAGGTTTCCATATGCTTCACTCTTAGTGAAGTCCATTCCATTGGGATAATATTCTATCTGAGTGTACTAAGCATGAGGTGCCTACTTGAGACCATAGAAGGCTATCTTGAGTCTACACACATGTGTCTCCCTGCTGAAGGTCTCAACCTCCTCAGGTTGCTCAATGTAGATCTCTTCCATTAAGGAAGGCAATCTTAACATCCATTTGGTGGATCCTCCACCAAAACTATGCTACCAATGTAAATATGGTCCTAATAGATGAGTATCTTTCCATAGGCAGAAACCTCTCCTCATAATCAACCCCCTCCACCTGTGAGAAACCTTTGGCCATAAATATTGCCTTGTACTCCTCAATGCTACCATCAATTAGATGTTTCTCCTTATATGCCTACCTAGAGCCACTAACATATTTTCCCTCAAGTCTAGGAACAACCTCCCAAGCATCATTATTCATGATGGAGTCATACTCCTCCACCATGTAATCTACCCACACCTTCTGGGAAACAACCTCTTCAAAAGAAGATGGTTTAGAATCAATCAACTATGACATGAGTTCCATATATCATATATATTTGTGTCATGATCTCCTTTGTTTTCAAAAGGATCTAGGAGTTCTAACTTGCTCCTAAGCTTCCTAAACCAACTCATCTACCATCCTGGTCCTCTACCTCCCTTCTCTGGAAGCCTCTGTGTGATTGGGTGCCTCCACTTTGTCTGCTTATTGCTCCTCCACATGTAGCTCCTCCAAATCATCCTCTTGGAATGTCCTCTTGCCAACTTTGAGCAAGATCTGACTCTGTGGATCTTTCTGAGGCTCTTTCTTTGGAGCTAGAAGTTCCTCGTCTGGAAGTATGCTCAAATCTCAATCTAGAGAAATACTCATGGCTTTCTCCTCATCAAGTATCACATCCCTCCTAATCACACTCATCTTGAGTGAGGGCATGTACACTTGGTAAATATTAGGTGTCTTTGTGTATCCTACAAAGATCCCTCTCTCTACAGTGGGATCCCATTTTTTCCTGCTATAGTTGGAGACATGAAAATATACTATGAATCCAAAAATGCAAAAGTGGGAGACATATGACTTCCTCCTAGTGAAAACCTCTTCAAGTGTAATCACTCCAAGAATTTTGTGAGGGATCCTATTCTGCAAGTAAATAACTGTGTTGCAAGCTTCTGCCCACAAGGATAGTGGTAATCTATGTTCATGCAACATTTCTCTAACATCTCCTACAATAATTCTATTTCTCCAGTTTGCAACACCATTTTGTTGTGGGTTGTGAGGTGATAATAATTCCCTTGTAATACCCTTCTCGGAACTTAATTCTTTGAAGGCATTAGACACGTACTCTCCTCCATTATCACTTCTTAGGGATTTAATTTTCTTTCCAGTCTCATTTTCAACTAAGGCTTTAAATTAAACAAACTTTGAATAAACCTCATCTCTCTTCTTCATGAAATATATACAACATTTGTAGGAAAAATAATCAATGAATATAACATAATACATGTGATTTACAGTTGAGATTATGGAAAATGGTCCACACACATACGAGTGAACTCACTCCAAGGTGGCTCCAACATTGCTATCTCAGGCTTGGAAGGAGGATTTAACATATTTTCCAAGAGTGCATCCCTTTCAAGCATCATGTTGATAAAGGGTGCATTTTGGAAGTCCTATGGTGATCTGTTGCATTATTTTCAAAGTTCCATGGTGTAGGTGTCTCGTGCACCTATGCCAAAGATCTCCAACATCTCGGCCCTAAACATGTTATGCCTTTCTACTCAATGTAGTGCATGCATCCACCTCTATCTTGTAGATATTTTTAACACAAACACTAATTTGTTTTACTTGTACAATAACAACATGCTTCAAATAAGCCTTCCCTCTACTAATTTAACACCACATCATATCCTCTATCATCAAGTAGAACTACAAAAATATATTTTTATTTAGACTAGGAAAATACATTACATTCTTTAGGTGAATGTGATAGCTTGACTCCCTCTTAAAGGTGACAGTGCCAGTTCCTTTGGTACTATACCTTCCATCATCTCAAAGCTCTATGTGTAATTCTAGATCCTTCTCCTCTAAGATTATGAAGAACTCCTTATTTCCTGTCATATGAAATGAAGCATCAAATTCTAAGTACCATACACTACCTCATATAGCACTTACCATGCAAGCAATGGGGGTGAAATAGAACTCGAATTGTGATGTGAGAGGATCTCCTCCTGTTTCTCTTGTAGGATTATTACTAGATTTATTGTGAGGACACTTGGTTGCATAGTGTCCATATTCATGACAGTGAAAACATTTAATTTTACTGAGCTCTTTTTTCTTACCATGGTTATAGCTAGATTCTACCTCACCTTGGGCCCTCATGCCTTTGTATTTCTTTCATTTTCAAACCATATCATATGCTTCTTCCTCATCATTATTGGATGAGACTCCATCACTATTGTTTCTTTTAATCTCCTCCAACACTAACTTAAACCAAAGTCTCTCCCAATTTGGAATCTTGTCTCTTCCATTAGCTTAATATTGATAGATGTGCAAGGAATTAGGAATACCAAGGAGTGCTAAGCTCACAAATTTAGATGGTGGCACAATATCTCCAAATCCTCCAAGGTCATCTCTCACTTGAGTGAATCTAGATAGGTACTGAACAATAGTTTTAGTTTTACTCATTCGAATGTTCTTGAGCTTATCTTTCATTGCCAATTTCCTGCCACCACTATTGTTTTTTAATAACTCCCTAAGGGTTTTCCACATTCCATAAGCAGTCTCCTTTCCATGTAAACTTGAAACCACATGATCTTTGACTCCCTCTACGATAATCTTCATAGCTTTTGCAATATCTTCTTCCACTAAGCAAGTTGTTATGCATCGAATGCTATTGGTTTTGGAATATCACTTTGTGTGTACTCCAATACTTCATTTTCATCCAGAACAAATTCCATTTTTCCTTTCCAAGAACATAAATTCAAATTTCCCTCTAATGTATACTCAAGCCTCAATCCATAGAAAGACATTTTTCCTGCACTGAAGAAATTCTTGCACTCAAATTACTGCACTTGTAGAATTCGAATTCCTACACTTAAATTCCTACAACACAAATTTTCTAATAAAAATTTCTCTGAGAGATGAGCAGGAACGTGGTTTCTATGTAGTTTTCAATAAATCTAATACCATGTAGAAATAACTTAAAATTTGCAGCTACTAATGAATTTATACTGAAATCAATAGACACAATTTTCTTCTACTAAATCTACAAAACGGAAAACATACAATAGAAACACATGCAATCATTCAATCAAAATGAACACAACTTTTACTAGGGGACCCAACTGAGAAAACCACTCCTCTATTTGGATTACATCAGATGAGAAAAATGATCTATTACAATGACAACTTCAATTCCTAAAGCTCAACCTGCACTGCAATAATGATCTCCTCCTGAGTCTGCTCTGGCATATACTTAGGAAAAAAAATGCCTCCTTCCCCCTATTTCCTTATGCAATTCCCAAGATAATTAGCTCACCTGCTACATGCAAACACTGTACAATCACTAGTATACAATAATCATTACAATAATTCCCTTTTCCTCCACTCAACCAGGCAATTCTATTTTTTTGTCGGTGCTGGAAATCCATGAACCAAGGGGTTCTCCTTGATATGAAATTTCAATTAGACCCCACACCATTTGGAGTAGGACCCCCAATAGGAAATATGATAAATTTTCATTATCCTTAGGGATTTTCCTTGGCTACCATTATTAACATAATAGGTTATACAAACATTCTTTGAAACAAGCAAGTAAGTCGACACTATGAGGCATATAATTGTGATGTATATAAGGTAATTTTATGAAAAGGAGAAAATGAGTAAGCCTATAGAAGAAAAGTAATAGTAATATCCTAAAATAGACACATAATAACATAAGAGGATAGTTAGTTAACCTACGAAGTAGTTCACAAGACAACCATGGTCATGAAACCAAATACAACACAACTTCAATGAGATAAGTACCAAAGCCACAAAAATAATTCAATTTCCTTAGTACATATGAGAAAAACATATACCACAAAAATATAAAGTATAGTCCTATGATATTTATGATATATGCATAAAAATGCATTGGCTCATCGATCTTAATATATCAAGTGGAAGTGCTAATATATACAAGTACAATGTTTCCACACTAGCCCCAAGAGTGGAACATTAAGTCTCCACTTTCTCCTCCAAATAAATATCTTCTCTCCTATGCCAATGCCCAAGAAGCCAAGGTGGGAGGTTCAAGTCCCAAAATTCCATTTGCTTGAGTTATGAGGATGTATTTATAACAAATGAGGTGCCTCTCCGCCTCCCATGTGACTCTCGATCTACTTCACGACTCTCGAGCTTCTACAATGACTTTTTGAATTCTTACATGACATTTGAGCTTCAATATGACTTTAGAAATTTCTAGTGACTCTTCATTTTCCATGCAGGACCCTTGGTCTTCCACACATTTTACATTTTCTCATTTTGGGGAATTACATAACTACATTCCACAAATGATGTGGAAAGAAACTATGACACATGTGACTCAGGAGATGACTCTTGACAATGATGACATGGAAGTTCATGATGATTTTTCATTTCCAAGATTCTCCTTTTACTTATTCCTTTTAATTTTCATGATGGATCTTACATGTGTTTCATATTCTTCCTCCGAAGAGCTAAGGGATATGGAGTCTTTTTGTGATCTAGATATTTGATCTTTTATGGTAGGATAGTGTCCGTTCATATTCTTTCTTGATGAATTCTTCATGGTTCCAACTTCATAGTCTCCTTCTCTTCCTCTCCAAGAATCATCCTATCATGTTAAGATATAGTACCTGCAAGTGAAAATCACTCATGAAAAAATGACATAAGTTCGAAATTTCCTAGTCTAGCTTACTTCATGAAAATGACTGAGAGATACGACTAGGCACTAAATAGGTAGGAAGACTTAGGGATTACAAAATTCACATTTCTAGGGGCCAAGAGTGATGGATTGAAGCTTGAGACTACTCAATGCATAGTTCTACAGGCCCGGGCAAGATGAATGCATCGCTAAGGAGCCTAGTGAGGTAGTATTGAGCCTTGAGACTACACAAAGAACCATTCAAGAGAGAGAATAGGCAACAAGATTATACAATTGCATAGTTCAAGGATATATGGAGAGATCTTGAGGCTTACAACTACACAATGCACAAAATTGAGGTTGAATTGCACAATTTTGGGGAGCAGGATGATGATCTTAAGCATTGTGATTTATCAATGCATAGTCCTTGGAGGTAATGATTTCAAATTTTCTAGTTCTATCAAGAATAACATGATTCTTCTAGCTTGAGACTGCACAATACATATTTCAGAGATGTAATTTGGGAGGAGGTTGACTGGAGAAATATCAGTTGCAGAAAATGACTAAGTGTGCAACCAAAGAGTAAAGAGATGGGACCAGAACATGACTTGAACATGATCATGCTCTTATAGATTATCAACCACTAAAAAATGAATAATTTACCACCCACAATCAACATGTCCTTATCAAAATTATGACATAAAAACACTTACCTCCAAGTGTGAAACTTAGGATAAAATTTACAATGATAGTGACAACACTTATGTGACAATGCTTAAGAATTTAGGAATGTGTGGATGTATTTATGATTTATAGAACACAATAGTGTAGAAGAATGCATCAGAACTTCACTTCAATAATGTACAATGGACTCCCTTTTCCTAGATGTGACACTTTTCTAACCAAAAGACGACACTTGCGTTAGTAAGAAAAAGTGCAAACAACACTTTGTAAAGGTTGAAGAAAGTGAGAGAGACAGATTCTAGAGTGGAGATAACATGAAAAAAACAATTCTTAAAGTGAAATAAAGTAGAAAATATAGTCGCAAACATGAAAGTTACACTTGTAAAAAAAATGTGCGCAAAAGCGATAGTGGTGAAAACTCACCAAAATAGAAGTACAATCGCAATTGAAGTGAGCAGGTATATCAATGGAGAGTGCACATTGAATTTTGACATATGTTACACTGTACAATGTACTTATGGATTGCATAGTCACTATCAATAGTGATTGTGCAAGCCTTACCTTCATGAGTTGTGCAATGCCTATTTAAGCTTGCATAGAACGAAGTGCATTCATGAATTCATCAAGGAATGAGAATGCATAAGAAAGTGACTTTGATGCTTAAAATCTAAATGAAGAATCAACTAACCATGAAGTGCATGAGAAAAATCAAGGAACGACAGATCCTTGGATCACAAGCAGACTCCAAAATTCAACTACAAGCGAAATTTTGGAGGGTGTTTGTCGCATTGACAACAAAATTGCATGCATGACTAGGGATATTTTTAGTAAATTGAATAGCTAATTGAGAGAATCGTGAGTTAACAGAGGTTTAAAATATTCAAATAAACTCATACTCTATTCTATACTAGAGCTTAGATAACTGAGTTTCACTAAATATAACTCCACTAGATTGCTAGATCTTAGCAATCAACTCATGCACAACTCTATTTCTATCCCATAAACTCAAATTGAATGACTTAAATGAGTGACTTTGTCATGTCACTCCTACTAAATGCCTACCAAACTCATCGTATTGAAGTGAGAATTTTAATTTCTCCGTTTGACTAAGGCACAAGTCAAATGAAGACTTTTCTTGCTACAATTTAACAGGTTTTGAGGTACTCCTTGTGAACGCACAAGATTTATAATTTTTTTTAAAGAATATAAGGAGATTTTTATTTTGAATTATGATGATTTAAAGTTTTAAGAATCTAAAATTATTCAACATGTTATTCCAATTAAACTATATACTAAACCTCTACAACAAAAGTTAATAAAAAATTATCCTAAGCTTGAAAACCAAATCAAAGAAGAATTGAACAAACTATTGAAATCTAGGATTATTTGTCCAGTTGTACATTCACAATGGGTATCAAACTTGGTTCTATTTAAGAAGAAAAACAGGCACATCAAAATTTGTATCAAATTTTAGAATCTTAACAAATTTTCTAAAAAATATAATTACCATGTTACTCCTATGGAACAAATATTGCAATCTGTTACTAGTTGAGAAATTTTTTCTTTACTTCGCTATAACCAGGTTTTGGTTTCACCAACTGAGCATATCAAAACTACATTTCAAAGCAAATGGGGAACATTTTCCTATCAACAGACACAATTTTATGAAACCAGCTCAAGAAAAGATAGAAAAGATAGATCAACGCCTTAGAATTCAACCTCTTCGAGGGGGCAACCTCCTTTACATTACATAAATGAACAATTCTTGGATGATACAAATGACAAAACCTCCTTTCTATATATAGGAGTCTAAGGAGTCACAATATAATCCAGCCGACCTAACAATAATAATATAAAGCCACAAAAATAACAAAAGAGGGATTCTATGGGGCACAAAAATAACAACATGGGGGTAATAGGGGCACAACAATATAAATAAGGGGTATAACTACAATAGTAATGGGGTAATCACTAATATTATAGGGACCCAACATGCCCCTCTCCTTCAAAAATTTTTTGTCCTCAATGCTTGCGTAGTTCTGGATACTTCTGCATAAAATTCTCATCCTCCCCTGTGGAATCTTCAGCGGATAAGTTCTTCCACTTGATAAGATACTCTGAAATTGATCGATTTCGTAGCTGTCGAGTTCTTGTTTCTGTGACTGCTTCCGGTTCCAATATAATTTTTCCTTCCTCGTCAAGTTCTGGCAATATTGTTTGAACTGGGATCTTGTCGCCTATAACCTTCTTTAAACATGAAACATGGAAAATTGGGTGCAATCGAGAAGCTGTAGGAAGTTCCAATTTGTATGCCATAGTACCAATCTTTTGCAACACCTTGTATGGACCATAATACTTTGGTGATAATTTATTATCCTTCTTAGCTTGATTTAGGGACATTTGCTTATATGGTTGTAGCCATAGGAATACGCAATCACCTACATCAAAACTTCTTTCACTGCGATGTTGATCTGCCTATTGTTTCATTCTATTTTGTGCCAACACGAGGTTATCCTTTAAGAGTTGGAGGACTTGTTGTTGATGTTCAATGTGATGTTCCACTGCCTGAACCTTAGAATTTTCTCTTAAATATGATGTGATGGATGGTGGTTGATACCCATAAAGTGCCATAAATGGGGTCATTTTTGTTGCTGTATGGAAGGAAGTGTTATACCACCATTCAGCTAGAGGCAACCATTTGACCCATTATGTCTGTTTATCAGATACAAAACAACGAAGATATCCTTCCAAACATTTGTTTACTATCTTAGTTTGCCCATCAGATTGAGGATGATAAGATGAGCTATGAGCTAACTGAGTACCAAGAAAAGAAAATAATTCTGTCCAAAAATTTCCAGTAAAAATGGGATCTCTGTCACTTACAATAATCTTTGGGTTTCCATGTAGCTTTTGAATTGTTTCCATAAATGCAGTAGAAACTGTACTAGCTTTAAATGGATGTGATAATGCACAAAAGTGTGCATACTTGGTAAGTCTGTCAACTACCACCATAATTACACTCTTTCCATCAGACTTGGGTAAACTTGTGATAAAATCCATTGAAACCTCCTCCCAACATTGGCTTGGAATGGATAAAGGTTGTAATAGACCCGATGTCTTAATTGTTTCAACTTTATTTTGTTGGCAAACCAAACATTCCACCACAAACTTTTGAATATCTGATTTAAGGCCATCCCAAAAAAATTCCTTCTTAACCCTGTGGTAAGTTTTTAAAAATCCTGAATGCCCTCCTAAGGGAGAAGTGTGCAATTCCATAAGAATTTTTTGTTTTAGCTGGGAATTCTTAGAGAGGTATAAGTGATATTTGTACCATAACGAATCATTTTTCCAACTAAATGTATCAGACGTACTGGAATCTTGTTGTAGCTTTCGAATAAGCGCCCACACTTCTTCATCATTCTTCCATTCCTCCCTTGCTTCGTTTATCCAATCTGGTTGGATAATAGAAATGGCACACAACAATGCTTCCACATCCTCATCCTTTCTTGAGAGTGCATCTGCCACCACATTTTGCTTCCCTTTCTTGTAGATGATTTCGAAGTCATAACGCAACATCTTTGTGACCCACTTTTGTTGCTCTTCAGAGGATAATCTTTGTTCTAAAAAGTATTTAAGGCTATCATGATCTGTTTTTACCTTGAAGTGTCTTCCCATTAGGTAGGGTCGCCATTTCTTAAGTGCATGGAGTATTGCCAACATTTCCTTCTCATAAATAGCTTTGCTTAAAAACTTTCGCTTGATTGGATGACTTTCAAAGGCAATGGGTCTTTCATCTTGCATTAGAACAACACCAATTCCATTTCCTGAAGCATCACATTCCACAATAAAGGTTTTTGTGAAGTCTGGTGTAGCTAAGACCGGTGCTTGGCACATTGCCTCTTTAAGATGTTCAAAGGCCTTTGTTGCTTCTGGAGTCCATGAAAATGCATCTTTCTTCAATAATGTTGTTAGAGGTGCTGCTATTCTCCCATAATTCTTAACAAATTTGCAATAATACCCTGTCAACCCAAGAAATCCTCGCAGATGCTTTATGGATGTAAGGATTTTCCATTCCTTAATGGCTTTAATTTTGCTAGGGTCTACCTTAAATCCTTCATGAGATACAATATGACCCAAATATTCCACCTCCTGGACTCCAAAGAAACATTTGGACCTTTTTGCAAATAATTGTTTCTCCTCCAATAGTTGTAGCACCCTGTCAACATGTTCAACATGATCCTTCCAAGACTTGCTGTAGATTAGTATATCATCAAAAAATACTAACACAAATTTTCTAAGGAATGGTTTGAAAATTGAATTCATCAACCCTTGAAATGTTGAAGGTGCATTAGTAAGGCCAAAAGGCATGACCAAAAATTCATAATGACCCTCATGAGTTCTAAATGTCTTTTTTGGAATGTCTTCAATCTTCATTCTAATTTGATGATATCCCGAACGAAGATCCAACTTGGTGAAGTAAATTGATCCATGCAATTCATCCAGTAATTCATCAATGACAGGAATGGGGAACTTATCTTTAATAGTGAGCTTGTTGAGCTCCGTATAATCTGGACACATGCGCCATGATCCATCCTTCTTGTGCACCAATACTACTGGAGCAGAGAAAGAAATTTGACTTGGTTGAATTATACCAACCTCTAACATTTCTGCAACCATACGTTCAATTTCACTTTTTTGGACATAGGGATATCTGTACAGCCTGATGTTTGGAGGAACAATTCTTGGGACCAGATGGATAGCATGATCATGATCACGCATAGGTGGGAGACCTTTGGGAGTCTCAAATACCTTGGAATGATTGTCCAGGAATTTTTGGAGATCTGGAGAGATAGATGATTCCAATGTGGAAACATCTAACGAACACAATTGTGCAATTACACCTCTTTGCTCCTTTTTTAGAAGCTTTGTCATACCATTAGAGCTGATTATCTTTCCTCGTTTCCCTGCAATACCCCTTAATTCAACTTCCTTTCCTTCCATAGAAAATCTGATGAAAAGTTCTTGAAAATTAAAAGCTATTGTACCCAAGGATTGTAGCCATTGGACTCCTAGTACAACATCAACACCTCCCATGGGAATGGAAAGCATTGGGCTAGTCAATACATATTCTCCCATGGATAGCTTGATATTATGGCACTTTCCAGAGCAATTTATTGTTCCTCCATTTACAATCATTACTTGACACTCTGGTGCTGGATATAGGAAGCAATTAAATTCTTTTGCTACCTTACAATGAATAAAATTGTGGGTGCTTCCTGAATCAATAAAAACTATTACCTTTTTCTTCTTGATTTGTCCTTCTATCTGTTGGCATTATGATTCAGGTGTTGTCCTTGATGGCAACCCATTCAGGTGGTAGATCACTATTCTTGATGATCAGCTCTCTATTTTTAAGAAGGACGCAGGCAATATGTTCAGAAAGTGCGTCCCCGCAGGTATACCATGTAGAACCCGCGTCCAGGGACGCAGGCCAGCCGTTCGGGGGGTGCGTCCACCCAGTGCACACATTTCAAGACAGAGAAAAGCACGTGGGGGTTTCTTGTGTGGTATCTAGCCGACGGTTTTGTGTTTCTATGGTGTCGGCTCGTGGTATTGTTCCATGAATTGAGGAGAAGCTTGCCTATATAAAGCAAAGGAGATCATTTGGTTTGAGCATGTTTTTGGTTGAACATCTTATGAGGGTAAGATCTGGTCTAGATCTAAACAAGGCAAATCAGATGGACCGAGATCTCTTCGACTCTTGCTCGGATCTGTGATCTGACTGTCTGGGTTATTTCTAAAATCTTGAAATTCTCTTTGCCCGGAAGGACGCAGGTGCAGTAAGGGTTCAGATGCGTCCGAGACACAGGAGCGAAGCATTTCAGGTGCGTCGGACGCAGGTGCAGTAAGGGTTCAGGTGCGCCGGGACGCAGGCATTTCAATAGACTCAGTGCGAGGGACGCAGGCTAGCAGTTGAGCAGGATGCGTCCGGGACGCAGGCTAGCAGTTGAACAGGGTGCGTCCAGGGACTCAGGTCAGCAGTTGAGCAGGGTGAGTCCAGGGACTCAGGCTAGCAGTTGAGCAGGGTGAGTCCGGACTCAGGTTGGCAGTTGAGCAGGGTGCTTCCTTCTCTTAAAATCTTTGTTTATCATTGTTCTGGTTACTACAGTTGATTGGGTGATACTCTTACACTTGATGATCAATTGATGCTTATGGATTTATGAAAAGTGGTCCTTGTATGAAAAGAAGTAGGGGGTTGTAGCTCCCTTCCAGGAGAAACTGGAAAACGAGAGAGAGTTGTAGCTCTCTGCAGGTTGCAGCCTGCGTACTGGTAAAGGACTGCACCAGTACAAAACCATTGTAAAAAGAATTTCTAAATTGAAAGAAGATAGAGACATATTGCAGCAGGTGGTTTTCTCCCACATTGGGTTTCCACCTTACATCTTGTGTTCTTTGGTGTGACTGTCTATTTTCTTTGTTCATGCTCATTATTTTATGGTACTGATATGCAAGAATAATTCAAAAGATTAAATAAGGAAGATTTGTTAAATTGCTAGATAATACTGATTCACCCCCCCTCTCAGTATTATTTCCAACACTATCTTGATGGTTTCAGGAGTGGTAATTGTTGCTAATGCATTGCAAGATATGGTTGGATTTATTTTTTCTTCATCTAGGCTTTGTTCCTGGAGTATATCCTCTTCTTTTGACCTTTCTTGCTCCCTTTCTTCTTCCTCTTCACAATCTATGTAGAATAATTTCTTCTCAGCACACTTATGGCCTTTAGTGTATTTGCTATCACAACTGTAACAAAGGCCTTTTGCTCTTTTTTCTTCCAATTGTTGTGGTGTCAACCTTATAGGTTGTGGAAGACTAGGAGAAACAACACTTCCGTCTTTATAGTTGTGAGAGGTATGCTTCCTGGTTGCCATAATTTTGCTTTCCATTTTTCTTGCTAACCTGAATGCCTTCTCTAATGAATCAGGTTCCGAAAGGCGAACATCATTTTGGATATTATCCTTTAAAGACCCTATGAACACATCAATCCTATGCTCCTCTGGAATATCTTTTACCCTTATGCTCAATTTTTGGAACTCCTCAATGTGCTCCATTATTGAACCCTTTTGTTTGAGACTTATCCATTGGCTAAAAAAAGTGTTGCTTTTTGTATCCTCATAATGTGCTACCAATTCTTCCGTAAAAATTTCCCAAGTGATAAATTGTTTACGAGAGCAAAGCCATTGATACCATACAAACTGATTTGGTTCCAAATATAAAGTTGCCATACGTACCTTTTGTGTGTTTTGCACATTATTGAGATCGAAGAATTACTCCATCTGTAATATCCATGTTGCGGGATCCTTGCCATCAAACTTCCTCATATCAATTTTTGGAATGTGGTGGGTCTTCGATCCAACATTAGAGTCTATGGAATCATGATTAACATTTCTTTTGTTCTCATCATGAGTTTTCTTTACTACCCTTTCACCATTAGTGACCCTTTCTTGTAGTAACTTCTTCAATTCGTCCATGCCTGTCTTCAATTCTATCTTCAAATCGTCCGTCTTAGCTTCTACGCCTTTCTTTAAACAATCCATCTTAGCTTCTGTTCCTTTTTGTGCAAGTGACACTTGTTGCACTTGCTCTCATAATTTTGCTATATCATGTTGCATTTCTTCCTCTTCTTCATAAGTCGTGCTAGAGCTTTCAGGTTGCTTACCAGGTGTTTGCATTTTCTTTCTTCGGGGCATCAATTAATGATAATACTGCTTTACTATGCCCTTTTAATTCCTTCAAACCAAGCTTATGCAAAAATTAAAAAAAAAATACACACCTTTTTTCACTTTGTATAAGCCTGATATTGAATCTGATGTATCTCTGTAATTTCAGATCATCCAGTTCTGAAATTGCAACCTGTAGTAGCCTTCTGTGTCCTCTTTCCAATTCCACAAGTCTCACCCAAATTGGATTCTCCAAGGAAGAGTTATGTGAAATATCCCACAGTGACTTGCTTTTATACTAATTCAGTAGGGCAAACTTGTACGACGTGCCACGAGCCACTATTTCAACCTTTGGATCTGAAACATGCATACAAGAAACTACAGTCTATCCTCTTTCTTTACCTTCTTACAAAATTTCAATCCGATCCACAGAGAGAAAGTTATGATGATTTTCCCTAGGTCACCTGTTTTGAATGTAATTTAGGAGTCTGCAAAAGACCAACTTCCTCAGATCATATCTCCGCAAATATCGTGTTAAAATCTCTGAAATTCGGAGCCCAGGTTCAGCGTGATTTCTTCTCAAATGGGTTTTTTTTTGCGACTTCTGAAACGTCACAAAAAAAAAGCTATAGCGAAAATGCCACGATGACCTGTTTGGAGCAGCGAAACCCTAGAATCCAAAGCTCTGATACCAAATGTTATGAAACCAGCTCAAGAAAAGATAGAAAAGATAGATCAACGCCTTAGAATTCAGCCTCTTCGAGGGGGAAACCTCCTTTACATTACATAAATGAACAATTCTTGGATGATACAAATGAAAAAACCTCCTTTCTATATATAGGAGTCTAAGGAGTCACAATATAATCCAGCCGACCTAACAATAATAATATAAAGCCACAAAAATAACAAAGGAGGGATTCTATGGGGCACAGAAATAACAACATGGGGGTAATAGGGGCACAACAATATAAATAAGGGGTATAACTACAATAGTAATGGGGTAATCACTAATATTATAGGGACCCAACACACAATTTGGTTTGATAAACGTAGGGACAACATTTCAATGAGAATTGAATAATGCATTTAAAGGTATGGTTAATAATTTTATGGTTGTGTATATAGATGATATAAAAATACATTTTAAAAAGGAGAAAATCATGTTGAACATCTAAATAAAATATTTGATAGATGTAGAGAATACAAATTATCATTAAATCCTAAGAAAATGATATTTGTTGTAACTGAAGGAAAACTCTTGGGATTTGTGTTATTGAAAGCTATGATAGTTGTTGATCTAAACATAGTGAAATCTGTATTACATATTTTCCTTCCCCGCAACAAAAAATCAATGCAATATTTTTGGGGAAAGATTAATTTTATAAGAAGGTTTGTTCCTAGCTTTGTTGAGATTTTGAGACCAATGCAATATATGATTAAAAAAATATCATATATTCAAATGGGATAGTATAAAGAAGGAATATTTAAAAAATATAAGTGAATCAATTGTTGTTACACCTATACTAGTTTGTCCAAACTTTGAAAGAGAATTCATGTTATATACTTTTTCCCCTGACTTGTCTTATGCAACTGTTCTAACTCAGAAGAATCTAGATGGTATGGAAATACCAAAATATTTTATGAGATTTGGGTTCCAAGGAGCAGAGTTGATTTATCCTTACATTAAAAAACAAGCTTATGTAGTATTTAAAGATGTCAAGTATTTTTTTCCTTTCCTTTTAAAATCTCATACAAAATTAATTGTTCCTCATCTGGATGTACAAAATATTCTTGTGTAGAAGGATATAGGAGAAAACTGGGCAAATTGGATGACTACACTCTAGGAGTATGAACTTGATCTCAAACCATCAAAGATCATTAAAGGACAAGGTATTTGCAAACTGTTAGTAGAATCTGAAGGATCACAATCTGATCAGGAAGAAGGTTGGTATAATGAGTTTGAGGTGAGACATGAAGAAATACTTTACATTCTTGTACCAAATAATACCTCGTATTATGAAATTAGATACTTTGTGTTAAATGGTACTACACCTAAATATTTAGCACCAAAACAAAGAATAGAACTTAGATTAAAATGTGCTAGATATATGTTAATTTATGGAGTGTTGTTTAGAAATAATTATGACAATGTTACTTAGATGTTTACAAAATTTTGATACAGAATTTTTTTTGGCTGAACTGAATGATGGACCAGCAAGAGGACATTTTGGTGGAGAGATATCTACACAAAAAACTCTTTGTGTTGCTTGTTATTGGCCTACTATGTTAAAAGAATCTTATGCTTATGCAATAAAGTGCGAACTTTGTAAAATAGCTGGAGATACTAAACATGTACAACAAAAGTTAATAAAAAATCATCCTAGGCTTGAAAACAAAATCAAAGAAGAATTGAATGAACTATTGAAATCTAGGATTATTTTTCTAGTTAGACACTCACAATGGGTATCAAACTTGGTTCTATTTATGAAGAAGAATAGGCACATCAAAATTTGTACCAATTTTTAGTATCTTAACAAATTTTCTAAAAAATATAATTACCACGTTCCTCCTATGGAACAAATATTGCAATCTGTTTGTTGGGTCCCTATAATACTAGTGATTACCCCATTACTATTGTAGTTATACCCCTTATTTATATTGATGTACCCATGTAGTGCCCATATTGTTACTATTGTGCCACATAGAAGCCCACTATTGTTATTGTTGTGCCCTACAATATTATTGTTATGTAGGCTCTGATTGTATTGGGACCACTTAGACTCCTATATATAGAAAGGAGGTATTTTCATTTGTATCATCCAAGAATTGTTCATTTATGTAATGTAAAGGAGGTTGCCCCCTCGAAGAGGCTGAATTCTAAGGCGTGGATCTCTCTTTTCTATCTTTTTGTGAGCTGGTTTCATAACATTTGGTATCAGAGCTTTGGATTCTAGGGTTTCGCTGCTCCAAACAGGTCATCGTGGCATTTTCGCTATAACTTTTTTTCTGTGACGTTTCAGAAGTCGCAAAAAAAACCCATTTGAGAAGAATTGGCGCTGAACCTTGGGTCCGAATTTCAGAGCTTTTCTCGTGACATTTTTGGAGATATGATCTGAGGAAGTTGGTCTTTTTGCAGACTCCTGAATTACATTCAAAACAGGTGACCTGGGAAAAATCGTCATAACTCTCTCTCTGAGGATCGGATTGAAATTTCGTAAAAAGGTACAGAAAGAGGACGGACTGTAGTTTCTTGTGCGTGTGTTTTAGATTCAAAGGTGAAACAGTGACTCGTGGCACGTCGTACAAGTTCGCTCTACTGAACCAGTCTAAAAGCAAGTCACTGTGGGAGATTTCACATAACTCTTCCTTGGAGAATCCAATTTGGCTCAGACTTGTGGCATTGGAAAGAGGATGCAGAAGGCTACTACAAGTAGCAATTTCAGAATTGGATGATCTGAAATTACAGAGATACATCAGATTCAATATCAGGCTTCTATAAAGTGAAAAAAGGTGTGTAGTTTTTTTAAATTTTTGTGTAAGCTTGGTTTAACGGAATTCAAAGGGCATAGTAAAACATTATTATCGGTAACTGATGCCCCGAGGAAAAAAAATGCAAACACCTAGTAAGGAACCTGAAAGCTCTAGCATGACTCATGAAGAAGAGGAAGAAATGCTACATGATATATCAAAATTACAAGAACAAGTGCAACAAATGTCACGCTCACAAAAGCTAACAGAAGCTAAGATAAGTGGCGTGGAATCTAAGGTAAATGGCATGGAAGCTAAGATGGATGGCATGGAAGCTAAGATTGATGCTAAATTTGATGGCATGGATGATAAGATGGATGAATTGAAGAAGTTGCTACAAGAAAGGGTCACTAATGGTGAAAAGGTAGTAAAGGAAACTCATGATGAGAACAAAAGAAATGTTAATCATGATTCCATAGATCTAATGTTGGATCGAAGACTCACCATGTTCCAAAAATCGATATGAGGAAGTTTGATGGCAAGGATCCCGCCACATGGATATTACAGATGGAGCAATTCTTCGATCTCAATAATGTGCAAAACACACAAAAGGTACGTATGGCAACTTTATATTTGGAACCAAATCAGTTTGTATGGTATCAATGGCTTTGTTCTCGTAAACAATTTATCACTTGGGCAATTTTTACGGAAGAATTGATAGCACATTATGAGGATACAAAAGCAACACTTTTTTTAGCCAATTGATAAGTCTCAAACAAAAGGGTTCAATAATGGAGCACATTGAGGAGTTCCAAAAATTGAACATAAGGGTAAAAGATATTCCAGAGGAGCATAGGATTGATGTGTTCATAGGGTCTTTAAAGGATAATATCCAACATGATGTGCGCCTTTGGGAACCTGATTCATTAGAGAAGGCATTCAGGTTAGCAAGAAAAATGGAAAGCAAAATTATGGCAACTAGGAAGCATACCATTCACAACTATAAAGACGGAAGTGTTGTTGCCCATAGTCTTCCACAACCTACAAGGTTGACACCACAACAATTGGAAGAAAAAAGAGCAAAAGGGCTTTGTTACAATTGTGATAGCAAATACACAAAAGGTCATAAGTGTGCTGAGAAGAAATTATTCTACATAGATTGTGAAGAGGAAGAAGAAAAGGAGCAAGAAAGGTCAAAAGAAGAGGATATATTCCAGGAACAAAGCCTAGATGAAGAACAAATAAATCCGACCATATCTTGTAATGCATTGGCGGGAATTACCACTCCTCAAACCATCAAGATAGAAGGACAAATCAAGAAGAAAAAGGTAATAGTGTTGATTGATTCAGGAAGCACCCACAATTTTATTCATTGTAGGGTAGCAAAAGAATTGAATTGCTTCCTATATCCAGCACCAGAGTGTCAAGTGATGATTGCAAATGGAGGAACAATAAATTGTTCTGGAAAGTGCCATAATATCAAGCTATCCATGGGAGAATATGTATTGACTAGCCCAATGCTTTCCATTCCAATGGGAGGTGCTGATGTTGTACTAGGAGTCCAATGGCTACAATCCTTGGGTACAATAGCTTTTAATTTTCAAGAACTTTTCATGAAATTTTCTGTGGAAGGAAAGGAAGTTGAATTAAGGGGTATTGCAGGGAAACCAGGAAAGATAATCAGCTCTAATGGAATGACAAAGCTTCTAAAAAAGGAGCAAAGAGGTGTAATTGCACAATTATGTTCGCTAGATGTTTCCACATTGGAATCATCTATTTCTCCAGATCTCCAAAAAGTCCTGGACAATCATTCCAAGGTATTTGAGACTCCCAAAGGTCTCCCACCTATGCGTGATCATGATCATGCTATTCATCTGATTCCAGGAAGTGTTCCTCCAAACATCAGGCCGTACAGATATCCATATGTCCAAAAAAGTGAAATTGAACGTATGGTTGCAGAAATGCTAGAGGCTGGTATAATTCAACCGAGTCAAAGTTCTTTCTCAGCTCCAGTAGTATTGGTGCACAAGAAGGATGGATCATGGCGCATGTGTCCAGATTATAGGGAGCTCAACAAGCTCACTATTAAAGATAAGTTCCCCATTCCTGTTATTGATGAATTACTGGATGAATTGCATGGATCAATTTACTTCACCAAGTTGGATCTTCGTTCGGGATATCATCAAATCAGAATGAAGATTGAAGACATTCCGAAAACAGCATTTAGAACTCATGAGGGTCATTATGAATTTTTGGTCATGCCTTTTGGCCTTACCAATGCACCTTCAACATTTCAAGGTTTGATGAATTCAATTTTCAAACCATTCCTTAGAAAATTTGTGTTAGTATTTTTTGATGATATACTAATCTACAGCAAGTCTTGGAAGGATCATGTTGAACATGTTGACAGGGTGCTACAACTATTGGAGGAGAAACAATTATATGCAAAAAGATCCAAATGTTTCTTTGGAGTCCAGGAGGTGGAATATTTGGGTCATATTGTATCTCATGAAGGAGTTAAGGTAGACCCTAGCAAAATTAAAGCCATTAAGGAATGGAAAATCCCCACATCCATAAAGCATCTGCGAGGATTTCTTGGGTTGACAGGGTATTATCGCAAGTTTGTTAAGAATTATGGGAGAATAGCAGCACCTCTAACAACATTATTGAAGAAAGATTCATTTTCATGGACTTCGGAAGCAACAAAGGCCTTTGAACATCTTAAAGAGGCAATGTGCCAAGCACCGGTCTTAGCTACACCGGACTTCACAAAAACCTTTATTGTGGAATGTGATGCTTCAGGAAATGGAATTGGTGCTGTTCTAATGCAAGATGAAAGACCCATTGCTTTTGAAAGTCGTCCAATCAAGGGAAAGTTTTTAAGCAAAGCTATTTATGAGAAGGAAATGTTGGCAATACTCCATGCACTTAAGAAATGGCGACCCTACCTAATGGGAAGACACTTCAAGGTAAAAACGGATCATGATAGCCTTAAATACTTTTTAGAACAAAGATTATCCTCTGAAGAGCAACAAAAGTGGGTCACAAAGATGTTGGGTTATGACTTTGAAATCATCTACAAAAAAGGGAAGCAAAATGTGGTGGCAGATGCACTCTCAAGAAAGGATGAGGATGTGGAAGCATTGTTGTGTGCCATTTCTATTATCCAACCAGATTGGATAAACGAAGCAAGGGAGGAATGGAAGAATGACGAAGAAGTGTGGGCACTTATTCAAAAGCTACAACAAGATTCCAGTACTTCTGATACATTTAGCTGGAAAAATGATTCGTTATGGTACAAAGATCGCTTATACCTCTGTAAGAATTCCCAGCTAAAACAAAAGATTCTTATGGAATTGCACACTTCTCCCTTAGGAGGGCACTCAGGATTTTTAAAAACTTACCACAGGGTTAAGAAGGAATTTTTTTGGGATGGCCTTAAATCAGATATTCAAAAGTTTGTGGCGGAATGTTTGGTTTGCCAACAAAATAAAGTTGAAACAATTAAGACACCGGGTCTATTACAACCTTTATCCATTCCAAGCCAACGTTGGGAGGAGGTTTCAATGGATTTTATCACAGGTTTACCCAAGTCTGAGGGAAAGAGTGTCATCATGGTGGTAGTTGACAGACTTACCAAGTATGCACACTTTTGTGCATTATCACATCCATTTAAAGCCAGTACAGTTTCTACTGCATTTATGGAAACAGTTCAAAAGCTACATGGAAACCCAAAGATTATTGTAAGTGACAGAGATCCCATTTTCACTGGAAATTTTTGGACAGAATTATTTTCTTGTCTTGGTACTCAGTTAGCTCATAGCTCATCTTATCATCCTCAATCTGATGGGCAAACTGAGATAGTAAACAAATGTTTGGAAGGATATCTTCGTTGCTTTGTATCTGATAAACAGACACAATGGGTCAAATGGTTGCCTCTGGCTGAATGGTGGTATAACACTTCCTTCCATACAGCAACAAAAATGACCCCATTTATGGCACTTTATGGGTATCAACCACCATCCATCACATCATATTTAAGAGAAAATTCTAAGGTTCAGGCAGTGGAACATCACATCGAACATCAACAACAAGTCCTCCAACTCTTAAAGGATAACCTCGTGTTGGCACAGAATAGAATGAAACAACAGGCAGATCAACATCGCAGTGAAAGAAGTTTTGATGTAGGTGATTGGGTATTCCTACGGCTACAACCATATAAGCAAATGTCCCTCAAGCAAGCTAAGAAGGATAATAAATTATCACCAAAGTATTATGGTCCGTACAAGGTGTTGCAAAAGATTGGTACTATGGCATACAAATTGGAGCTTCCTGCAGCTTCTCGATTGCACCCAGTTTTCCATGTTTCATGTTTAAAGAAGGTTATAGGCGACAAGCTCCCAGTTCAAACAATATTGCCAGAACTTGACGAGGAAGGAAAAATTATATTGGAACCAGAAGCAGTCACAGAAACAAGAACTCGACAGCTACGAAATCGATCAATTTCAGAGTATCTTATCAAGTGGAAGAACTTATCCGCTGAAGATTCCACATGGGAGGATGAGAATTTTATGCAGAAGTATCCAGAACTACTCAAGCGTTGAGGACAACACTTTTTGAAGGAGAGGGGCATGTTGGGTCCCTATAATACTAGTGATTACCCCATTACTATTGTAGTTATACCCCTTATTTATATTGTTGTACCCATGTAGTGCCCATATTGTTACTATTGTGCCACATAGAAGCCCTCTATTGTTATTGTTGTGCCCTACAATATTATTGTTATGTAGGCTCTGATTGTATTGGGACCCTTAGACTCCTATATATAGAAAGGAGGTATTTTCATTTGTATCATCCAAGAATTGTTCATTTATGTAATGTAAAGGAGGTTGCCCCCTCGAAGAGGCTGAATTATAAGGCGTGGATCTCTCTTTTCTATCTTTTTGTGAGCTGGTTTCATAACACTGTTGCTAACCAAGAAATGTTTTATTTACTTGATGGTTCTCTGGCTATAACCAGGTTTTGGTTTCACTAACTGACCAGTTAAAAGCTACATTCAAAAGTAAATGGGGAACAGTTTCCTATCAAAAGATGTGAATTGGTTTGATAAATGTAGCGGCAACATTTCAACGAGCATTGAATATTGCATTTAAAGGTCAGATTAATAATTTTCTGGTTGTGTATATAAATGATATAACAACACATTCTAAAAAAAGATAAAATCATGTTGAACATCTAAAGAAAATATTTGATAGATGTATAGAATACAACATATCATTAAATCCTAAGAAAACAATATTTGTTGTAACTGAAGGAAAACTCTTTGGATTTGTGTTATTGAAAGCTATGATAGTTATTGATCTAGACATAGTAAAATCTGTATTACAATTTTTTCTTCCCCGCAACAAAAAAATCAATGCAATATTTTTGGGGAAAGATTAATTTTGAAAGAAGGTTTGTTCTTGGCTTTGCTGAGATTTTGAGACCAATGTAAGATATGATTAAAAAATATCATATATTCAAATGGGATAGTATAGAGAAGGAATCTTTCAAAAATATAAATGAACCAATTGTTGTTACACCTATACTAATTAGTCCAAAATTTGAAATAGAATTCGTGTTATATACTTTTTCCTCTGACTTGTCTTATGCAACTATTCTAACTCAGAAGAATCTATATGGTATGGAGATACCAAAATATTTTATGAGTTTTGGGTTCCAATGAGAAGAGTTGATTTATCCTGACATTAACAAACAATCTTATGTAGTATTTAAAGATGTCAAGTATTTTTTTCCTTTCCTTTTAAAATCTCATACAAAAGTAATTGTTCCTCATCTGGATATACAAAATATTCATGTGCATAATGATATAGGAGAAAAGTGGGAAAACTGGATGACTACACTCTAGGAGTATGAACGTAATATTAAACCATAAAAGATCATTAAAGGACAAGGTATTTGCAAATTGTTAGCAAAATCTGAAGGATCACAAACTGATCAGGAAGAAGGTTGGTATAATGAGTTTGAGGTGAGACAAGAAGAAATATTTTACATTCCTGTACCAAATAATACCTCGTATTATGAAATTAGTTATTTTATGTTAAATGGTATTGCACTTGAATATTTAGCACCAAAACAAATAATAGAACTTAGATTAAAATTTGCTAGATATCATTTAATTGATGGAGTGTTGTTTAGAAAGGATTATGACAATGTTACTTAGATGTTTATAAAATTTCGATGCAATTTTTTTTTGGCTAAACTACATGATTGACCAGTAGGAGGACATTTTGGTGGAGAGATAGCTACACACAAAATTCTCTGTGTTGCTTATTATTGGGCTACTCTTTTAAAATATTCTTATGTTTATGCAAGAAAGTGAAAACTTTGTCAAATAACTTTAGGAAGGTAAAAAATACCAACTTTTCCTTTGTAACCTATTTAAGTAGAATGTTTTGAACAATGGGGTCTGGATGTAATTGATGAGATCAATCCTAACTTATCTCAACTTCATAGATACATTCTCACTGCTATATACTACTTCCCCTGGTGGATAGAGGAAATTCCACTTAAAAATAATAATGATGATAAGCTAATATATTTTCTTGAACCTAATATTATATCTAGGTTTGATGTTCCTATATACTTTGTGTTTGATAATGCTTCATATTTCTCATTCTTGAAAGTGACTAAATTTTGTTTGGATAGATGAATCACAATTAATCTTTTTGCCAATTATTACCCTCAGGGAAATGGATTGGTATAGTCTACCAATAAAATCCTTATCCAAATTCTTAAGAAAATTGTACGAGACCATCAAAGGAATTGGCACAAGCAACTCCCAAGTTCTTCATGGTCTCACAAAGTAACACCTAGAAAGGAATTAGGGAACTCCCCATACTTCCTTGTTTATGGAAAAGAAGTTATTCTTCCATTTTTTCTTTTTACCTTCCATGCAACTAGGTCAAGATGTTAATAAAAATTCAATTAAAGACACATATGTAACAATTTACACTTTACTAACACTAGAGGAGGAAAGACAAAAACAAATGTTAAATTATGTGAGCACCAATAGATAATCAAATGATAATTTACAGACATTTAGTCACTAACATATATTTTTCTATTGGAGATCTCATATTTAAATTAGAGAAAAGATATGAAGAGAAAACAAGACTTTTCAAATTTCAACACTTGTGGCTAGGGCCATTTCAAAATTATACAAAACTTGGCTCTTCAACCTATATTTTACAAACATTAGAAAGTGAGGTTTATAACCTTCCTGTGAAAGACAAAATTTTGAAGAAATACTTCGCTTGAAAACTCATGAGATCACTTTGAAGAAATACTTCGCTTGAAAACTCATGAGATCACTTCTAAATATTCCATAATTTACTAAAGGAAGTTGGTTTCCTTGAAGTTTCCATTTTTTTTTGTACAAACTCATTTTTTTTTCCTTTTCCTTTGTAAATATTCATTTTTTATTTTTATTTTGTTGTATGATCTCAATCATGGTTACACTTCTAGAGCAATGTTTCTTGATCATAATAATATTTTCTATTTAATTAAATCATATTATGAGGAAAAGAGTAATATTTAGTTTTGTTAAGTCTTTTATACATCCTTCTTACATTAAAGTAAAAAACTTGGTATCATTGGTGATGAATAATAAAACTACTAGGCTAAAATCATTAGTGCACCAAAATATATGCTCATCAAAATAACTCTCATATCACCCCGCTTCTTCAATATACAAAATTAAAAAAGTAATACAAATATACAAATCTAAAGGATATCAAATAAATAAGAAGTTGAAAGAATTTTAAAAGAAATGCATGAAGTTAAAGAAACCCATTGGGGCTATGGATGGTTGCCAATAGTAGGTAAATTATTATATGACACTAAGGCACCTTATTTAGTGCTATGGATAGTCACGAGCAACGAAGCAATGCAAAGTAACAAGGGAGATTAAGGAAACATGCATGCGAACAGTTTCGGTAGTATTAAGATTTGGACCTAACAATAAAAGTTCAAAACCAATTGAATCAATGTCTAGAATTAATATATGAATTACTCCATCACTTTTATCTTTAAAGTATTGGATAAGGATATGAGTACTTATTTTGATTAATTAATTGTATTTTATAAATATCAAACATGTTTATATTGTTTATAATTATCTATGAAATTTTTGAAATTTTAGATTTATTTGAGCTTTAAATATTTGTTGGTAGAGATAATTGTTTCTCCCATTATATTTCCATTTGTTGTGAGGTCTACAGCAACCCCTCCATTTTATTGAAAACAAAATAGGGAACATTTTAAAATTTTTCATCTCTTACATTTGAAAATTTCCATTATAAATAAACCATGTTTGATTTAGTTTACATCTTTAAAAAATAAAAATAAAAATGTAAGAAAAAAATTCAAAAAACATAAAATTCTTGCAAAATTAGTACATTTAGATGATTTCCTAACTTATCTAGACACCCAAATAGCTTCTAATCTAGATATCCAGATGGTTAATCATGCTTCATTCCTCGCACACCCAGATTTCTTGGATTCCCAGATGTCCCCAGATGGTGCATTTCAATTAAAATTTATTTTTTATTGTTTTTTTTTAAGTTTTCCACATTTGCAATTTTTATATGGTATTCAGGTATTTTCTTAACTTGTCACTTGGTTTCTACCTCAGACTCTTGGATATTTAGATCACCCGAAATCAATAAAGTACTTTCTCGAAGTTTGCACTTTTCTTTTTTTATTAGCTTTTCTTTAAGAAAGTTTATTTTATTTATAGGCTCCACCTTATATTTGGAATCCAAGTGTTTTATTAAAACAGATAACACATACAACCTAAATTCCTAGATACATTCATATCTTCATATTTATTTAGTTTGATTCGTTTTTAGTTATGATTTTTTTCATTTTAAATACAATTTTACATGTATGTTGAAAATAAAACATCTGATATCATGCTCAAAACTATTTTCATGAAAGTGTTTACACCTAAACGTCTAGATACTCGGTTTTTAGGAATTTTAAAACAAAATTTGAAGGAAATAAAATAAAATCTTTTAAATTTGTTTTTAATAAAACATCTGGTATGTAGCCCCCAATAAAATATTGTATTTACAAAATACTTCAAACTCTTGGATAATCGAATCATTGGGATGTCTTCTCTGAAATGACAGTTAGGCATTTAATTTAGATGTGATGGACATTAATGATTTTCCTTTGGCACTACAATTTTTTGTACTTAGTGAATTTTTGGAGATTTTATGCATATCATTCAAGGAACACATTCAAACCTACACATACTGAAATAAATTTGACATTTGGGACATTTATTGTGTTTTTTTGTATCGCAATAACTCAATTTCTGATAGAATTACTATTGATTGCAAGATATCATCCGATCTAGTTTATGTTTCCTGATTTTTCTTTCATATGTTTCTTTTCTATTGGTATACATGTTTCCTTAATAAATTTTGTTGTGTCTTTTATAGAAGAACAATAGTACGAAAGGGAAAATCTAAAGCTACCAAGCCTACTGTGGAAAATACGAAGACAAAGTTGGAAGGAATGAAAGTTGAATTATCAAACAAGAAGAACCCTAATTCAACCTTCTATTTTATATGCCATTTAGAACTCAAGATGAAGGTACAATATCCACTAGTACAAAATGGTTAATTAGCTACCAAAAAAATGACTAAATCTACACATAAACGACCATTTTTCAGTTGGTGACCAGTGGTAGCTAATTTATAGTATCTTATAACGCAACCAACTTTTAGTCATTTTTAGCTTAGGCATTAATTGGTTGTCTCAATTTTATCATCTAGGAGTATATTTAGTCATAAATTTGGCCTTTAATTTAATCGTTAATTGCCACAATTAATGACCAAATATATAACAAATTATATTACTATATGATCACCCAAGAAACCAATTAATGACCAAAATTTTGGTCGCGTTATAAGATATACTGTAAATTAGCTACTAATAGTCATATAAATGAAAATTTTAGTCACCTTTTGAAACCAATTAATGACTAAGAAATATGACTAAATTTTGGTTGTGTTATAAAATACTATAAATTAGCTACTAATAGTCATATATGCAAAAATTAGTCGTCAAATGTAATCACAAATTTATTATTTGCAATAATCATTTATCTTTTTTTGGTAGTTTCATATTCATTATATAAACAACTAATTTAGTAGCTTATATTCATTTCATTTACTTTTATTAATAATAATTATAAATGACTAATTTAGTCATATATTCATTTTATTTGTGCTCATCATTAACCAATATAAACTATTAATTTAGTAGTTTTAGATTGATTTTATGTATTAATTATTAATCAAAATAAATTAACTAGTCTAATTTTGTGACTAAATTTAAAAAATGTCATAGAATGTGCATGTTCTTCTAACATAAAAACACATAGTTGCATATGTTAATTACAATACTAAACAATATTAAGTGCAACTATAAATAATTTCAACCACATAAATTATATCATATGAAATGTTAAAGTATTACAAAATGTGTTTCCAACTTAATATTTGTTGGACTACAATTTACACATGAAATGATGTTTCATCACTTCAAAACATTATCATTGTGTTGCCAAGGCATTGTAGGTGAATTCACCAACTTTGAATACTTGAATCATTGTGTGTGTCTTATGTGGGATATTGTCTCTAAGGTATCACTAAATCGGTTCTCTTCTCTCTCTCTCTCCTTTTGCATTTGTTTCTCCAGTGTTATTGCTCTCCTCTCTCTTCAATTCCTGCTTCTTACCATCAATACCGAGTTCCTTTTCTGAAAACCAAAAAAGATATAATACCTAATGTAAGATATGAGAGGCAATGAAACTATAATATAAACTAAAGTAGAATATAAATAATTTATACAACATACACCTCAGCATCAACAATGTCAAATCCATTTTTCCCCATGCAAGAAAAAAACTCAAACACATTTTATTTAGTTGGATGATAACAACGACTATGTGGCTAGATGACCTATATAATCAAATCAAATCAAATGTCACCATAGAAATGAACACCTTAGTAACTTAGTATTCAAATTTCAGGGAAATCTTAGACAAAAACATGCCAACTAAGTTACACGTTAAAAATCTTAAGCTATAAATAACTTGTGAAAACAAATAATCTAAGGTGTGATGTTTAATCCTTGTTGTTTTATTCAAAACAACATTTCATTTTTTAATGCATGAAATTGGTCAAGTATATAAGAAATATGTGCTCAAATAACAACATGAAAGTAAACTTTATGATAGTCATGAAAATATTTTAACACAAAATAGATATAAGGATTCCAATCAATATCACGTAATATTATTTTCATCTTCAAGCTTTGGTTGTTTAAATGGACATGATACCAAGTATTTTCAATTTTATGGTTAAAAGACAAAACAAAGTCAAAATAAATGTTCAAAATACAATCAAACAATAAAGAGAGGATATCATGGAATGGACATTTCAATTATAAAAAAAGAATTACTTGTCTACCAATGTCTTTTCTGGCATTCCTAAAACATTTATTGGCCAAAATAACCATGAAGTGAAAGAATCACAACATTAAAAACCATATGAATCCCTACTATAAACATTTCCAAAGACGATGGATCAGGTGCCTGAAGGATCTCTAACAACAAATGAATCATATCCGAGACATGCTTTGCATTGTCTCCCCATCACTTTTCCAACCACATTTTGTGTAACATGCCCACAACAGAGTCAAGTAACAATCAAACAAAGGCATTGAATTTTTTTGTAATCTTTTATATCTATAAAATTTGAATATTATTTGTTTTAGGAACATACTAATTCATATTTAAAGCCTTCTTGACATATGAGAAGGTAAAAATCAAGTAGGACATTAGAAAAATCAACCTCGATGAGGTCCTCAAACAATTTCTACAATAACAATATTTTTCTTGTTAAGATATCTTGGGTAGAAAAAAACACATATTTGCAAAAGAAAAATCCATATATTACTTATGTTCAAACTATGTATATGGTGTATTCTTAGGCATCTTTTTATGACGTTCCTCCTCCTTTACCAAAGCGAACTGTAGCTTCATTAAACTTTATCCTTTCATTCAACACCAATTTATGTAAGATAAATGTCACACATTATTCTTTCCAATTTCTCAATATGCTACATATGATAAATTGAAATTTATATAAAACCAAGAGAAAACCCTTTTTTAAACCAAAACAAGCAAACAAATAGTGGCTCTAATAAAACTTCATTCTAATATCAACAGATGAAAAGAGACTAGTGGACCATTTTTGTTTCTTTAATTTGCTTGTTTTTGCTATGAAAGTGCTTGAGCTTCAAGAACCAACAAATATGATGCAAGTTGTAACTGTGAAAAAAATATGTTGACCTTTGTAAACTTCTTCAAAATGATGTGAATGATGCCATTTTCTAATGTGGCAAATCTCATAATAAGTAATGGCCACATTGGATGCAGAGATTAAATATAAAAACTTGTGGACATGGCTTGTATTCTAATAAGTTAAATTGCAATGAATACCATGGGAAGCCATGGGTTATAGGTCCTAAGTATGTTAGTCTTGATGATGAAAGAGAAATGGAAATAATAAGTATGGGTGTCCTTGGTTTGTATGGTCGATATCTTCAAACCAAGGTCATCATCTTAATGAACCTAGGTTCTGACAAGGTAAACCTGGATTTGGTCCTCACCCAATTTCATTCCTTCATACTTTTTCAAGACTCAAGAGGACATAATGGTCATTCATCTTATAATATGGTTGATTTTGAGGCCATAGATAAAGCTTATCCAAAGCAAATGGATTTTTGGGCTCCAAGAAATATGGATAATTTAAATGATAGCAATCATATGTTTTTTACCCGAGATTCAAATGTGGGGATACATTTTGGAAATTTTATTAATAGATAGAATGAGAGAAATAATCCATGAGGAGCATCTACTAGTCATTGTGATTAGGGGAATACTCAGAGATAACAAGAATATTTAGGTTCAAATCAAAGATGGTGTTCATTCTTCTAGCTCCTCAGTTGCTGGTAGTTTGAATTAAACAATCAAAAATAACTTTGTTGGTGTTTACCCAAAGAATCTTACATTTATGGAGGATCAAGTTCTATTTGGATAGGAAAAACAATAGGAAGTCAGTGCCCCTACAAAGATGAAAAAACAGTTTCTAGGCTTGTTGATGATAAGGTCCATGGAGAGGATATACATTATGGATACATATGTTCACCTAATCAGAAAATATACACCATAGGGAGGAATCATTGAATAGTAGAAAAGGCACACAAGCTTATTGAAATTTGTGTCAACTTGCATCTCTAGTGTGACTAATAGAAATAGATATGTGGAAGATCCAAGTATCAACCTCAACTTTTCAACAAATAAATATGTCAGGTTTTGACTCTCCCTTTCAATAAATACTTCCAAGCATATTTGTTTTGAACTTCAAAAGTATTCTAAACTGGTAGATCTAAGTGACTTAGAGAAATAAAATGTGGATGATGAAAACATTGGTTACTCTTGTTTTGGATTTTTATAGTTTAGATACTTTGGGTTAATATATATAGTTCCATTCAATTCTTGTGAAGTTTTGTAGGAGGCATCATAATTTGATTGCAATGGAATTACCTTACCATACTGGTTGTAAATACAAATCTCATTTCACACTAATTTTAATCTACAATGATGTGGTAATGGAATTTCCATGTGTCTGATACATTGCAAGTAATCTGAAAAACTGATTAATTTGATGCTTGAGTAAAACTATACTTGCATTGGTATTATGTTTACCTTATGACTTTATTATTTCTTCCTCTTCTAACAATTCTTTAGTAACAGTTTGTAGATGTTCATCAAGGGCTCCAACTTCACGAAACCTTTTCACATTTCCCATAATCTAAACCATTTGAGTTGTTCTTAAAAGGTAGCCTTGACAAAAGAAATCATAGTAAAGGTCTTAAGAAGATTTCATAACAAAAAATTTAAAACAAGAAACTATTTCAATACAAGGTTGAAGTCTTCAAAACAAAAGAACTTCTCATATAGCAGAAATTTTCAGGACATTTTATTGACACTATTCACAAAAGCAATGCAAAGAAAATCCCCACTTACTAGAGAAAGTTGAGAGTCTTGATAACCTTAATCACAAGGGAAATAAAGGAGAGTTCTAGTCCTTCACATTTTAACTTTAAATTCATCTCCAACAAGTGTTTATGTTAATAAGAAAGAACATAAACTATCATATAGAATAAGTAAATTAGCTTGAATTGCACTAGTTCTTGAATCTTTACTTAAGCTATTAACTTCAATGAAAGACATTGGATCCATTTTAACAAGAAAATCTCATTACACCACACTCATAATTTTTACCTAATTCTGCTCACTTAAGAAAGTATCATTTTCCATCACCTTCATGCACTTAAGTAATAAATACACACTCTCAACCATTTTAGTTGTTATGGATGATTTGAGAACAACATTTGAGCCTCAGTCCTCCAGAGCCTCCTGAACACAAACATTGGTAGGGATTTTATAAATTGAAAATGTTTTATATGCCTGATCATCTCAACTTATCCATTAAATTGGTAGGGATTTTATAAATTGAAATTTTTTTAGTTATTATGGATGATTTGAGAACAACATTTGAGCCTCAGTCCTCCAGAGCCTCCTGAACACAAACATTGGTAGGGATTTTATAAATTGAAAATGTTTTATATGCCTGATCATCTCAACTTATCCATTAAAAACCTCCATCATGGTATCCAGGAAAAAGTCAAACATTAGTTCAGAAACATGTAATGTAGAAGCCAATGTTATTAAATAAACATAGAATCTGTAAACAATCTTCCTACATTTTATTTCATATTAATGAGAATTCTATGCATAAATTTTTCCTTGAAGGATCTCACCAAGTAGACAAAAGTCACACGTAAACACCAGGCCACTGAGATAAATAACTTAGTTTTGTAAAAATACAATGAGTTGAAGTACAATACAACAAACAATAATTTAATAAAAATGAACAAATAGATAAAGTGATAAGGTCTGGATGAAAATTGCAAGAGTAGAAACAAACGAGCTCTAAAGCACTACAAAATTGATAAGAAAACATATAAAATGAGACATGCAACAATCTAAGACAAATTACTTGGCTTTTCTCAAAGGTTGTTATCAAGGGAAGATATCCATACTCACTTTTAGAATAGAAAAACAATTCAAAACAACATCAAAAACAACATCAAGGCCCCAAATCACTCGCATCCTTTCTTTGAAATTCCCCTCGACTCTTCTAACTGCACCAGAGTGCCCTCTGGGAAACTTGTTGTAGAAAGTCATAGTCCCAGGAAAAATGGAAACAAAATGCCAAACAGGCCACTCAAATGCCTTGTTATTGGAGTTGTGAAAGGAATCAAAGGGTGAGTGCTATGCTTTGAGTGTCTCACATTGATTTTTATTAATACTAAAAAGGAGGGTCTTTTGGAAGCATCAACTGCTTGGTCCAAGGCCTTTGTGATGGAAAAAGGGTCTATACGATACATTTTAGTCCCATGAGACATTTCATCCTTTTCATTTATATCCCATTTTCTTCCTATGTACATTGGCTATGGCGTTGATGTTTGAAATTCATAATCATGCCATTGGAGTGAAAATGTGGTTTCCTAGTCCTTTTTCTTGACATGGCACTTGTATTTTCTCCTGTGTCTTTTTTTTTTCATATATTGTACACTTGTCTATATTCTGAATGTGTGAAACCTTTTCCTCCATGCAGGATAACAGTGGATGTCCTCTTGGGAACAAAATACATGAGTGGAATGAATTAGTGCACCAAGGGCATTGGCAAGAAGCATTTGACTAGCTGCTAGAAACAAATAATTTTCCTGAATTCATTGGATGTGTATGCACTGCCCCTTGTGAAGGTGCATGTGTACTAGGAATAATTGAAAATCTAGTATCTATTAAAAGTATTGAATGTGCCATCATTGATAAAGCTTTTTAAGAAGGTTGGATGGTTCCATGTCCACCTGAGAAGAGGACATGGTATGTGTCTTTCATTTATAATTCTTAATTCCATTCTTATGATTCTTATCATTTTGAAAATAATTTGTTTGTTGTCTATGATGTGGTGAACTAGATCTTGATATGGATTGGTCATTGGGTGCAGGAAGAAAGTTTCTATAGTGGGTAGTGGGCTAGCTAGTTTGGCTGCTGTTGATCAACTTAATAAAGTTGGGTACTCTGTCACTATTATGAATGTGTTGATCAAATTGGAGGTTTGATGATTTATGGAGTTCCTAATATGGAAATAGATAATCTTGATGTTATCATTCAAACTTATTGGGTGCTACGCTCTTAGCACCTTCATCAAGAAGGCTAAACAAATATACTTCAATAGCTCCACTTTGCATTGGAGTTCCTTTGCCACTCATCACTTGTTTTAGAAAGCTATGATTGAACCTCTGTGCATACATGATGTTATCACCCAAAAATTCTCAAAAACTCATTGTGTCAACTTTGTTGTTGGTCATGATTTCAAGGAAGTCTAAAGGCCATTTTAGTCTTGATAAAAGGGTAAGTGATAGGGTTTGAAGTCTTAAAATGTCATCTTTCATTTCCAAATAAATTTGTTTAGGTTCATTTCATGGTCAAACGGATCATATTTTCCATTTAGAAGTCATTCCATTAAGTTTAGGGTTAAATTTTTGCAATCCTACCTACAATTAAAGAATTCAAATTTGTAAGGACGATGAATGTTCAGTTGAGAGCTACTAATAGGAGATTGAAGAGACCGGTTGAAGACGTAGAAATATAGTTAACAAAATCTGAAGAGAGGCTATAGCAAAAAAGAAACAGGGTGATGAAAAAGGGCACTGAAGGATATATCTTAAAACAATTTTGAGAAGGTCATCTGTGAAGAAGAACATCTTATAAGGGTAAGTTGTTTTGATTTTTGGTGATCATGTTAATCTTTATGAAATTTTGGAAATTCCCAAACTGCAATTTTTTGAAAATTGTATTGGAAAAAGAGCATACATAGCAATTTCATAGCGCGCTATGAAACTACTAAAGGTGACCTTTTAGCACTTTATGAATGCATTTCGAAGGTAAGGTCTGATAAATTCCAAGTTTTGATGTTGCTGGTAGACATGTGAGGATCATAGATGAAGTTTTAGATGGTAGTGATGTAGAAAACAAAGTTCCAAGAAGTATTCCATAAGTGATATAAAAGTTGTGCTATGAAAACAAACTATTTTCATAGCATAGTCATGTTTCATCCTCTTTTCCATATGTTCAAGGTTCCCTTTTTGCACAAGTGGAAAATAAAGTTTTAAAGGATTACTAATACATGCCACATATACACCATAAAAATTGCTCAAAGATAAGTATAAGGATCAAGGGCTTTAAAGGGAGGAACTATGTCTCCTTGTTTTCAGGACAATTAGGTTATGACTCAGTGGGGCTTACAACAATACTGGAGACATCATAAAGCTCAAAAAAATTGATTAGTAGCTGATTAAAGAATGTATTTAAGTCATATATAAGGCTTTTGAAAGCATGTTTTAGGAGTTTCACTCTTATTTGTATTAGGACTTTTAAAGACAGCTAGCTATCAAGTTGTAATTAAGTAGTTTGTTTTATGAATAGATAGGTGTCAATGTTAGGAATTTGAATTCCCCTAAAGATGGATCATAGTATCCAAGGTTGTAAAAACTCTATATAAAGCATGAGAATCGAATTCCTCAGGGTTGGTAATTTCATTAGAAAAAGAAAGTTGTGTTATTGTAAGAAACTGTGGTTTTTCAAACTTAATATAGAGATCAGTTTGACTGCTCAAGATTCACAAGGGGTTTATGTGTTTGATGTTCTTATGGCATTTTTCAATTACTTATTTGTAGTGGTATGAGCTTGTGATACTTAGAATTCATTGGAAAAATGCTCTAACTTCCTTCACATGCTTGTAAACTATGTTGATTCACTATGTCGCTATTTTACTTATCAACCTAAACTCCAAGTGCCTTGACTTCTACGTTTTGCTGATCATGTTGTTTTGTTGAAGACTATCTTGACTCCATAGCCCAATATATGTTTGCTAATCTTTGATTCAACCTATTATACGTTTGTCCATTTTTGTTCCTAGAGTTAGCCATCTAATCATTAATAAAAAATCTTAAACCTATTGAGAGAGGCCTCTTAGGTTGAGGAGGCTAAGTCTCAACCAAAAGATTTGTTTGAAAGAGTTACTCAGAGTCTACTTGATCAGTAGCCTATCAGGCTCAAATTTTGTGATAACATTTTGGTGCGTCTACCGGGAGTCTGAAGATTAATCATTCTCGAAATCAAGAAGCTGAACTTCTGAAGGTAGCAGGAGCTCAAGAATCTTTTTGAGGATGCAAAACGACCTTGGGGACTCCATTGTTGAAGAATTCAAATTTCATATATTTATGGTGATTCTACTAAACTTATGAGGAACTCAGATGTTGCCATACTTGTTTCAAGGTATGCATGTATAAATTTTTTAGAAATTCATGGTTTCCCAAATAATTTTCCCAAGGATACATATTTTTTAAGGAATGGTCCAAAATTCAATGGAGAAGATTTGAGTTTAACTTTGAAGCATATATAAGATTTTTGTGATTTTACCTAGCTTCTTAGAATCAAATACGAGTATATTTGCATTACGTTATTCATTTCGAGGGAAATGTAAACAATGGATTAAAAGTTTTCCTGTCAAATCTATTAAGTCATTTGCAGACTTTTGGCTTATGATTTTGGAGGAATGGATAGGTAGAACAGAGTTGGTGGCAAACTATACTTTAATTCAAGGTTTCAAACAATGGAATGATGATCATATTAATGAAGAAATAGATGAAAATTTTCCTTTGTCCTTATCTTCTTATCTAAAAACATTTGATGAAAGACAGAAGATAAGATGAAATTTTTGGATGAAGTTGCTAAGAACATTGAGAAAGACATTGAAGGTTTACAAGGTCAAATTCAATCATAAAGTCTTCATGATCATGATCATTCTTTTCAAAAGCTTTCTATGGCAGAACATAAAGAGAGGGTGTTGCTTCCTTTCTCTTTTGTGATTGAGGAAGAATACACTGTTTCTGAAGATCAGTTTGAACAACTAGAATGTTATGAGAATCATCAAACTAATCATGTATTTTTTTACCCTACAGTTGATTACATGGAAAATATTTACTGTTTAGATTTCCAGTTATATTTTCATCTTGAAGACCAGTTACATCTCATGCTGCCTCGGTTATTTCAGTATCATGTTTATTTTTGCTTCAAGAACACTCAAGAGATTCAAGTGTCATATTAGATCAATGATTGGCTTCATTGGAAGTTTCATGTTACTTGAGCTACAAATGGAGATTGTAGCTGATAGGGTAGGTAGCAGTGTGTGAATAATCTCAAAATTTGACTAAGCATCTTTTCAGCACATACATATTTGTTTCTTTTGCAGTGATCATCAAGCTTAAGCCCGAGGTGAAGGCCACTAAAACTTGAGGAGAAGCTTGGAAAATTTTTAGAGTCTTATTCTAAAGTATGGATAGTAACACTGGAGCTACTTGTTCTTAGTGTATCACTGGGGCACACAATCCCTAGTGGAGCCATTGTTATCACCCAAAAATTCTCAAAACATCATTGTGTCAACTCTGCTTTTGGTTATGATTTCAAGGAGGTCTAAAGGTCATTTTAGTCTTGATAAAAGGGTAAGTGAGGGTTTGAACTCTTAAAATATCATCTTTCATTTCCAAATAAAGTCCTTTAGGTTCACTTCATGGTCAAATGGATCACATTTTCCATTTAGAAGTCATTCCATTAAGTTTAGGGTTAAATTTTTTCAATCATACTTGCAATTAAAGAAGCCAGATTTGTAAGGATGATGAATGTTCAGTTGAGAGCTACTAATAGGAGATTAAAGATATAGGTTGAAGACCTAGAAATATAGTTAAAAAAATCTGAAGAGAGGCTACAACAACAATGAAACAGGGTGATGAAAAAGGGCAGTGAAGGATATATCTTAAAACAATTTTGAGGTCATCTGTGAAGAAGAACATTTCGTAAGGGTAAGTTGTTTTGATTTTTGGTGATCATATTAGTCTTTATGAAATTTGGGAAATGCCCAAACTGTAGAATTTTTAAAACTATATTGGAAAAAGAGCATACATAGCAATTTCGTAGTGCACTACAAAACTGCTAAAGGTGACCTTTTCGCACTTTACAAATGAATTTTGAAGGTGAGGTTTGATAAATTCCAAGTTGTGATGTTGTTGGTAGACATGTGAGGATCATAGATGAAGTTTTAGATGGTAGTGATGTAGAAAGCAAAGTTCCAAGAAGTATTCCATAAGTGATATAAAAGTTGTGCTATGAAAACAAACTATTTTCATAGCATAGTCATGTTTCATCCTCTTTTCCATATGTTCAAGGTTCCTTTTTTTCACAAGTGGAAAATAAAGTTTTAATGGATTACTAATACATGCCACATATACACCATAAAAATTGCTCGAATATAAGTATAAGGATCAAGGGATTTAAAGGGAGGAACTCCATCTCCTTGTTTTCAGGATAGTTAGGTTATGACTTAGCAGGGTTCGCAACAATATTGGAGACATCATAAAGCTCAAAGACATGGATTAGCAAATGATTAAAGAACGTATTTAAGTAATATATAAGGTAGTTTAAAGCATGTTTTACGAGTTTCACTCCTATTTGTATTAGGACTCTTAAAGATAGCTAGCTATCAAGTTGTAATTAAGAAGTTTGTTTTATGAATAGATAGGTGTCAATGTTAGGAATTCGAATTCCCCTAAAGATGGATCATAGTATCCAAGGTTGTAAAAACTCTATATAAATCATGAGAATCGAATTCCTCAGGGTTGGTAATTTAATTAGCAATAGAAAGTTTTGTTAATGTAAGAAACTGTGGTTTTTCAAACTTAATATAGAGATCAGTTTGACTACTGAAGATTCACAAGGGCTTTATGTGTTTGATGTTCTTATGGCCTTTTTCAATTACTTATTTGTATTGGTATGAGCTTGTGATACTTAGAATTCACTGGAAAATGCTCTAACTTCCTTCACATGCTTGTAAACTGTGTTGATTCATTGTGTTACTGTTTTACATATAAACCTAAACTCCAAGTTCCTTGACTTCCATGTTTTATTGATCATATTGTTTTGTTGAAGACTATCTTGACTCCATAGCCCAATAGATGTTTTCTAATCTTTGATTCAACCAGTTATACATTTGTCCATTTTTGTTCCTATAGTTAGCTATCTAATCATTAAAAAGAAATATTAAACCTATTGAGAGAGCCCTCTCAGGTTGAGGAGGCTAAGCCTCAACCAAAAGATTGGTTTGAAAGAGTTACTCAGAGTCTACTTGATCAAGAGCCTATCAGGGTAAGAATTTGTGATAACACATGAGATCCAAATTTTTATCACCATCAATGGACCAACCCACTTCTCCCACAATAATGGCATATTAGGGAAGCCTTCTTTCTCCAGGGCCCAAATCAAAGTATCAACATTTGCATCAAAAACATTGTAATATTGCATTTTCCCATCAATTATTGGTTGGTTGGTACCATCAAAGAAGGAAAAGTCTAAAGGGAAATACTGGTTATCATATAAACTTAGAAATGGGTAGATATTGACAGTAAAAGGTGCTTCATTTCCATTTAGAAACTGAATAATATGTATCATGAGATCTCAAACTTCTGGTCTCAAATCCCCAGTTGGTGGTAGTGAGTTAGGTTCTGAAGATTTGTACACATATCCAATGAGGGGAATAGTCGCTTTTATCTGGTCTCCTAAAACTGCCTTGTTGAGAGCTTGCTGAATATTTTGAAGCATGGGAAGAGTAAAATTCAGATGTGTCATTATATGTCCTTAGGAAAGGCTCATTTCCAACTACAACATACCTGCAAAGTGAAAGCATTTTTTCAACCAATCTTAGTACTATGGAAATATTGAAGTAGATAAATTCGGATCAAATGTGTATCTTCTAAACCAATTAGATTCTCCTACCCGGTAAGAGTACTTATAAGGTTCTTATTTTTCCAATTTCCCAAATCTACATTACAATATTGTTGTAATATTATGACAGCAAAAGAAACATAATTAACCATTAAAGTACTTTCAATGTGCATCAATAAAGAGAATCCTGAGGAAAGTTAGATAGCAAGAATATATAAAAGGAGTAACCAATTAATTTAGGTCCTGATGCCTTGAAAATCTAAAAAAAAGTTACAAACACATAATGTCAAAGCCATGATATAGAATATGGAGGCCAGTTTAATTATCAAAAGTAGTTGGGTAGTTTGTTACAGAATGTTTGCATCTTTTCTTTCCATCATTGTTTTGGATCATGTCCCTTACTCATGTAAAGTTTTCATCTTGTTGCCAGAAAAATTTGGTAACATTATGTACTCATTTCTTTGATGTGTGCATTCTACCATCAATTTTTATGCTCTCTAACACCCCTGATTCACCGTATAATTGATTCTTGATAGATAATGATATGATTCTTTCCAAGTATGTCCTCCCTACGTCACTAATTTATTATTGCTTTTCAAATATTTCACCTAGTATGGTTTTGGACAAATTAGAGAAAATAATCAGGTGCTTATTTTGGAATGGTGGTAATGCAGACATTGCATAATTCTCCCTTGTTAGTTAAGAGAAAATATACAAACTTGTAATGTGTGGGATATTTGACATTGAAAAACATAACCAGTTGAACAAAGATCTCGAGGCCAAGCTGATTCAGAGGCTAGTAACTAGTAAATTCTCCCTTTGGCAAATTATCATGTTAGAAAATTTTTGCCTAAGTAAATGGCCTTAAAGGATCATGTTATCTTCAGTGGATCACACCTGTAGGTCTAACTTATATAAAAAATTAAAGATATTCACCCCCCCATAAAGAGCCATATTTCATGCTTCGCGTGGATGGAAAGAAAGCAATATTATGGTTCCATTCCATCATAGGTCACCCCTCTCTCACTTGATTCAAAATTTTAAATAACATAAAATATTGGTTTAGTTGTATGAACTTCACAAACATCAGAATACAGAAATTTGACACAACTAAATATGGTTAACACTCATATGTAGCTCAATTGGTTGTTGCCAATGTTTATGAGAATTTGGTTAGTTCTATGCCATATTGGTTGAGATGTAGGAACTTGAAAAAAATTATACTTTAGAAAATAAAAATAGTTAAACATGGTTAACACTCTTATGTAGCCCAAGTAGTTAGGTCAATTGGTTACTGCCAATGTTGTTGGGAATTTACTTAGTTATGTGCTAGTAGATGACTAGTTTGAAATCCCCCTACATTATGCAGATTATTTTATATACTGATGGGTTTATTAGGGATTCCATCCAAAAATGTAAAAAAAAATCCCTTTTTGTCCATGAGAATTTCCTTGGAAATAAAAGGGTGACAATTGTATATTCCGTTGGACTTGGACTCTCAGCACCTGGCTCGAATTTTCATCCAATCTTCATCAAGAATATATGTTATTGTTGCAACCTCTAAAAGAAAAGAAAAATTGAATAAATAACTAAAAAGGAGATTATCAATTTTGTCCAGCTACGGTTAGTGGTTAGGATGGGTGTTGCCATGAAAAAAACCTAGGTCTGAATATGACCAAGTATACATCCCTAGAACAATGCGTGCTTTGGCCAACATTGATATCTCCCCACATTGAAATGTAATCACATTAATGCAAAGATGGGGATATGAATATATTCATGGCTAAAAGAGAACACATTTATTGTAATAAAAAAGAGGGCTCACAGTAAAAATGCCAAATTTAGGATCAGAGTAACAAGGCAAGAAGTTAGACGATGAAAAGAAGGTTACTTGCAACTGAAAATTTGACTCTCCTAATTAAGACTCACTAGAATACTACTCTTGGATGCCATCAACATTTAAAATGGCCAGTATCTTTTATAGCTTGTAAAGCTAAGAAATATCCTAACAGTGATAAACTTAAAGAAGAAAGTTTTCATGATTCATCAACCCATCTAGATATGTTCTCTCTTGGAAGCAAAGGAGGACTCAACTGACTGTTGCTTCATCTACTGTAGTGTTGCCAAAAAACTATGGAGGTTAGTATGGAAAGCCTTGGGTAGCAATAATACTTCCTTTGCTTAGGATTGGTATCTGTGATTAATTTATTTCATGATGGTAAACAAATTACCTCTTTAATTTCAAAAGGAAAACTTTCATAAAATTTGTGTGGAACTAGTTCCTAGCTATGTTCTTTGGTAGGTCTAGATTAGCATACAAGATATCTTAAAAAATGAAAAATAATCCTTCCCCCCCACCCCCCGAAATTGTTTATACAAATAAATAATGGACAATGAATCAGTGATTCCTAAAGTATAAAAGAATGATGACTATGGAATATCTACAGCACCAAGTAATGGTTTGGCTAGAAAATCTAAAGCTCTTAAGTTATACTTCCCAATCCTTTTCCATGTTGGCCTAGGTTCATCCACCAACAACAATGCAAATTTTAGGGGCCTTATCATAGGCCTGTAAATGGTGTTATCAAAAGGATTAAACTCTAAATATACATGTTGTTTTGGAGAATCCTCATTGGTCATAGACATTCAGTAGGAAAGGAGATCCAAAGAAATTGAAAATTCAGATTTTGGTGAAAGAATCCATGACGTCCTCCTTTTAGTCAAAAGTTTTCAAGTTATCACATCGAGAGGGGGAGAAATAACAAGGCAGATGAACTTGAAAATTTGGAATCCTCATTGGAAAAAAGGCACTACTTATTGAAAGAATACCTGGCATAACCTTAACATGCAAATAGAATGGAATTAATACCTTCCAATAGACAATCTTAAAGGCTATTGAAGCAAATATCTCTACTTGCATGCAAAGCATTGAACATTCAATCTCTTTTTTCGCGTTCACTTCCCATATTCAACACTACACTATTGCAAAGTGAGGCCTAAGGAAATATCAAAGACTCAAGTCTTACAAGAGAGAACCTATATGCTATTTCTATCTATGTATATTTCCCTTTCTGAAGTAGGAATTCATGGAATGCAAAGTTGATACGTAAAGGAAAAAGAGGCCTTGCAAAGCCAAATGTCAATGCATTTGCAAGGGAACTAAGAAAAGATAATACAACTTGGGTAGAACAATTAAGGATACATAGACATTGATAGTAATGAAAAATTATATTTCTTTCAGGGAAACGTTGTCAGACTTAGTTATCTTGGAGAATTTCCATGTACAGTTTCCCTTGGTTCTAAATCCATTTTTAGAAAACTAATAGAAAACACCATACTAAATATTGAGGATCTCCAATCAATAGTGTACCCTACATAATCAAAATAAAAACAAAGACAGAACTCATGAAAAATTGTATTGTGAATAACAATGTTAATACACTACCAATCAATTATGTGTTGGATGGTTGATTTTGGCACTGATGGGAAAGAAGGTACTTAAAAGATGTGAGTCTATGTTTCTTTTCTTGGTGCTTTCCCAACCTTTTGTTTTCTATTATTGTCCTAAATTTTTAGAGCCTTGAAATTCCCCTTTGCTTTTCTTCGTGCCTTATTTTCCTTTGTAATCAATTAGATTTCTAAAAGCTCTAGAGCCTAAGAAATATGCTACTCTATTTTCAGTTAGAGTCATATGTAATAACATGTTGTCTCTCAAGTCTAGATGATTAGATAATAGATTCCAATAGGGCAGTGTGCACCCTAAGTGGACCTGCACTTCCATGTATGATCTTGTAAATTTTGTTCTTGACAACTTTTTAAATATAATTCCTATTTCAATCAAAGAAAGAGGGTGCATTATATATGTTGTTTTATATTACATCACCTGGTGGAGGCATTTGTTAGGATATTATTTCACAGCCCAAAAAATCTGAAGTAGTAAGTGTAACTACTGTACTCCCTACAACATTCTGTAACAAGAGAATGCTGACAAAATTCTCTACGTAGCACTGAGTTTCCAACACAATACACAAGGGGGGGAGTTAATCCTCAATAACAATGTCCAGGGGTGAAGATTCTAGTTCATTTTTTTGTATGACCAAAAACTTTCACCATTGTTGTGTAGCCACAATGTTTAAGAATAAAAACTCCTAATGTTGAAGTATCCTACAAATGGAAACCAAATTCCATGTTTCAAATTTTAGTTTACAGTATTGATCTTGAAAGATATATTCATAAAATAATCCAAGAAATACTTGATCCCAAAGTGGTACACCTTTAAAATGGAACATGAGATAAAAAACTTAAATACATACTTACATGTATTGTTGTAACTTCATTAGTAAAGTCAAACTTGCAACATGCATTTGCATAATAACTAAGATGACCATATACATTATAGAAAATCTAATAAAAAATAAACTTCAACGAAAAGTACATATTTAAATGATTCAAAAATTACAATTTTCCATGCAAACTAACCAAGGAAAATTTTAAGGATGGAAAATTTTCTTGAAGTTTAAAACATTGGCGAATCTCACTAATCCCTAATATGCAAATTATAAATGTTTATTGATATATTTCTAAAATTATTAAAATTTATAATTATTTTATATATAGTCTCTATATAATGTTGGCGATTTTTAAGGTAAAATAATTTTATATTCTAAAATTTGGGCGAATCGTCTTTTATAAAATTGGAAATTGGCGAATCTTTTTTGTGGAAAAATCATGGAAAATTAGCCCACTGGGCGAACATTAGCCCCTAAAATTTTCCATGAAACTAACACAAGCCAACCGACCTTACAATGGTTAACATTCTAAATCTCAAGCACATGTGATGCAGCAACATCACCATCAAGCTAAGGGTACATAGATTCAGGGATGTGAAGTATACGAGGAAAATGATATTTCCAGGATGGAACAAGGAAGGTTAAGGTTCCAAGAAACTCCCCAGGAACTGAGCTCTAATGTAAAGGCATTAGAAATCATGATAGAAGGATGAATTAGGTTCTGATTCTACATCTGTAATCTAGGAGGGCACATATTTCAAGATGATATAAAGGAATTGGGAGATCAATGAAAAACTATTGTTAGAATGCATGAAATAAGGTAGACTATCCATGGAAATTCTCCAGGATAACTGGACCCTGCCAACTTTTCCCTCAAATAAATATAATTTGTCATTACTGTCAATGTCTATGTATCCTTCATTGTTCTACCCACATTGTATTATCTTTTCTTAGGTCCCTTGCAAATGCATTGGCATTTGGAACCCTAAAAATGCAAAATAAGGAAAGGTGTATTTTTATAAGGTTTCAGATTCAGCCAACGTGTTTAATATTGACCTTAACTTGCAACTTTAGTGTTTGTTATGAAAATCACCATTCCTTATCATTGGCTTGTTGTCTTGAAGATGAATCTTGTTACTGATTTAAAACATTGGTTTTCAATATGACTTCTAATGTGGACACTCGAGAAGAATTAAACTATCATGTCATCTTAAATTTTTTGACAAGAAAAGAGATTAGATGGACTTGCACAAACCTTCCTATCTCCTGGCCCATGTCAATAGCCATATCCTTCAGTTAGTCCAAAATATTACTTAGATCTGATAAACAGTCATCTTGCTTTACTTTCTCTATCTGTTAAAATATAGAAAGAATATTGTTAGTCCATCCATTTAAATTAAGAATTAATATAAAAGATGCATTAAGTTGAAACATTTACTATAAGATTGAATATTAGTAGATAAAATGTATGAATTAAGGAGGCAGCAACAATATATGAAATAAGAGGCATGAAGGCCCTAGATTGGTGGAGAAAGGAGATATATAGCAACAGGGATTCAAGTAGATTAAGAATTGCAACATAGACTCCCTATCTTGGCACTGAGGCTTGAAGACATGCAAAAGTGAGTTAATGGACTTCTACCATTCATCTTCTTTCGAGTCTGTGAAATGAGCCTGCCTCACATCACTAGAATAACACATTTTAGATTCTATGGCCATTGCAGACCTTACATGCAATATAAACAAAACAAGCATCTAATAAGTGCAGATTTTGTTTTAAACCCCAAGTCTGAGAAGCTCAACATCAGGAAACCTTAGAATGTCCCTAAAGAAAACTATTTTAGTTAGTTTGGAACATCCCAATGGTATTCTTAGTGATGAAAGGATGATATGAGGTTATGGTCAATCACAAGAAAGTTTCTCCTTGGTAATGGGTAATGTTGTTGGACACTCTCATTATGTGCTATAGTGGGTCTTGTTATACTCACTGATAAAAATCATTGCCTTTTATGCAACTGACAAAACTGTAGCACTCACACCTAAATATTGACCTTAGTAGCCTCTTCACCTAAAGGGTAGACACACCTAAAAATAATTAAATTAAATGCAAAGGAAACAAGCAAAAACACTCACCTCAACATAGGCCTTAGTATTCCCAGCACCAGAAGGATGGATCTGGGTGTGCTCTTTCCTCTGAGAAATTTTGACAAGCCCTAAATCTATCCGTTGTTATTGGTCATTTCTTAATCTTTAAATTGAATTATCTAATTGATAATAGTGTAGAGTCAGAAATATCCATGAAAATTTAAAAATGCAGTATAAAGTTTAAACACTGCTGCCAGTACTTAGACTCAATTAAAGACCAGTGTCTGCAAGCTAAAAATAAAACTGCAAGTCATATAAATGAATATGTGAATAAAATAACTCAGCATCCATGTCCATCACCTTGAATGGTCGCAGGTCATTTCATTGGCCAGGTCCTCACAGGTCTTCATGGTTTGAAAAAAAATCCCCTCCAAACTCCCCAAAATATTTTCACCCTAAATAATACCAAAATGGAAAGATTCAAGATAAAAAATTTTAAAAGTTGGATATCATAACTAAAAAATCCTAGATAAATCTAGGTTCACACCAAAACATACTAAATTATAAAATGTTTTAAAAGTTGGATTTCATAACTAAAACATCCTAGATAAATCTAGGTTTACACCAAAACAAACTAAATTAAGGAGCATAAGTGCATTTTATTTTCCCTGCAACATGGCACTGAAGTGAAGAGTAAGATTGAATTCTTGCATTTAAAAGGAGGAAAATGCATATGTATATCTCCGATATTTCAAAATAGGTCATTTTTCTTGTGGAGGTTACTTAAGGGTGACACTACAAATGATTGGGTAAATGGTATGTTAAATTAGGATAATATATTTCACTCAATCTTTGTCAGGATAGGTGACAAAAGGGCTAGTTATGCAAACAACAACGTTCATTAGGGAAAATGGGTAACAGGTTCTGTAGAAGAACAAAATGAAGACCATCAAGGATTTGGTATAGACCAAACCAATATAGACATCCCTCCTAAATGTCAGAAAACAATGAATCAATGTGCATAATAAAAATACTCTGTTCTAGTTGGATTAGGGTCCTTTTGGGATTGTCTAAGACTACTTTCAGAGCCCAATTGAATTTTCCACTAGACATGATACTCATGGATCTAAAGGAACTATTCACTCTATCAACATGGAATAGATCATATAAAAATTTAGATTGTGATGAAATGATATGTTCATATCTTCCTAGGTCTACCCTAATAAACGATATTGTTGACAAAAGATCACAGTAGGTTCCAAACATCCAAAAACTAGATATGTTGTGCGAAATTCTACAAATAATGAACCAAATTCTCTATTTGAACTTTGAAGTACTTATCATTATTTCTGGATGTGACAGCCTCTTGTAAGGAATTTGTTTTAAAGAAAAATAGCTTTATTGCATCCTCAAGTGGAAAAATTGTATCATCCATATTTTTGTTGGCCCTGCCTTGCAAGTAGGGATTCTAGACTTGAAATAATTAAGTTCAATACGACATTATGCAAAGGAACTGCGTAAGGAATCAGTTACAGGAATTACTGGAATTGAAAAATCTTAGTTGATGGAAGACAGAGGAGGTTGGTTTGACTGGCTAGTTTGGGGCCTAGGCAGGTTTGGTACCAAACCGGTCCCCCAGTCCAAGTTGATGCAGTGGCCTATCAACTCAGCCAGTTTGACTGATTCTGAATCAGAGAACTCTGAGTTTTAAAACTATGATTCACACAGAGAATTGAGGTGCACTCTATAGTGTAGTACAGATGAGATTTATTCTGTCCATGTGTGTTTATACTTATAAACCAACATGAGAAAAAAAGACAGGATTGTAAATGAAAAAGGAATAAGGTTGACTATTAGTTACCATAACATAAAAGGTATAGTTTATTATATAATAATAAGATAAATTAGCAGTGACCCATTGTAACCTTGGATTATTTGGTTTCTTTTTAATGCTTGGGTGAAGATGGACCTATATGGGGTATAGTTTCTTGATGAAGTACATGGAATTTTTCTTATTGGTGACCTTGTCTCTTCTCATAAAGAGGCCTCTCTATAGCTAAAGTCTAAAGAGAAGATAGAAAAATAGGATAGATATGCATTAACTAAATTGTTAATGTTTCAATACCTTGTTTTCTAAATAGGAATGATCCTAAATTGATTTTGTTTATTAAGGAGGGGTTGTGATTTAAGATAGAAAGAAAGGTTTTACAAAGCCCTCCAAAAACTCATGGAGAAAGTTTCATGGATTGATATGCAATTTTAAGAAAAACATTGTAGGTTGAGGAGAGTTACAATGCAACAATGTCTAAATGTGGACTTGTGGAATGTCCTACAAGAAAAAAATGGATGAGAAAGTTGAAGTCTTCCAAGCTTCAATTGTGGGCCTATGAAAATTTTGTAGAAAAATGTTGCATCTTATAAAAGGTTTCAATGTTGGAATATTATGGGAACTACAAAGTCTGGTTAGGATTTTGTAAGTTGTAGAAGCAGAAGTTGAGGGAAGGAGAAAATTGTGATAAATTATTTGGGAAAAGTCAGGATGTTAAAGTTTCAGTCCTTGCAAGAGCTAGGTTGTAGACCAACAAACATCCTGCAAGGAGATGTTGTGTCTTGGAAAAGATTTGTGAATCCAAGAGTTGCGATTTCATTGTAGGTGAATAGAAGACATTTTAATTTTCAACCCAGTTATGTTGTGGACAGATGTAAACACAACAAACATCATGGGTAGTTGCAGGACCTATGACAAATCCTAGCCTCAAGGGCCGCCGAGTTATCTAAAAGTTGAAAACCCGAGGTCAACAGAGTGGTATAAAGACCATATTTCCCAAATGTTGTGAGGTGATTGTGTGGAATGTGTTGTCATGCTTTGTATTTAACCATTTGCAATTTTTGGATCATAAACACATGGGATAATAGTCCAAAAGGTAGCTAAGTTTTGAGACACCATTTGTAGTTTTTTGGATCATAAAAATGGGGAATAATAATCCATAAAGCAGCTGATTTTTGAGACACTTTGTAAAAGTTAAAACCTCTTGAGTCTTACGTCACAAGATAAAAGAACTCGTATAACTAAGTTGTGTGTTCAAAGACTAGGTACTTACAAAATAGTTGGGGGTATTTTGTATGAAAGTTGCATTTGAAGCTACATGACATAATCATATGATAAATTTTAATCAAGTTGTGCTAAATTCAGTTGTGTACATTTGAGATATTTTTTTATTTCCAATGCAAAATCTACAATATGAGGTATGTCCTCATATTTTCAACATATATTGTTGGAAAAAGTAACTATGTTTAGTCTTCAATAATGTACTTCAGTCGTTTGTAATGTACTTGTCAAAAGAATAAATAAAATAATTTTTATTATTATTGTGACTTATTAAAGAATAATCAGTTTAAAAAGTTATAACTACTTCCAAATGTAAAATTATATATTCTATCCAAAGAAAGTGGTAGCATGAATGTATTGTTTTATATAGGACTTTTAGGAGCAAAACAAACCACATTACAGCTATATTCCATTAAATCATTGTCCTCACTGATAACAACTACTATTCCACCTTTCTCTAGCTCCAACCTAGACAAATAAACTAGTTGAGCATCTGCTTCATAAGGTGCAACAAAAACTAAACTCCTTCTGTCTTAGGATATGAATCAAGAAAGAGTTCAAAATGTCAATCAGCATAAAGCTTCAAAGTGGCAACATAGATGGCATAAAAACCTATGACCCTTTCTAGTAATATCAAAGCACTACCTGAATCAGTTATGACAATATCATTATACTATTTTCTCTGCCACATTATGCGCATACATAAAGATCACCCAAAGTTATAGGTGTTATGGAATGCACATGAACATGAGGTGTTTATTTATGTGGACATTATTCTCAATGCTTCTTAGTATAACAATGGTCTTATTATAAATATGATGGATGAAGTTGCATCCTTTAGCCTAGGACAATTGTCATCAAGTTCCTATAACATGTAGGAGCCAATTCCACATTGACTTTCTACTTCACACGGGATTGAGTATTTAGACCTTTCAAACAATAGGTTGAATGGGAATATACCTAGGCCTGTGGAGACTGAGCTACTAAATAAGTTAAACGTGACATAAATGTCTGCTTGACTTTAGAACATAACACTGAATATCAACTAAGAATGTTTGATAGGAGGAGGTTGCATTACTTAATACATTTTTATCACAGGTTCCACAAAATAGTTCACTCTTAAACAAATAAATGGAAAGTATTAGCATCCTCATTTTCGAATCTTAGATCCTCTAAAAAATGAAACAGATCTTAATGTAATGACTATTAGTTGCATTACATCATACAGACTTTGAAGCAACAATTTATGAAGCCTGTGAATTGGGAAATTGTCTACAACTTTTCTTGATAAGAAATCAATAGATGTTTGAATGGTCTGTAGTAGATATTGTGGTGTTAACATGTTCTAACATCAACTATCTTATGCAAGGATTCGAAGTAGTTCCATTAAGCATCATTAATATGCATTTTCATGGATATGTGGATCATTAATTCATTATTGGACAAAGTCCATAATGTATGTTACATCACATTGCATCTTTACTTATACTCACAATTTTGATAACACATTAAGCATCAAGGTGAAATAAACATTTTATTAACCTTATATTGGACACAATGAGCGAATAGCCTTTGAGAATTGGATCTAGATCTAATTGTGCAATCTTGTCGTCCCCATTTTTTCCCATTCATTGGTTATGTCAGTCAGAACACCAATGCTAGTATTAGCATGACATGTTAAGAATATTTTCCCACCAAGGTTAATATATTATTTCTAATATTTATGAAGAAATGCAAGAATTATTAAGTAATTATCTATCTCATTCACAGGGTCCCTTTCTTAGGAACAAATATTAGTATAACCAGGTTTGGACTTCACAAGAGTATAGGGTCTTTATAAGTGACTATAATGTTTAATAGATTTCATAGTTATGTATCATATGTGTCACAAAACCAAAGGTCTTACTTGGGCTCTAGTGCTCTTCTTTTGCACTAATTTCTACACTAGTTCAACAAGAAGGGTCACCCTCCATGTGGGAAAAATTTTCATCAACTACAAAATATGGATAACTTATATCCAAGGAGGCTAAAGTAATGAATACAATGACTTCCACCATATATAGACTTATCAATCAATTTTAACCATGATGGAACCCTATGACAGTGAGGACAATATTAAGTAGTCTGTTTATACAACTATTGCATGTTTATACGACATATCATCACCAAAATGACACTCAGGATCGTTAACTAGTACAAAAGGAATTCTCTTAAGATATGTCACTATTCAAGGGAAAACATAGGAAAGTGTGAAACCATCCATTTTGAACTATTATGCAACTTCTCCGGGAACTGTATGCGATTGTTGTTGGAAGTTCTGGATATAGTGTAAGGAAGAGAGCAACATTTGTTCATTAACCATTTTCATAGCAGTAGGTGAATTGTATACTTTGAGACTATGTGCATATGTGATATAATAGTATCCTGTGTGAAATTCTTGTCCCAATGGTTATCCATCAACAAATTATATATAGTTCATCGAGACAATGTTATACAAATTGATGACTTTAGAATTTTACGGCTACAATAATCACTTTTTATCTTACCATCTATATGTAAGGAAATCCAAATTATAAGAAAAGAAGTCAATTTATCAAGAGCCCATTGTAAGTAGGTAGGTTTCCTATTTGCATAATCTTTTAAACAAAACACATATTACTATAGTTACTAGATTACCCACAACATAAATTAAATCATGTTACAACCAATACACACAAGTTACCAGTGTACACATTTAACCACAACCACCCGAAAAGAAGTGTACTTATCATAACATGACCCTGATATTAAGGTGTTTGGTTCTATGTGATCTTAATTTGTATGAGAATAAGGTCCCTAGTTCTCCTCCCATCCTTTGACAGTCTGCCAATAATGCAATTTCCACCCCCTCATCAAACAATTGTGCATCCACATAAGAGTAGAATCTCAAATCAGGACATAATTGGAAGGAGATGCATCATTAAACTGAAAACACCCACTTAGGGGGGATAGAAACAATGTAGTAAAGGATTATCATCACCGCCATCATCAAACAATTATGCATCCATAGGAAGAGTATCATCTTGGATTATAGAATATTGTACCTTGTTTAATCACAAAATATTGGAAGAAACATTTAGAGGAGAGAAGGGACAAGATGAGGAAGGAGTCCTATTAGTCCCCATAGATTGTCCAACAACTGCAGAGGATGAACATGGAGTACATATGGGTGGACCAAAATTAGATGGAGATGTGGAAAGGTGCACTATAACTAGCTAAGATTCATCAACAAGTGACCCAACAAGACAAGAGGCATTTTTCATGGATACATGTTAAGAATCATCAGTAGAAAGGAGTGACATAAGAGATATTGGCAAAACCATGAAGAAAAGGCTCATCAAATATAGCATCACAACACTCCATCACCCTAGTGAGAGGTGGATCCATAGAAATGATACCCCTAAGAAGTATCATTGTAGCCAACCAAAGTCCTACAAGAAGTATAATGGATAAGTGACTTAGTACACCTTTTATGAGGCGAGTGGACACAAGCAACTAATTTAGAGATCCTGAAATGTGAGATAATAGGCTTCTATGCCTGAAACTCCTCATAGAGGGTCATACTAATAATTGCATGAGTATGTGTGTGATTATAATTTTTCTTTAGGATTTTCTTATGCTTAGCCACACCATTCTTTTACCAAGAATTTCCCTAAGAGTGAAGAAATTGTCAAAAAGCATTACTAATGCACTCGCCTCCCCCATTAGTCCAAAGACATTCGATCTTCTATTCACATTGAGCTTCAACAAGAGATTTTAATTCCCATAATTTGTCAAGCACCTCATCCTTGGATTTAATTGTGTGGACCCATACAATAATAAACAATAAAAGTGAGGTAGTACTTAGCTACCCCAAAAGAAGTAGTGGTTGTGGGACTAGAAATATCATTATGAACTAGTATCATTATAAGCTTGACCCAATTCCATAGAGAAATTATCCTAGCTAGTGAATCATTAATACCAACCAATCAATAGTTAATTTATCATTCACTAACTAGTACCCTATAATCACTACACAAATTTCCAAGCAACCCCAAGTAGCCTCCACCAAATCCTTATCCAACCAAATGGAGCAAATAAAATCATTAGAAAAAATGTTATTAAACATTTGATACCTATTCAAAGAGAATACTTTTAATTCTTCTTTACATCTTGGTCAACTCCAATATGTACCCTAGGAAATCAATAGCTCAAACATATAAATAAGGAGAAAAAGGCACCTTCGACTAATTGAGCAATGTAAAGAATATGATTCTGAATTCTTGAAGGAATGTTCATCCCTATTGCAATAAGAGCATGTTGTCCTCTAATTCCTTAAGGATTTTGGACTTCCCCTTGCAAAATCATGCTTGCATGGGGATGTAGAAGCCTTAGAATGGGCTTGATCCCTAGGAGGTAGTTTGTGATAGTAGATAAGGTTAGAAGACACATTTGCTAATTAGGTGAAGTAGGTTCCTTGAAAAAATGAGGAATGTTGTAACAAACGACAGTAAAATTTCTAATTGCAAGGGAAAGATTCTTAAGAACAATATTAATATATTCAAAATCAAAATCCATTTTACCTCATCCACAAGATGTAAGAATGTCAATCTTTAGGTTCAGATACCAAGCAATAAACTCCTCAATGATAGAGAAATCTGCCATTTTGTGATTGGAGAGCTCAATTTCAAGTCAAATGAAGTAGTGTTCACTGTGCCAAAAAGTTGTAGAAAAAATATATACTTCACACTTTATTGTATCCATTGTTCAATGTACAAGGTCTAGCTCCACATAAACAATGATCAATCCTAGTGCGTCATCCTTCTTTAGACATACAAGGTCATAGTTTTCATCACTTTCAGAAAGAAGTGGTTTCTCCAAATATATCCATAAATACTTGCTGCCAAGAAGGGTTGTCATTGAATCAGTCCAAATATGATAGTTGGGCCTGTTGCCCAATTGAGACTAGGAAAAATCCATCTTCCCTCGATAGATTCACAAAATACTAGTGTTGTAACAAACTACAAAACTTTGGCTGAAAAGAGAGAAAAGATGAGTGTGTCATCCTAGAAAAGGGCACAGATCTAGGAAAACTCCCCTTGAATCCACTGGAAAGACCAAAATATGCCAATGAAGGAGGGCACTAGAAAAGAGAGGATAAAAACCCTACAACTCCATTTGTTGTCCCCCAAAAAAAAGTATTGAAACCCTAGTTTCAGATTTGAAACAACCTTTGCATAGTGCTGGATAGAGAAGGAAAAGTCCACACTAGCTATGATACAATGTTGAGATCATAAAATAGATAGAAAATACATGATGAACACTTCAACAAACCCTAATCCGCAATAAAAAAACACAACAAATTTAGAACAACATTACAAGAGAAGATCACACCATAACCAAACACAAGAACTCCAAGAGAGCATTGTATAGAAGGATTCCCTTAGGCCTTTATCAATAATCAACTTGAGTTAATAAGTGTGCTTTTGTTATCCACCTCCTTTATGGTTTGGATGCTAGCCCAAGAGGTTGACTAGGTCAGCTTTAGCAAAAAATAGACAAACACAATAAAATGGATTAATTACCAATATGTAGGTTTAATAAGCCATCAATACATCAAATAGAAAGTTCACATGTGTTCTTCAGTGAGGATTAACCATAATATCAACATTATATAGGGCTTAAATATCCATAAATGATCCCCCATAGAGATTGGGGCTTATGCCAACTCTTAGCACCATTTAACCAATATTGGATAAGTTTTAGCATATAAATAAGTTTCCAAACATTGAAAATTGTGAATATTCAACCATAGAAGTTTAACATTACAATTGTTTCACACATTAGTTTAATATTCAACAAGAGAAGTTTAACATCACATAGATCGAGACAATATAGAGAAATGTATTAAAAACCAATAGAAAGGGTGGCATTGGGCAAGGAGATAAATTGTATGGAAAGCATTAATGGCAACTCACCACCTCATTGAAGACCATTGGCCTAAGATGATAAGTAAATGGGGGAAGCGCCATCGATAAGGTGTATATTTATGTAAATAGACTATGACAAAATCTCATTCACCATCTTCATTCAATAAGTTTTCACTATCTTGGAAATGTTTATGACAGGGAACAACATGAACTATGGGATACCACGTGGAAAAATGCAGAACAATCAAGTTTGGTAGGTGATTGTGAAGTGGATTGGAATTCTAAAAAAGGACAGTTAGTCAAGACCATGATTAGATGGAGGCATTAACAAGATTTCCTAGCTTGAACCCCATACAAAACTAGAAGAAAGTCTCTTTGGATTACAAAACAACTATCCACAAAAGGCAGAAATGTAGTCAATTGTGAACAACCAAAATTTAACCATATTTATTATGGGACATTTTTCCCATCAAGCTTCATCACTAATGCATGGTGTATGCTTTCATATATGGGAATATATCTCTCTCTTAGACACTTTTTCAATCTCCATATAGGGCACCACTCTTCTCACATCACTTAGGTCAAACTCTGTTGATGTCTTCCTAGGTTACAAAGCACCAAGTTGTCTTATTGATAAGTGCGAGAGGAGGTTGAATGAGGCCTGTAATGACTAACTAAAAATAGGAAATATTTGTAGGGTGGAGGATGGTATATTAAAATAATAGGAGTTAGGGTATATTGAGAAAATGATCAAGTGTACATGAAATTTGAATGTGGAGATAAAGGTGTCGCATAGAATATTTAACATAAAAAGTAAATGAAAGAAATCTTCCAATTTGTTCTTGTAAGTTGCCCTTATCTTGGGTTGATGAGGAAATAGTCAAACAGAGAGTGGCCCAAAATATGAACCAAAAGGAATGTTTTTATATATAGGCACGCTACAAGGAAAAATAAATGAATGCTAATGAAGTAGGAGAAGCTATTGATCATGAGATTTATTTTTCCTATTGCAATCCTTGTAGTGAGAGTAAGTTTGAGCTAAGTAACACCCACTTGAACTTGTATTTTGTTTCTTCTTGTGGGTTGCATCCTGAAATATAAATCAAAATAGATAAAGCTTTAGATTCACAGGATGGGAAATGTTGAGGTGTTGTTATCACTCAAGGCATTTCCACTAGCACTAGAGTACCATTAGATACAGACTAGATATGCAGAACCAATTTCATATATTTTGGAGATAGAGAAGGAAGGTAGCCAATGTGGAATTTGTAAGATAAGTCCTTCAATATCTAATGAACCCAAAAGGCTTGTCATTGAAAATATCAATTTTTGTTAGGGACAATTAGAGAGAAACAACATTTAGACTGCTATACATATTGGTGGTATGAAATGATTGTTTTGGTTCTATCATTATAACTAGAACACAATATTTTGGTATAAAAGGTTCAGTAATCCTCATAAATTAGTTGCAGTCTTGGCAGCTAGTATCCAAAGAGATGCATTGGAATCTGAAGAGCCTAGAGATGATTGGGATCTGATTAAGTCAATTAGGAACTTATTGTTAGATAGATAGCAAATTGTTTTCATCCCTTCCATTGTAGGAAAAAAAATCCAAAAAAGGATTTCATAAATGGGGTTATATGTGTTGAATATTCAAGTGATTGGTTCTTAAAAAGAAAATTTGGTCATCTCCAAAGGCTCTAGCAAAAGAAAATGAATATTTTATATAACTCTATAAGATCACTTCTAATGATAGTTTTTTCAAAAAATATCTAGATGCCAAGGGGACTATTTAGAAAAATTGGAAATAGCCCCAAATGATATCCTTCTTTAACTATATGACCAAAGAATTTTGTAATAAGATCCATCCTTTGTTTTTCACTTGCATAGAGGCTCAATCGAATATGGCTTTTCTAGTGCAAGGAAACCAAGTGAATTCAAATATGTTAAGGAAACTCGAAGCCTGCTCTTTCTTTAAATTCATGGTATGGGGGTTGTTGATTCTAAATAATATCATAGTAGACAAAGATGGTCTTCATTATACAAGGCTTTTGTATGGTTGGCATGAAATAAAAGGAAAATACAGTCAAGCATCTTTTATGGAAATGCAAGATACAAAGGTCTCAAAATGATTCTAGATGTCATGGGGCCTATCTAGAAAGTTTGGAAATAGTCCTACAAGAAATCCTTCTTTGAGTATAGGATCAAAGGATCTTATGATAAGACCCATACCCTTATTTTACATTTCGAGATGGTTAATAGAAGATGATTTGACTAGGACAAGGAAATCAAGTGAATTAAAAGATTTTATGGAAACCCTTTTATTAAAGCCATGGTGATTGGGTGACTAATTCTCAAGAATACCCTAGCACATAAAAACATATAGATTTCAACATACAAGAATTTTATATGGTTGTTACATGACCTAAAAGACATCTTTCATGGAATTTCAAGATAGGTCAGACCTTCTGGAACTGGATTTTTGCATATTGTCACATTCTATTTGTTCCTCCTCTTCATTGGAATTTGGTCATTTAATGGAGACAACTATTGAGGAAGCTTTACAATATTTTTTGGACAATGAGGAGGTAAAGAAGACTCATCACTCTACCTATATTTGTCCTTTAGGAAATATTGCTAACAAGAAATGCAACCCTCTTCCAAGACAAATTTGTCACACCAGTCATGGTCTTCTATAAAGTTCAAGCAACATACAAGTACTACTTACAGGTGAAAAAACCAAGACATGCAAGAGAGATTTTTGATGTGGATATTGATTAATATATAACTTGTGGATTTTTTAATGTGGCCTATCAAGAAAATCCATGCCCTAGTGAAGTAGAAGGTGTTCTATAGTTATAAGAATATCACAAACTCCTTTTTGGGTGTGGTACAGGAAGGGGTGCTATATTCTAATAATGATGTTGATGTACAGGCTGCAAAATTTCTGATGACATTAGCACTGGAAGAAGGTTTGGGTCAGTTGCAAATTTTTAGGGATTACAAACCAGTCGGTTGTTGGATGGATGGATCTCATCAAGCCTCAAACCCAAAATTGCAAGGTGTTTCTCACATATGCTAGATCTAAACACTACTTTTCACTCATTTGCATGCTATCATGTGCACAGGGAACACAACCAAGCACGTAGTAAGCCTCACAACCCTTTGCAGATTGATAGGTGGATTGAATGGCTTGAAGAAAGTTCTTCTCCCCAAGAGAGATTTACTATTAACTTTACTCTTTAAGAGCTTGGCATAATGCATTTATTGTTAGAAATCAAGATGCTTTGAATGGATGTGTGATTTTAGAACCCTGATCTTTGCACAGTAAAGTAGAAGTTGAAAATCATGTAATTCTATTGTACTCTTTAAAACATGATGTTGTAAAAGATAAGATATCTTCTTATCATAAATTCCCCCAGTTAATGTTGGACAAGTTATCCTAGCTCCATAGCAGCAATGCCCCCATTCATGGGTGACATTTTGAGAGGTATCTTATTAATTCAAGGAATGGGAAATTATAAAATAGTTATAGTGCGAAAGAAATAATAGTTATAGAAGAACTACGCCTGCAAAAGAAATACAGGGCATGTACCTATTTGATTAACTTGGCCACCATAACCTTTATGTTTAACCACTTCCTCAAATGAAAGAGTTGCATCTTCGGGCACGACATAACAAAGTTTCAAAGTACCCTTGTGTAGTTAGTTCAGACTATGCAGATCATGGTCCTCCACATTCCAAGAAAACCAACTGAGAAACATGGAAATGTAAACCATTAGTAAAGTAACTCTGGCCACCTCGTCGGGCATATAATGAAGTAAGGACCCTTTGATCATGAGGTAATCCACATATTCCAAGAAGTGTTTGAGAGGTCTAAACATGACTTTAGAGAGCCCTCTTTTTTCCCATGTTTCCTTCAGTACTGTACTTTTCACTCCTATGGCGCAGGTGATGGTGGTAGAAATTTCTCATTGTGTTCCCCATGGGAAATTACAAGTATATCATTGGCACACTCTACATGCAGTTGAACAAATGAACCAAGTCTTAGAGAGCTTAGCTCCTGATAAAAATCTGTGCAATTTAGGCACCCAAATGTGAAAATCATGTTATCGTTTTGCGTTCTTGTTTGTCCAGCAAGTTTTAGTAAAAAAAAAAAATCAATGTTGTCCGCAAAGTTTTTCTATTTTTTTTTTCAAGTTTGTCCACCTAGATTTTGTAATTGATTGTGTGTTTTTTATATTTTATTTTTTTGGTTGAAGTGAACATTTATTTTTTATTTTAACCTTTTTAAGTGGCATATCATAAAATTATTAAAGTGTAATATAAACATAGAGTTATTAAGGTTAATATATACATAGAGCTAAGAGTTGGGTAAACAAAATGGGAAAAAGTGGATTTAAACACAAAAATCTTTCTAATTAGAACATAGACATAGATATACAATGAATGAGCTTAAGGTAATTGAATTCAAATTGTGTATAAAATTAGAAGAGTTCACTATAAAGGTTTTAAGGTGTTAGGTGTCAACAATATACTCATAAATTTAAATGAAAAATATGATTAGAATTCAAATTACATCATGAAGAAATATGTCAATATGAAGAGGAATTGATGTTAAATTATATTTATGTCAGTGGGGAAAAGAGATTGTGTTCAAATGAGGTACATTACACAACACTTCTCCCTGGAGGTATTCTTCATAATGTATTTGACCAAGTTGTAAGTCCACTCCCATTTTGAATAATTTTTCACCCTTTGAATTTAATTCCCTATGAATGTGATAAAGGATATAACCCTGAAGATTCTAATAGGCTCCACAGCTCTAATCATCCACTGATCTAATAAAGAAGTGTTTAAGGAAGTATAACCTTTCAGCCAATCTATAACAACCTTTAAATCCCATATCACTTGTAATTTTAGATTGTTGAAGTGACAATTAAAATGAATACCATAAACAACTAATTTGTATTATTGTAGTACTTGTTAGATAGTCATATTTTTATTCCTGGACTAAACTAGTCATTCACATTAGTCATTTTTACTTGTATTGCTTATTATCTAGTAGTATATTTTAATATGAGACTAAATTAGTCATTTATGTTAGTAATTTTTAGTTGAGTCACTTGAAATTGCTCATTTTTTGTAGTATTTCACTTGGAAAAGTTGTGGTGACTAACTTTTTTAGTCACCTAGTCACTAATTTCTCATTTTCTACTAGTGATCTTAGGAAGGCATGTATGCATTCTTTGAGAATAATGAATGGAGAAGCTAAGAAGGTTCGGAAGAGGATTGGTCTTTAGATTCTAAAATTTTTGAAGCCATTAAGAAGAATGAGCTACTGAAAATTTCTACTAGGCCAACAATGTTTCCCTACTATGATATGGTGAGTTAGATAATTTCCCATGCTCATGTCTAGACTTATTCAATAGCAAACCATTCAAATAATATCATAAATTTCGAGAAAAAAGAAGTATTATAGCCAATATATAAGCTCTGTCCCCTTGAAGTCTTTCTAAATAGAGATTCTGATTAATTTTGAGAAGAATGCGTTAAAGAAAAAGAAAATTGATTTAGCTGAATGTATTAAGAAATGGGTAGATGACTTAGAATTAGAGGAATTTTGAGGTCTAAAATGAGCCTCCTAAGTAAATTATAAAATAATAGTGGAAATAATTAAATAGTATTAGATTACATCATTAAATTTTAGAGGGAAAAAGAAAAACTACTTTTTAAACACGTATTTTCAACTTCTCTCCCTATGGGTTTACTCAAATTTCAAGAAGAAACACTCATTGGATGCATAATTTGATTCCTAATCCAAGGAGTGCCCATGTTGCATACTTTTGATGGACCCTGCTGTACAAAAAATGAGAAATACATTAAAAAATGTGATTGCAATCACATGTTTTCATGTATTTTTCATTTTTTGTATGGCAGGTTCCATCGAAATTATGAAACATGGGTGAGCTTTGGATGATGAATTAAATTTTTCATCCAACGTTTACTCCTACTTGAAATTTGACTAAAACATTAAGGAGATAAGTTGAGAATACGAGTTGAAAAAATAGTTTTTTTATTTTATTGTTTTTTTATATTTTTACCTTTTTACTCCAAAAATGGTGAATCATCCCCCATGGTTGACATCATCATATTGAATCCTATTGCTTATTATAAATTTTATTTTGGTTGTACATTTTTCTTAGGAGGCCCATTTTAGACCTCAAAATTACTGTAATGAATATTTTAAGTCTAAATCAACTAAACTCTACCCAATTGCACATTTCAAGGTCCCCTATTTGTTTGTGATTAAAATAATTTCTAAGATTTATGGAGAAACTAATGCAAAATATTTTAAATTTGAATGGGTTCCTTTGGTCCATGGCATAATGAAAAATTATAAAAGGTTCAAATGGGCACATTTTCTATCACAATTTTTATTTAATGCCATTAAACTATCACAATCATCTTCACTAGGGTCTGGTCAAGGTTTCTTCATGTCAAAAATTTTAAAGGACATAGTGATAACATCATTTCCTTTTACATTAATGGAGTGGAATTACTCATTCAAAAATACTATTTGATACGTTGGGAAAGTCGATATAGAAACCACTTCTATGAATTTATAACCATGTCATTTTTTATTTCTATGAGTTTTATTTTGGAAAATCCCAACCTAGAGTTAGCAAAGAGATTCAGTCTAGGTTACAGTATGTTGGAGATTTGTTAGTATAAGAACAATTTTTATATTTTGGGATTTATGGATGTGATGTTGGTCCCCATGTTCTCCCAAGGTTTATTCCAGAAATGCTTGTAGTTAGGGAAATAGCTAGCCAAATAGTTGTCCATGGAATTACTAAATATTATGCAAGAATTAAAAGAAGTTGTGGCCCAATTTGGATATTAAAATTGATCAATTGACCATGAAAGATAAAGGACTTGCAATAGTAGAATCAAATGGATTAGAAGTTTGGTTGAATTCCCTTCCATTTTACAAATACAATCCTCATGACATTGTTAAATATCACTTGAAATTTATAATGTACTAAAAAAATTATGACCATCAACACCCATTATTTGATTTTGTTTTTAGAAATGTTGATTCTTTTGATCAAGTTATTCCTAGAGTATGCCAGATGAGCGTTGAAGGTAGAAAAAAATTTCAAGATTTCAGACAGGACACCTATTGCTATTATCTTCAACAAAGGAGCAATATTTCTAGTGTATCTTTTGAAAAATTATAGATGACAGAGGGGATAAGCATTTCTTTCACAAATGGCATAAAGGAATCCAAACCACAAGTTTTACAAATTCAATAATCTATCTAGGAAAATTATGTCCAATAAAAAGATCATTTAGAGGTTATGCAATCATATCACAATAGAGAGCAACAACAATCTAAAAATGAGCAAAATGAAATTGAACAACAACTAGCGCAACCAAAAAAACCAAAACAACTACAGCCTACATAGAAAGAAAAGAAATAATATGAAACTTCCATTCAAAAGTAAGAATTATAGATGGCATGCATCATTTTGAAAAATAAAGTAATAGTAGATGGTGAACAATCATATGACCAAATGCAAAAGTATGTTGATGAAAGTACTACTAATGAAACTCATACATAACAAGGAAAATAATATCATACAATTCCACAAGGAGAGCTAATCCAAGAAATTGTACAAATCCCATTCTCTTCCATCAAAATTACTAAGGTAATCTCTCCTAGAGTATTGATGACTCCTTTGACATCTCAAATTCTAACGTTCTCATCTCTATTCAAAATTGTAAATGAAACAGACCTAGTGCAAAAAATAATAGTGCTTTTAGGAGTCTGTTTTTATAATTCTCATCGAAAATTTGTTGTCCAGAGATTAAAAATTAAAAAACTTGACTCATCCATGTCCAAGACTCCATGAACAATGATTTGGCAAACCATATGTGATACAAAAGAAAGAGAAATTGAGATAGCATTAACCCTTGGGGTTTTTGTTTTATCCAATCAGGGTTCAGTACATAAATTATCTATAAAATTAGACAAAAGCCAAAGAAAAATTAAAGAATTAAAAATTGAGTTGGAAAACAATAAGATTATCAATGAGAAAGAGTGGCAATCTCATGCCATTATATTAAGAGAAGACTTTTCTCTGGCTATGGCACAAATTAAGAAGATACATTTAAAAGTTAAACATGAGATAGAAGAGTAGCATAGGAAGGTAAACTTTGAAATTGAAAATAAATATGCTCGGTAAATAAAAGAATTAAGGGAAGAACAAACCTGAGAAATTGAGATTTTAGAGGAAAATTTTGAGATGAATGTTCAAACAATTGCTACAACATTTGAATCAAACATTACTTCTATTTCAAATCAATGAGATATTATTTTTTGTTCCTTTTTATGTGTAAGAAAAATCCTCATACAAGATACAATGATTTTCTATCTTTAAAAAGAAAATATTATCTCATTATAGTTTTATTCTTTATACAACCCTCTTTGTTGGCGAAGGGGTGGGAAATCATTTAGGTTGCAATGAAACCGTTATTTGAAACTAGAGTTGAATTTTAATTTTTGAAAACCAATGAAGTGATTTTTGGAAAATATCTTTGTGTGTTCGAGTATTATATGTGTTTATAGCTCTTTACATGCATAATTATTTTCTAATTACACAATTTTCGTTCTTTAAATAATTTTTTTCTTTGAGTATTAAAATGTGTCGTATTTCTTTTCTTTTGAAATGATTAAAGTAACGATTTATTGAATTATTTAAATTATTTAGATTTATTCTAGAACTTTAAGTAAATATTTTTTTCAATTTTGATATTCGAATGATAACTTAGAAACTCATTTTCATTCTTTAGATAAGTTTACCTTTATGGAAAACTAACTTAGAAAATTGCATGCAAATAAACTTTTGATGATAAAAGAGAGATTATAGCCCACATATCAGCCTTGAAAATTACTACCCCAAACAACTACATGAATTTTCAAGGAATGTAATTGGGTGATTTCTCCTTCCCCTATTATTTGAATTACTAAATCCTATCTAAAGTTACACAACATTTTATATAAATTTGTTAATTATATCTTGTAAATAATTTGTTATGTCATATATTTTCCCTAGATTAGTTTTGTTTTAATCATTTATTTCAGATAGAGTAGCATAGGCAACAGGGCATATATTCTGGTGAGTATTGCCACACCAAAAAAATGGGCCTAATTGGGACCTTGATTGGATGATATATCCCCTATTATAGGAGGATTTTTTCTACATGTCAACATGACTGTAGGTCATCACCTTCATCATTTATAGCCTTCATATGTGAACCATATTTGTTTTCCATAAATCCATTATCGACACATCTACATCCAATTGACCTTTTGAAATCATTTTTATTAACTTCTCCATAAACCCCCACAAATCATATAAACTCATGTTTAGGATCCCCAAGTCCTTTGTAGGAAAGAAACAGATTATGTCTCCTAAGTTTACTCCTACTGCCTTCATTATTTTTTGTATTTGAATAATTCTTTTCATTTGTACCAACTGATAATTGAGATTCCAACACCCCATAATGCTCTAGCAATTTTGTTAGATTCTTGTTATAGTTTTCAAAGTTTTGCAACAATTCTAACAATCATTATTATTCATGAAATGTTTTCATATTTTTCACTCAAAAAATTAATTCCTAACTAAACTAATTGGAAGAACTTATGAAAATGAATCTTATATTGAAAATCCCTCAAGTTGGTAGGATGCACAACTTTGATACCACTGCAATGTCCCCTACTAAAATATTCCAACAAAACTCACAATTTTTTGAAATTTAGCTTTCATATATTTCATCAAACACTTTGCATGTAAACAAATACAAAGCATTTCTACACATTTTATCAAATAGTTTGCATGATACCTTTACAACAATTGTACCACAAGAAAAATAACAATAATAACACAACCACAAATAAAAAAATTGTAGCAACAACTCAACCAGTTAAATTTGATTTATTAATATTCAAGGAAACCCCTCTTGGATAAAACAAAAAATTTAGTTCTTGGGAACCTAAGAGTGGCCCTGGAAATTGGTACAAGTTTGCTAGCGAATAAGAAGATAGCACTGAGATGTCTTGACAAGTTATTGTAAATCTACTTGCTGGAACAATTTTGTAGAGTTGATTTGACCCTCCTTGAGATAATTCTATGGTTTGGCAATGAGGTGGATCTTTAACAATAAGTACAAATGAAAGACCTAAGTGATATTTCTCCTAATCAGCTAGGGTGGATTTTTTTCACCACTGAAAGCAACCCAAATCGAATCTCTTGTACACCCAATGCGAGAAACTAGAATGATCTCTCCAACTTACTTGGCTAGGGTTGAATTGTTCACAACTGAAACCATAATTCCCTTAGGTTTGAATCCAAGGGTTTGAATCCAACAACTTTACAACGAACAAAAAGATAATCAATCATGCCTAAAGAGTGGGTTATAATCTCTCTTTTATGATCAAAATACCATAGGTCTCTCTTTTATAACTTTAACCCAGCTGAAATTTAAATAATTAAATTAATTGATCCCATTTTTACCAACTATAGCCTACGAGAATCAAATAAGCTACTGAGTAATTCTCCAAAAATGATCAATAGAAAAGGGACACTACACTTTTTTCAGAACCACATGTTGGCTTTGATGGGGTATTGGTTAAAAGGTATGAGGAGAAATAGGATATCTTGCTCATTATGGAGGAACTATAAAGATAGATTGGGATACTAGATCTTAATATATCAATGTTAACAAATAAGTTGGCCAATATTTAGTGCTCTGATTTTGAGGAGGAAACTGAGTAGCTTAACACCATATTGGTGGATTCCCCGACATCTTGATATGATAGTTTGTTACACTTTTTTGTTTATATTTAGTCAAACTTATATATAGGCTATTAACATAGATATAAGAGAACATAGTGACTTAGGAAGTAAAAATATGAACTCATTTATGATTTTTGGTACTTAATAGGTTTTGTAATGTGATTTCAAACTTTTATTTGGTGCAAAACGACAATGCTGTGATACTTCCTTGGTTTCCCATGCAACAAACAAGAAGGCACAAATTGACATCTATATGCTTTATTTTTTTGATATAATTCTAGTATAAGCTACCCAACTTACATGAAAAAAAACAAATTATTTGACAACCTTTTAAATATATATATATATATATATATATATATATATATATATATATATTATTTTATTTTTCAAAGGGTACTAAAATCTTTAACAACATACTTGTAAATTGACATTGAAACTAGCTATTACTCATTGGTATTTGTCAAAATAAATAAGCTAATGGTTGTTATTAAAGAAAAACTAAATTATCAAGTTATTATACCAACTATTTATGAATCTTAAATCATTAACTTATGGCGTATTCTAACTTATAGACGAAATGACATTTTTCATGACTTTTTTTTTTCTTAATTTTGACCAAATTCCATCAAATATTTTTAAAAACTTGAGTTTGAGCTGTTTAATTTGTAGAATTCTAGTGCCCTAGGGAGTTTTTCAGGGTGTTGAATCCATTTATGGATTCAAAAATACATTTTAAATAACAAAAATTCACTTTATTTCTCGAAATTATTTTGTCGAAATTATAGTGGAAAAGGCTATTTTGTTTATAAGTTAGACTACCTCTTAACTTATTATCTATTCTAGGAAGGTGGATTCCTAGCTAATGGAAAAAATTTCTTTCTAACAATATTTACATTAAATATTAAATAATGTAGGAAGTAATGCTTCCATTCCATGTGTATTTGTCATTAAGAGTTATGAGGAGTTGGTCTAGAAGTTGTTTCAAATGTGTGAGTTGTAATGGTGATTTGGTTGTGTCGAAGTCAGTAATTTGCATCTTATATATTTGTACCTATGATGATCAATAAAAGTATCAAGTGTAATTTTTGTTTTGTGCACAATCTTTCTCTGATCTCTCTCTATTTTCTAATATGGTATCAGAGCCAGTACTGGCTTGACTCCCTTAGGGCGGGGGGGGAGGGGGGGGGGGGGGGGGGGGGGGGGGGGGGGGGCCTAGGAGAATGTAAGAATTAAGATAGCTAATTCCCTGTAAATAGGTAGGATTAATGGGTAGATAGAGAAAATAAATCACTGTGCTATGTTTTCCTATGTGTGCAATATTAGGTTGTGTTTAGTTTCGATGTTGTTTCCCTTGGAGCCCATCTATCTACTCCAAATTTTGGGAGGACCAATTATAGCCAATCAATTTGGCACTGCATGAGAAACAAGGTGTGGATGAAATCTAAGATCAGTGTGGGTAAAGGAATCGGAGCATTCAAGCACCATTTTCATAATTTTTGCTTCATATGAAACATATCTTACATGTGAAGTTGTTGTCAAGGTATTCAATGGTGAGTTCCACAAGTGATTTCTAGCTGTTAAAAGTGTGTGGCTGAGGATAACATGTACTTCAAGAATATTTTTGAGGATTGCAATTTTCTGAGCCTAGAATTGTTGATTGCATAGTCAAGCTGCAATTGTTCTATATTCAGGTTGGATTGTAAAGGTTTAACCCTCTCAACACATGTTTGACATGGCATTTCAGATCTAGACGTGGGTAAGGAAGGGCATGGAGAGATGATTTCTAAGGAGGGCATGGTTACCTCTGGTTTCATTCTTGAGGTCATCGTGTTCAAAATTTGTGTCAAGGGCAAGCCACAAAGTGCAGGTGCAAAATCTAGCATCATTACCAATGGTAGTTGATGGGAGAACAAGATATTTACTTTTTCAAAATGGTTGAATCTTCATCTCATCTCGTGGCGGTGTAAATCTCTAAATCTCCATAGTGCTTCAACTGACATTTCTTAACTGATTTCCCTATGTCCTTCAACGAATTGTTATCAATTGATGACGATTTACCATTGTGATTTTCTTCGGCTGATCATCAGCTTCTTCAGGTCCAAACGATTAGGATACGAGCAGATGCAGTGGTGACCCATCAAATTGAACCTGTTCAGATCATCAATTCCTCATACAATCTACAGGAAGATGGCTATCGTTGTCAATTAAAGCATCAAATTGTTTATTTCACATATAGTGCACAATAAATTGATGTCATGGGTATGGAACAATTTATTTTTAATGGAGGGATCCAACAACAATGTTTAACAATGTGAAACTATGTATGTAAAGGGTAATCTTTGTGTCCTATTTGTTTTTAAAAGAGAGAAAAGTGTGATATTGTTTTTTTGTTGTTTGTTTTTTATTGGTTATAAAAAGGATTGATGGTTCTTAAATTGGAAGCCCCGGTGTCCTAAACATCAATTCTTGTATGTCAGTAATTTTAGTTATAAAAATGGTTGGTGGTTCTTAAACTGGAAGCCCCGTGTTCGAATCATCAATTCTTTTGTAAGGTCAAGTTGTTTGATCAACTCTTTAGCACATTTAATATCCAAATCTCCATCTTATCAACTGACAGATAACCAAAAGCGAAATATCTGATGAATGGTGGTTGGTCCATAGGATGGTTCATTACTTGGCAACTCTTATCGCGAAAGCCCCGACAAGCCGTGGTGTCATTATTGTTGATCTTGCAAAGTTCATCAATGATGGTCAGAGGCAGTTACGTTTTAAATGGGGGTCAAGTGACAACTTGAAGATGTGGTGGTGAAAGAGTGGAGTTTGCAAGGTTCCAGAGTGGATGTGAGTACTGATGAAGACCAATCAAACATATATCATATTGTTGTTGTAATATGTTTTACATGTAAGAACTAAAGGAGGGTGTTGGAATTAATGCTTCCATGTCATGTGTAGTTGTCATTAGGAGTTATGAGGAGTCAGTCTAGAAGTCGTTGTTTCCAATGTGTGAGTTTTAATGGTGATCTGATTGTGTCGAAGTCAATAATTTTTATCTTATATATTTGTACCTGTGATGATCAATAAAAGTATCAAATGTATTTTGTGTTGTGTGCATAATCTTTCTTTGATCTCTCTTTATTTTCTAACGCACACACACACACATTATTTTCTTTGATCTCTCTTTATTATTATTATTATTATTATGTGATTGCCCAGAAAGACACATTTTATAACCCAATATTAAGAAGATGTGTAATTCCTTTTGTGCTAAACTTGGAGTTAACATGTCTCTTTTAAAATAAAAATAAACTATTCACTAAATGAATAAAACAATGTTGGCTAAACTAAAAAACAAAGATAAATATACATATTTGGTTAGTTTTAATTAAAATGAGGATAAAATATCTTTAATTTCACTAATATTAGAGTGATAAGTGTGTTTGGTATTCTTCGAAAATTTTAATTTAATTATCAATAATTAATATTGGATGGTAGAGTTTTAACTTTATAAAAGACTAATATAATTTTTTTAGTAGTATTGAGTAATTAAGCGCTGAAATCTATTTGAAAGGTAGTTATGCCCTTTTTTTACTTTTCAATTTAATTAAAAAGTATTATAAAATAAAATAAAATAAAATAAAAAATATATAAAATATTTTGACTATAAAAAGAGTTATTTTTTTTGGACATGTGATATTAATAAATTATGGTATTTTAACAAAGCCTATTTACAAATTAAAATTATCCATAATAAGGCGAATGTGAATCTCCATGATTAAGAATCCTATTATTGTTTAAATTTCTTTTCAACATATATTTTAAATCCACATAGTAATTATTTTTATAACTAATAATAATAATTTTTCCTAAGAAAAATAGATTAATTTCATTCATGTAAATGAAGAAATTGCATTTGGTATATACACATATATTCCAAATAAAATCTCTAACAAGCAAAGACAACAAATTACATTGACCAAAAAGACAAAGCAACTAGTATGATCATCAAAAAAATAACTCCTTAAGCAAAAGAGTGAGATGTTTATAGATTGAGAGCAGTTAAGAAAGCTAAAAAAAATATCACCTACTATTAACTTTCCAGAAAATATTAAAATCAAAGGAGTGAGATGTTTATAGATTGACAATAGTTAAGAAAGCTAAAAAATATATCACCTACTATTGACTTTCCATAAAATATTAAAATCAAATAAAGGACTCAAAAAATATCCATGATACAATAGTTCAAACTATCACAAATAAATACTACAACAAAGATGAAAAGGAATATACTTTACATAAAACTTGTAGCCATGTCCAACATCCATAAATATGTGATTGAGTGCCATAACAAAAACATAGTGTGACTCATAGAAGAGTAATGATCATGTTCAAATGCAGCCTAGTGATCTTTTTGGACTCTAGATGAAGACCGTTTTTTGATAGGATATCCACAATCTGGTTTCTTTTCCTGAAAATATGTTAACATTTGAAAGATAAGAATGATCCAATAATGAAAGTGACCTTCTCAATAATGACTAAAAGAGATATAATAATGCAAGCAAATATCTTATTGATCTAATTCATAACAAGCTTAGAGTCCCCAAAAATATCCTCTAACATTAGAAATTTGCAAGTTGTGAGTTGACTTGTTATTTGTTCTAAGATCAAGACCAATATTTCATTTGAAGACGTGATTTTGAAAAAGATATAAAACAAAATCCCCACCACATAAATAATAATAATAATGTTATTATAATTTACTTCTTTTTTTTCAATCTTTCCAATGTGAGATATATCATGAAATAATTTTTTTGATGCTTATCATGGATTGATTCTCATAAACATTTACCAATCATATAATTTATATAGTTGATATTACAACCAAGTATGAGAGAATGTGTAATTTTTGAAGTGCTTAGATAAAGTTGATATGAAGTGTTTTTGTCTTTTTAATGTGAGGAAGATGTGTAATTCTTTTACTTTTAGGAAATATTTCAATGTAAACCTTAAACTTAGATTCATCTTAACTCTAAATCTACCAAGCTTCGAGAGGGATCAAATATATCAAGATGCAAACTTCTTTTGTGTGTAAAACTTGAGGAAAGATTTTCACCTTGAGAGATTTGATTTCTCTAATCGCTTGATAGATCCTTAGTTAAGTTGGATCTATCCTTGTTCTTTTCTTTTCCCCTGGGAAAATTCGTAATTTTATTAATAATAAAATAATTACATTTTGAATGGTTCGAACAACGATGGCAGAGCTTCTAGGTCAGGGTTTCTGAGCAACTGTCACAGGCCCAAAGCTGGAAGCGCACAGATCTAAGCTAGTGGTCTTACTCAGAAGGGGACAAGATCTGACTCACCAGATGGTCTACGAGGGGTCCATTGGGACCCCATCCTTTAAACAAATAGTTATGCAGAAGAAGATAGCGCAGGAGGGAGTCAGAATATCAAGATATGATAGGCTCAAGCAGAAAAACGAAAAAAACAAGGAGAAAAGACAAAAAGGAGTCAAAGAACCCAGCAGCAACCCACAAAACAAAGGAAAAGAAAATGAGGGAACGGAGAACAGTGAAAATAAAGATAGCACAGGGAAAAAACTCACAGCCAATAAAGAGAAACAGTCAAAGGAAAATGGGGAACAAAAGGAAGGCTCCCAGGAGAAAGAGGAAACGGAATGTGAAACCATCTTGAACCCCAGCAACAACTCAACAGCAAACAGAATCTGCAAACCTAAAAAAGCAGATACCCTAAGAGTTGTCATAATAGATCCAGAGATTCAAGCATATATAGAGCACATGGCAGAGCATGCAGTTATTTGCAAGTTTATGGGCCTGTGGCCAACTGAAAGAGCATTACGCCAATGGATCCGGTAGCAATGGAAACCCAAAGGTGATGTGAAACTACACTTAGGGGCAAAAGGTTTCTTTACTATTGTATTTACAAATATAGAGGACAAGGATAGAATTTTTGATGGAGGCCCTTATTTCTTAGCTTCAGCTGGTCTCTATATGAGGCCATGGAAACCAAATTTTATTCCAGAAAAAGAAACTTTCACTCAGGTACCAGTATGGATTCACCTGTTTTCTCTTCCCATAGATTACTGGGGTCTGTCAGCTCTGAAACAAATTGGGGATCAGCTGGGTACATCCATTAAAGCCTCAGAAGCAACCATGCAAAGGAGATACACCTCATGTGCAAGAATCTGTGTGGAAATGGATGTGTCAGGGGCTCTACATGATGGTTTGTGGCTAGAGTACAGGGACGAGGACTATTTCCAGGCCATAGACTACAAACAAATACCTTTTCGCTGCTGAAAATGTCACGAGCATGGACATTTAGTGAGGGAATGTCCTTTGAATAGTAAAGGAGAAGAAACTAAAACAGAGCAAGCAGGCAAAGTCAAAGATAACTTTATAAAACCAAAGATGAGACAAAGAGCCAACCAAAGAAGAACAAACAAAATAGAGACAAAACAAGGTAACCATAGCAACACTTTTGAACTATTAGAGTTAGATACAGACTCAGAAGAACTGAATAAAGTTTCAACTACAAGTGAAGGGTTCATAGAAAAAACTGAGCACATTATAAAAGAAGGAGAGGAGGCCCTCCTTAGCAAAGAAATCCAAATGCAGGAACACATAGAAGAGCTGGAGGAAGATGCAGACATGCTTACTAGCGATGGGGGAAGTGAGGAATTATAGTTGGATGAGGTTCTAGAACAAGAAGGGATGAACCTACCAGTCATGGCCGAGAACTGGAAAGCTCGAGGCATAGAAAATGTGCCGGAAGAAGAGATAAGGAAGATTAATGATCTATTTATAGCAAGGCAGAAAGTGGAGCTAGAAAAGAAAAGTAGGAAGTTAGGTATAGCAAAAGGAGCTGGGAGCCACTCAAAAAGCCTATTATGCAACTCAACAAGCTCAAAGTAGAGAAGGAAGAGAGGTCGAAAGACAAGTGGCGAAGCTCTGCAGGAGCTAGGGATTTTAATGATAAACTCAGGGAAGATGAAGGCTCTAAATGCCTTCCCATCTTACCATTAATTCTTCTAGTTAATCATGAAAATCATTTCATGGAATGCAAGAGGGCTTAATAGCCAAGCAAAGCATAGAATTCTGAAAAGGAAATTTCAGAAAGAAAAACCAGACATCATATTTATTCAGGAAACTAAATGCAACAACACTAGCATGGCTAACATCAGCAAAAGGCTCGGAAAACACATAGATTACATGGAAGTAGAGAGTCAGGGACGGGAAGGAGGATTAGTCACTATGTGGGACATTCAAGTCCTCTCAGCAGAAGAAACCAAAACTTTCATAGCCGTGGAAGCCCAAACCACAGGTAATTCTGAATCCTACTTATGTACAAATGTTTATGGACCGCAAAAGCTAGAAGAGAAAATCTCCTTTCTAAGTTCTTTATTAATTTTGAAATCTAGGCATCATATACCAAATGCATTATGGGGGGTGACTTTAATATGATAAACACCCTTCTGGAGAAGAAGGGAGGAATAAGAAAACTCAATAAGGATGCAGAAAAATTTACAGATTTCATTAATACTGCTAAACTTGTTGATATCCAACCAAAGAGTGGCACTTTTACATGGAATAACAAACGAGGCGGCAATAGGATGATTGCCTCTCTTTTGGACAGATTCCTCATCTCTGAGAGCATCATTCTGGATGGTATTTTAGTAGAATCAGACATCCTCCCAAGTGGAGGATCTGACCATTGGCCAATATCTTTGATAGCAGCTATCCCCGACACTCCCAGGAATAAACCTTTTAGATTCGAGAAATTCTGGCTGGAACACCCCAACTTCATCCATCTAGTGGAGAAATGGTGGTCTGAACCAATGATTGAAAGAGGATTGAAAATGTTCAATCTTCAGAAGAAATTAAAGCATATTAAAACCAAAATAAAAGAATGGAATATCACGGAATTTGGAGACATTTTTAAGGAAAAAACCATAATAGAAGATAAACTGGAACAGATTCACAGATTTTTGGCTTCAAGGCACAACAGTGAGGATTCTGTAGAGCAGGAAAAAGCTCTAATGCAACAGTGGAAAAAACGTTGTCAGCAGGAAGAAACCCTATGGAAGCAGAAATCCAGAATTCAATGGCTAAAAGAGGGGGAGCAGAATACCAAATTTTTTCACAGATCTGCTCTAGATTACAGGAATGCTAACAAAATTCTAGGACTCACAGATGAAAGTGGGGAAACTTTAAAAAATCACCAAGACATAGCAGCTTCACTCACTAGGCATTTCAGCAATATAGCCCAGGAACCGCAAGCAAACAGAGAGGATGCCATAAAGGAGCTCACTAAGGCCATTCCCAAAACTATCACCAATGATCAGAACACAGCCCTCAATAGAGAAATCTCCTTGGAGGAGGTAGAAGAAGCGGTCAGAATCATGCCCAGTGATAAGGCCCCTGGACCTAATGGTTTCACCATTAATTTTTATAAAGCATGCTGGAACCTAGTGAAACATGAAGTATGGGAAGTTGTAGAGGACTCTAGGCGATCTGGATCCATCCTCAAATCTCTTAACTCTACCTTCATAGTGCTTATCCCAAAGGTGGAAGAAGCAAATACCCCTGAGAGGTTCAGACCAATTGCTCTGTGTAATGTCATATATAAAATCATATCAAAGGTTATAGCTAACAGACTGAAGCCTATTCTTCCTGGCCTCATATCAGAAGAGCATTCGGGGTATGTTGAAGGGAGACAGAGCCTAGACAATATTCTCCTAGCTCAAGAAATGGTTCATACTCTTCAAACTAGAAAAATGGCAGGGATGTTAATGCAGCTTGATCTCTCGAAAGCCTATGATAAAGTGAGCTGGCATTACCTAGAAGCTATTCTAAATGCTTTTGGTTTCAGCAAGCAATGGATTAATTGGATTCTAGCCCTGATTAAATCCTCCAGGTTATCTATCCTTGTCAATGGATCCCCCTCTAAACCTTTTTCTCCCACCCGTGGCATCATACAAGGAGACCCTCTCTCCCCCTTCTTGTTCGTAATCCTCATGGAAGGTCTCAGTAGGCTCATCGTTAAAGTGAAAAGAGAAGGGAAGATCAAGGGACTTCAACCTTTTCAATCCATTCCTACCACCACCCACCAGCAATTTGTGGATGACACAATGTTACATGGAACTCCTACTGTGAAAGAAGTACTGGATTTTAAGAAAATCCTAGATCTATTTAGCAATGCTTCAGGAATGGAAATCAACTTTTCCAAGTCCACGATTTTTTTCTTCCACACGCATCCAGCAATACAGAAGCACCTCTCTAATTTACTTGGTTTTAGAAGAGGAAGTCTACCATCAAGATATTTAGGAGCACCTCTAACAATCAAACCCTGGCAGAAAGTTCACTGGGAGAAAATCTTGGCTAACCTGAAGAAAAGGTGTCAGCACTGGACTCACAGGGCACTTAATTTTGCTGGCAGATTAGTCCTCACCAAGGCAGTTCTGCAGGCCATCCCGCAGTACTTTCTCTCCATGCTGCCGTCCGCCAAAGGCATCCTACAACAAATTATAATGATACAAAGATCCTTCATATGGAATGGAAATGCGGAAAAGAAAAAATGGGCGCTTGTTGCATGGCACAAACTCTGCAAACCAAAAATCCTGGGAGGCCTAAATCTGGTGGATCCTTCAATTATCAACCTGACTTGTGGAACAAAACTTTGGTGGAGATGGATAAAAGAGCCCAATCTTCCATGGGCAAGACACTCGAAAGAGAAATATACCCGAGATTGCAACAATCAGGATTTAATTAGACTTCAGGAGGTTCTTGAGGGATCTCCCATATGGAATATAGCAAGGAAAAATCGTAACTTGGTGCAGGAAAACAATTTTTGGGAGATTCGAAATGGGCATTCTGCTCTATTTTGGGAAGATGCATGGCAGCAACTCCCAAAGCTGGAAAAGCCAAAACTCGCTCTTCTCAAGCAGAAATGCCAGGACGAGGGTCGATATATGGTCCAACAATACTAGATCCAGAATAACAGGGACCCTGACTAGAGAGAATGGGTAAACCTCAACTATGACAGCTGCAATGAGGAAAACAATAGTGCAAGGCATCTAAATGACCAACTACTCAAAATAAAGATAAGGAACGCGGAAGATAAGGACCAGCTAAGATGGGGAATGAAAGGTAGTGGTAATTTCTCTCTCAAGGAAGCCAGGGAACTGATAGAAAATGCAGAGCAGTAGGAGGAAATTCCATGGAGTCGTAAGGTGTGGGATAGCCTGTTTTGGCCAAAAATCAAAACTTTCCTCTGGCTTTTAATGAGGAAAAAAACCCTGACATGGGAAAATCTTCGCAAAAAAGGTTTTCATGGGCCATCTAGATGCCCAATGTGCCTGGTAGAGGAAGAAACTATAAACCATATATTTAACTCTTGTGTCTGGGCCTGTCATATATGGAATTGGGCGGAAGACATTTTGTACAAATCTAATAGAAACAGGGAGTCCATCCAAAACACCATACAGAATTGGCAAAGCAGATACTCAAAGAATCCCATAGTCAACAACATATGGAAAGCACTGCCGGGTTTCATAACATGGACCATATGGAAGGAACGTAACAGATGAATCTTTCAAAATGAACATAGAGAAATAAAGCATTCCATATAAACCATTATGATTAATATCAGACAATTAATTCAAGTGAAATTAAAAGCGGAAACTAATGAGAAGCCCTCGGATAGAGACTTACACATCTTAAAACTCTTCCATCTGGACTCCAACCAGAGCATGTCCACGTCGAGGTGCCAGCAGAACCCAAATTCTGTGTCGTATAGCTGGAAATGTCCACCGGCTAGTTTTCTAAATCTGAATTTCAACAGAGCCTCCAGAGGTAACCCTGGAATGGCGGGCATTGGAGGTATCATAAGAAACCACGCAGGAGACATTCTTCATATTTATTGCAAAGCTCTGGGGGAAGGGACGAACAACGAAATGGAGTTTGCAACTTTAGAACAAGGGCTCTGGATTCTAAAAAACATGCAGAATGGTACAGCAGTGGTGGAAGGCGACTCAGCCATGGTAGTCTCTGTGGCAAAGAAAATATATGGCGGAACACAAGCGAGCAAAGCGATGAAGCACTGGAGATTGGCAAAGGTGACAGAAAACATAGCTGAGATGATTCGCGGAATGAGAGGGCTGGTCTTCCAAGCGGTGAGACGTAAGGCGAATGTGATAGTGGACCACCTGGAAAATCATGGCATTGACAACCAAAACACTAGGTGGGACAACTGCTGGCAGCAGGTGAACTGTCCAGATCTGAAGGAAAAGTGCATCCAACTTGTCAAGCAAGACTTGGATAATGCCAGCCGGGATTAATCGGACGGCGCTCAGCTTCCTCGTCATTCCATGATGGGACACGCTAGCATGGCTGAGGACATTAAAGAATGGTAGGGGATAGAAGGACATGTTAGTCCAGTGAATTTATGGCAACAGTAGGGGAATAAGGGAAACAAATCAAAAATGATGAGCCAAAACAATCGCCACCGAAACCAAATCAAGTTGGCGGACACTTGGCACACTTTGACGTGAGATAGAAGAGATAACAATTGTGTAAAGATTTTGAGACATCACACGAAAAATGCAGCTCTGCGCAAGAACAATTATGAGAGTACTTGTACGTTGCTTGGGGAGGAGGGGCTCGTCATGGGTAATCTCCTTCAAAACAGCTATTTAATTGCAAGCAAATGCAGAGGAACCACCAACATACTTCAGTGTATCGATCTAGAGCACATTCACTCAGCTCTCAGTGCTCAGTCTCTCACAACAAGCGTTAAGCTTAGAATGGAGGGTGAAGGTTGCCGTAGTATATTAGAGAACAAGGAGCTCAAAACAGCAAGGGAAATGTATGAAACCAGAACCGCGAGGAAGAATAAACGCCAGATTATTGACCTGGAGGCTATAGTCCAGGAAGAAGAGCAAAAGCGGTCAGAGGAAGACATCGCACATGAGGTGGACTGGCTACAGGACCCTGGTACGGTCACCAAACGAGCCACTCAGTTTGTTTGAACTCAGGCAGAAAGCTAGCGCATGAAGACTCTAATAGCTCGAGCTCTGGGATCTCAGGAGGACATAAAGAAGCAGTCTCAGAGTGACCAGGCCATTCCTAAGGCTCAAATGAAGAGTTTATATGCAATTTATGAATCTCTGGACTTTAAGATCACAACAGTGCATGAGGAAGTGGATTCTCTCTCCAAGAAGATGACAGTGCTAATAAAGCTCCTTAGGCAGACGCTGAATCATGACTCTAGGCAGACTGTTAACCCGAAGCAAGAGAAACAGGCTGAGTGTTGGGGTCAACAATCTGTGCAAGCGAAGGTGGACATCCCTGTTCTGGAACAAGCCTTGGACACCACGAGCAGGTACGGGATGCCTCATCAGTAGTCCAACGATGTATTTTCAAGATAGCCTCAGTTGGGCTCAAATGGTCTCGGCAGTCTAGCTGACTTGGATTTTTGTTTTGTCTCCCTAAGGTCATGTGGTTTTTTTTCCTTTTATCGTTTCTGTATGTTAGAGGGTTGCCGTCTATAGCAGACCCAGTCTTATGTTTAGGCATGATTAGATAGAAGAAGTGGCCACCCTGCGTGGTGTGTGGGTAACAGTTTTTGGTTAAGTTTTTTGGAAATCATGGTTTTAGACCTGCTATCTTCAGGCCCCGATCTGCAATGGCAGATTTTTTGTACTATAATTTTATCTTTTTAATATAATTTTCTAACTTACACAAAAAAAACATAATTACATTTTGTAGATGCAAAAGTGCATATGCGTCACGTAGCATAAATGTATGTAGTCAATAATAATAAAAAACCAGATTTTATAGTACAAATGGGGAGGAAATTATGTTTTCCTCCCCTTTTTCTTCTCAAACTTTTTCCACTCCCCTAGAATCTGTGAGGATGAAAAAAGAATGAGAGAAGAGTCCTCCACAATGCAAGGATTGTCCTTGTCTGTATCAAAGTGATTTGGAGAATGTTGTCTTTTAGCTCCACTAGTGTCCTCTATATTTGGTATCTTCTCCGGCAAAGAGTCCATAAATTGCTATGCTACAATATTTCTGGATTCTGGGGACTTGTGTATCTGATTGTTAGCCATGGGGATGGATGCCGTGGCATCTTCCCTAATAGGATCTTCATCATGTTCAAGTGGAGGGTTTACTGCATCCTCGTCCTCTGTTTCTTCTTCTGGACTCACTGTGCATTGCTAGCCTCTTGGTTTATGTGCTTGTTTCTTGTTTCTTATGTTTTCTCTTTTGATTTGTGAATAGTTATTATGGAGATGACCTGTTTGTTGACAGCCTCGAAAACTGTAGGCCATGTTTTCGTAATCTAGTGGTTGTTTCCACTATGTGTTGTTATGGATCAGAATTATGCTGTCAAGTAGCCCTTGACTAAGATCAACCTCCACACAGATTCTAGAAAAAGTATGTATGCATCTTGCAATTCTTTCCATGTATTTCTTGATGTATTTACCTATCGCATTCCCCATTACTTCAAAAACTTTGGGAAACCAGAAGTGTAATAGGAGTTTGTGTAGCGTGACCCATACTAGCATTTTGGAAACCACCATCGAGGAGGGGTCAAATCCCAGGAACCAGGGGGTCATGAAGAGTCCTACATTGCCCCAAAACCATGTCCCTCATGGAGGACATATTCTTTTTCCTTGACCATGTCGAATTTGACAATAAAGAACCTCTTGGAGCACAAAAGGATGTCACAGTTTTTTGTCCATGTGGAGAAGATCCATTGTCTTAATGCATCTGTTTTGGGCCAAAAGCCATTGAATTTGCATATGACAGCCAAGGAAGAGAAATCAGTATGAAAATTGTTTACCTCAGGAAAATCAGTTGTTAGTACTAGAGTCTTTGTTCTTTGCTCCACAATATAGGGTCCAGGTAGATCTTGTATTAGTGTTGGCTTGTTGGGGGCTTCCCCCTTCCCTTTGACAACATCCTTGAAAGAACATGTGCCCTTTCAGCAAGATCCAAAGCTTCCACCTCTCAGCCTCGTGCTTAGTATGATGGTTGAGTCTCGCACAATACGATAGCGTTGCATTGTAAATTTATCCTGTAGAATTTGTCTTGCATATACCAAGCTTAACAGGTTTGCTGAGATTCCCAAATCTTCTTGTATTTCATCCTTTATATTTTTTATCAGCATCCATGTCCATATTTTCTTGAAAATAGTATTTCTTGACAGGGTTCTGATGAAAATTTGTGTCTATTCCTGGCCGGGATCCTTGATGGCTAGTTTTGTTTTTTTCCCCTGAATCTTCTGCTATTTGGGTCATCGATGTAATAATGTGTGCAGGCTCCCTGAGGTTGTTTTTCCCTTGCTCATATAAAATACCCACAGGTCCTGTGTGTATCAAGGGAACCCTGTCCACTAGACGAATGGCAATTTTGATGGGGAGGGCCCGAGTCTTGTATTTCTTATTTACCTTGAAATCATGCTCCCACATCTGTTTGGAGGTGTATGGGGGAGCATCGAAGTGCTTTTACCATGACCCTATGCTCCCGTCCCTGCCTTGTTTGTCGAACTTTCCTTTAAAAATTTGTTTGAGAACAACGGTTCGGTCTTCCCTCCCCAATAAGGTTCTCGAACCAATGTCCAAATGAATATAAACCCCATCACAATGATGCACCAGAAGGAAAAAACATTCGTATTTCTCCATAGCTAAGAGGAATCCCACCCGGGGAACCCTTAAAAATAAACTATGGCAAAGGAGAAAACATGGAGAGAGGATTACCCACGCAACAATGGCCTCTCCATCTCGCTTCGCCCGCAATGATAGATAAATAACATATGCATCAATGGGCTTGGATCTTTGACCATCAAAATGTATGCTATTATCGGTCTTTTGTCTATCCACCAAGCAAGATGCTTCCGTATAATCGCGCTCCCCTGTTTCATGAGAAACTCTCG